>JAEIGR010000005.1:4517500-4850000 GCA_018904305.1 Scaptomyza montana | reverse complement strand
AGATAAACTTACTAAGCTTAAAGTGGGGAAAGGGAGGCTGGGGGCGGTATGGGTGGGCGTGGGTCCAAAATTTTTTATGCAGTTTTTTGGGGGTTGCTAGTAGCTATCTTCTTACCAAATTTGGTAGTTCTAGCTGTAAGGATGTGCGAAATATGTGGATGTATCCGTTTTGAGTTATCGAATTTATCGATTTGCCAGACCCCCAGTTATCGTAGAACCCCAATCTTGACACTTTAATTTACTATCCCATGGATAAAGAGAATTGGAAAGTTTCAAGTCTCTAGCTTGAAGGGTGTGGACAAAACTTGCAATCATACGGACGGACAGACGGAAAGACACCATGACGGACTTTGCACAAAACCAATATACTCTTTACCTTCGGTTACGGGTATACAAATTAATTTCTTAACTTCTTTCTGTGTTTATTTTTAAAAGTATTTAATAATTTAAGCACTTGATTCACCCTAATGGAGAGAGGGATAAAAGGGGCAACTGTCGTCATTGGCACGCGTTTGGAAAAATGTGCAATTGAAATGCATTTCAGTCACAAATCGAACTACACTAATATGTTTTTATAATGAGTTAATAAACGCGCGCACCTGTTGCCAACTGTGCAACTGTACAACAACAACAACAACGACACTTAAGTAATTAAGAGATATACCTGCTGTCCCAAGGAACAAATCCAGTTGGTTTGCCTTTTGGCTTTTACTTTGCTGTTTTGCTTTTGATTTTTGTTTTGCAATTTTAATTGCTTATCGCAACGATTTGTAATTCCGCGTCAAAGTTATTTATTTGAAATAACAGCAAGACAATGTTTCCCGTCCACTTGGGATGAAATCAACCAATGGCGCCAGTTAAATATCTAAGCTCAAAATGACAAACCCTGAGGATAGGCCGATGAGTCGTCTATTGGCTAATGAATAATGCAGTCATTGTTTTGAACTTATCTGAACTGATTGATTGCATTTACCACATGACGCTTTTGTTGCTTAATGCATAAGAAATAATGTGTTTAGATTTCAGTAAGTAGGAAATAAACAAAAGAATATTATAAATGTTTTAACAAACGGTTTAGAGACATTTCAAATTTGCTTGCTGTCGAAAATTTTACAAATTTCATTTGTAACACGCACTCAAAATACAAAAGAAATAAATGAAAACAACTAAAAAATTAAGTAAAGTATAAAAATGACTAAAATAAATTCACAGCGTTCAGATATAGATATAGATATGTACATAATGCAGCCTACACTGGCTGGCATATAGTTTTTAGGCACTTTTACTGAAGCAAACTAGAAACAACAACAATATTAGCGCCTGGCTGGCGCAGTTTTCTCAACTACTAGCACATATTTTTAACTATGCGACAAATAAAAAAAACAACAAAGTTTCCGAAATGTTTTTCAACTCGTTCGTAATATTTTTGAGAATATAATTTTGAACTTGGCAGCAGACAGAGAGAGATGAGAGGACCAGCTGTAATGAATTGTTTGTTTGTTGTATAGTTGGATAGATGGTTAGATGTTTTATGTTGCAGACTACAAGTACAATCTGCAATTACATACGTATTTGTATCTGTATCTGTTGCTGTATCTGTTTATGTAGTACGGTCAATGCACAGGCGTTGGCGTTGTCTACGCATTTTGGCCAGACAGTGAAAATTGTTTGCTTTTGTTGGCTTTGTTTTTTGGGGCTGACCGGCCACGTCACCATCATCCCATCAGCTCATTACCCAGCCGGGCCTCATCGTCGTTGTCGTCGTCATCCATATGGCGAAACTATTTTTAAATATGTTTTAATTATTTGCTGCCATATTCCTTAAAGCATTGACTATAGCTATAGTCGTTGCCACCGTTGCCGTCTGCTGCTTCTTGGCTCTGCAGCCTAACAGTAATTTGGGACGCCAACAGGCAACATGTGCAACTACTTTGGAGGTTTCACGATTTGTTTGTGTTCTTTTTTTTTCTATTTTTCTTTCATTTTTTCTCTTTTTTTCTGTTTTGTTGCAAAATACATTAAGTGTGAAGTTTCTGCTATAGAAATATTATTGTCGCGTCTCTCATAAGTGTCGGGATAGCATGTAATTTCTGCATCTTTCAGTCAACGAGAAAATGACACACAGACAAGCAAATAAGAAACACTAAAAGATACAAAATACTGTGTTGGAATGTAAAATCATCATTTTTTTGGACTAAAAAACACAGCAAAGCTGTGAAATTAAATACATTTTGCTGTTCAAAGCTATCAACATTAAGTTTAAATAGAATTTTTAAAGCTTTTCAATAACTTCAATTTCAAATAAGATTTTTTCGGCCAGAAATGGTAAAGCGTTAAGTTCCCAAGGCCATTAGAACAATCTTAATTAGGTAAAAGTTTAGAAGAAAAAAAACTTTATTCTCACTGCTTTAGAACGAAAAGTATCCAATCATGTTGCCTAGTGTTGTTTTTCATTACATGACAATTTTTTTTATACTTTGTTTGTACATATTGTCAAACAATATTTTCGGTATATTGTCGTATCATTATGAGCCGATATAAGTCGTATTGTATGAATGCTATGAATGCCGCACCCAACACCGATCAACACCAACTGCATGAGGGAACTCTAGACTATGGAGTGTATAGCAAGATAAACAACGGTCAAAACAACAATATGCCGAGTAGCTGCTGAGTGTTCGTTTGTCTCTTTGTCATTATGTCTGTCTGTTTGGCTGTCTGGCCTTTGTAGAATACAATTTCTATTTACCTAACTGGCAGCAGCCGAGTTTTAAGTCGTTTCTTACTTACATTCAGCCTGACTGCCCCTCTCCGACTCCGCCACGTTCGCGGGGAAATTAAATGTTGGCTAAACAAACTGAAACGCCGATATGCTTATGCTCGCTTTACAGGCTTCTCTCTCCTCTTTTTTCAGGCATTCAGACGATTGCCAATGAAGCGAGAAAAATTACTGTTTGTTGTACTTCGAGTTGTGTATAAGTAGTTGTGGATTTGTTAAGTGAGTTTGTCAACATGAGGCGTGCGCATCGGCATCGCACCATCAGAAACAAAATACTGAAAATACTGATGTGTAGAGATGGAGTTATGCACCAAGAAAATAAGTTACGACAAAAAGAAAATTTTATAATTAAATTAATGGAAACATATCTTAAAATATTTATTTTTTATTTATAGAATTTTCTATACAAAACTTCGTTAAATGAAAGTTCGGCTGTAATTATTTCTGAAAAGTTATGAATGTTAAAAAATTCACGATAAATCTCCTACGTTGGCATTCAAACCATTGATAACATTGATAAACATAGCTATGCTTTTTTTGAGTGTAGCTGCAAGTTGAAGCTAACTTTGCAAGTGGAGATAGAGAGGTACAAACAAGTATGATGGGGAACCGTTAGAGAGGCACGTTACCTGGAAGCCGCAAGCAGCAAGTCCAAAACAGAACCAAGCCCAACCAAGCTCCAAGAGCTTCAGCACAGTATCCAAAATACCGATACACCAAGAAAAACGAAACAAAAAGCCAGCAAAAAGAGATACGACAGCCTGCAAGCATTTTTCTGCAGAAGTCCAAGTTGAAGTTGAAGTTGAAGTCGCAGTCGAAGTCGAAGTCGGCATGGGGGCTGGTAATTGTAATTGAATGCCAAGCCCGGCATGGTCACAAAGTATTCCTGCTGTTAGCTGGTTTGTTTGTTTTGTTTGTTATGTTATGTTTGTTGTTTTTGTGGCTAAGTTTGTCTAGGCGCGCACATTTATGGGTTGTTGTCTCCGCTAAAAACGGAACCAGACTCAACTTTTAACTCTATCTCTTTCTGTTTGCCTTTAACTTCAGTCTCTTTGGAGCTTCTGCTTCGAACGTCTTGTTTGTTGCTTCTGCATTGGTTTCCACATCTTCTTCTTACTACTTACAAGGTCCGGCAAATGGCAACGGCATTGCCAGCAATTACTCATTTATGGCCAGTTCATTTTTTTTGCATCGGGCTTCTACGTTTAGTTTTCTTACCCCTCGCTCTTTTCTCTCTTCTTATTGATTTATGCATTGGTCGTTAGTGCGTGCGGTTTGTCCACTGCATTCATGCATAAATCGAGCTATCTCCTTACACTTTCCCCTCTTCCTTTTCTATGGTTGCGAATACTCGTATGCCTTATGCCTTGGTAGGCCTTTTGGCGTTCTTGGGTGTCTTCGTCATGTTTTCTATTTATAAAGATTACTTGCAATTAAAAAAGGAGTCCAACAGATCTTTCTCTCTCCCTGGCATCGGCATCATCGTTATCATCATGCAGTTTGAGTTGTTCTACTTGTTCTATATATGTTAACATATTTGCAATGCATGTGTATGTCTATCTCCCTCTCTCTCTCTCTCTCTCTCTTTGCTCTCTTTCAGTTGTCAGTTTTGCCCGTTAACAGAGTTCAATTGCATTGATAGCCCCATTGGCGTCAAATGCTTTTCATGCTTATTCTTCTTCATTTTCTTCTTCTTGTTGTTTGGTGTACAGGCAAGCTACATATCTGGATTTCCGGGTGTGTCAATGCCATCTAGCAACCTGTTGCTCCAATAAAAAAAAAAAAACACCCAAGGAATGCTTTCAATTAAATTGAAGCCTAACCAGCTATTATTGGTGGTACATATTATTTACATCTTGGCAAAAAATTAAGTTTTGAAAATCTGTTGGGTTACAGCAATCTTGCTTTAGTTTATCTGCTAATCTGTACCATCAAAATTCCAAGAAGAAATTGATTTTATTTGCTTGCAAATATCATTTGACAACAAGTTTCCAAATAATGGCTAAAAATTAATTCGTTTGAAAATTTCGAATAGTATAATTAGTGCGATTAGTATATTCAAATTTCCTTTGAGGGAACCTTGATTCAATTTAATAGTCAAATACTATATAATTAATAGTATAAGCTCAAAGTTGACTTGGTGATAAGAAAGGGCCTTCTAGTTTTATTAGATGTATTTCGCTTAATGCTCGTCTAACAATCTATCTGCTGGCACTTCAGTTTGAGCTTTGACACATTGTGGCTAAGCTAAAAAGCAATGTGCTGTCATTACAGTTTCTGCTGCTACACAAATCAACCTTATCAACCTCAATTGATAAGCTCATAAACAGAAATTTGTGTATGTTGGCCGCAATCGCAGCACTTCCAACCACAATTCTATTTTAATAGGGCATTAAAAATAAATATTTTTTTATGTACATAGTATTAATACTTCGATTATCAGTTTCAGCCGTCATTTGAGCATTAGTTAAACACAAAAAAAAAAGTAGCCCACTGTGGCATAAATGAAACCACACTAACCACAGCGACTTTTGGGGTTATCATGCTGATTATTTAATGCATTGCCTGTTAAGTAAAACATTTAATTTTGTTTTTTTATTTTTTGTTTGTTCCATTTTTGCCATTTGACACAGTTTGTCATATGCATTAGCTAAGTTATGAGTAGAAGTTTTGTAATTAGCCCGACTATTTGATGTACTCTTATCAGGCTTGAGTTTAGCCCTTAACCTCTCAGTTCGTGTTTATTGTCCATGTGATTAATGCATGCAGCTGTTCAATTTTTCATTGGATACCTAAACTTTGACTCCAGCTCAATAAAAGTTTTTAAATGCTCATTTGGTGTATATTTAAAATATATATATAGTAGCATAATGGGTATATAATTTAAATACAATTTTAAGTTTAGTTTTATTTGTCATGTCAGTTAATCAAATGAAAATGTTTCTAAATATACTATATTTTAGACTATCTTTGAGTAAGTTTGTCGTCAGGCGTCGCTGGTCTGGCCACAGATTGTATTTTTTGTTTTTTCTGTTTTTTATTTGCTTTCTTTCTTTGTCGCTTTTAGCATTTGCATCTAGCATAGCTCACATTTTTATAGCAATTCATGTCTCTATATTGCTTTTGTTTTTTTTTTGTTCTGCCCGCTTGCATTTTTATTTTGATTCGTCTATGCGCGGGTCTTTTATTCTTCTTGTTTTGTTTGTATGTATTTTTTTTGTTAGAGTGGCGTCGACGTCGACGTCGTCGCCAAGTGAAACTGAAAATTGCAACTAAATGCCGTGCTCATCACTTGTAGACACTTTAGAATGTGCGCTGTGTATAAGTATCTATGAGATACAAAGACGCACACAAACTGTCGGGGCAGTTAGAAGAGACAGACGAGACAGACGGACAGACTCGACAGACACACAGACAGACAGGCTGAGACCAGACAGCAAATGAGACGCAAATGGAATGCTGAGGTGCTGCACAAATACAAACATACATTGTTGAAAGGTATCAAAAGGGCTACGAAAAATATAAAACATTTCTTTAATGATTAAAATCTATTCTCATTTTTAAATGCAAGTGTTGATATTGGATCATATTTTATACACAATCAATATCTAACCGTGTTTATTTGTCTTTTTACAATCGACTGGCCTAACACATTCCCAACAACAATCGGGAAACTTGCTCTTTATATTGACCACATTTGGATTTGAGCATTTGGCGAATGGTGCTGTTTTTTGGCAACTAAAAGAAGATTTTTGGGTTCATTAAACGCGTCTTATGGCTTTTTACTATTATGCAGCTTACAATTGTAGGAAGCCATTGCCTTCCGTATCCGAGCAAACAACCACACCGCAACTAAACTGATCCTGAACTTCTTCGCCAACAGCCATTTCTTCACCATGTGGTCCAAGGCAACCTTTATCTAAAAACGGTTTGTACAATCAATAGTTACAAATGTTACAAATGTTTCGTTTATTCTTACTTCCTTTTCCAAGTTTTACCAAAAGTACCAAAGCATTATTAACCGGCATCAGATAAAGTATAATAATACAAATCTTTAATAAATTCTTCATGTTAATTCAGTTAACTCAACCAATGCTCAATAAGCTTCTAAATGTAGCATATCCGATTGACGAGGCTTTTATAGCATTGAAAAGGTGGTAACATGAGTATAAGTACGAGTATAAGTACGAGTAGAAGATCGAGTATAAGAGCTCGTACCACAAACTGTATAACGCAACAATAATTGTTTATATATATATTAAAACTGCACTGCAAATCTATAAACAATATTAAGTATGAAATCGGCTGGTACACACAAATACAAAGTTAATAAACAGTCGAGTTTCTGGTGGAAGTTAGAGATGAGCACGTTATAAGCTTTATAAACATTATCCTATACAAAAGCAAACCAATAAACAATGTTTATTGCATGTTTATCGCCTAAAGTTAATAAAAATTCAAAATAATTCTTTATTACTTATAGAACTTAGGCAAATTGTCAACCTCCTCATTTAATACACTTAAACCAATAATGAGTAATACAAAATCAGTAAAAAGAATTTTTAACCCCTTGAAGCACCAGATATTCTTAAGTCGATATAGCGCTTGCCTTTTCCGATGCACTTGTAAATTCTGTTCGTAACATCAAACGTACCAAAGCTCTAGCCTCCAAATCATTAATAGGTCATTCTTAACTGGATATGATTCGAGGGTCTGTTTCAAAAAGATATTCTACACATGAATCCCAAAAATAAATCTCTTCATATATCTTACGTAGTTTGGTTTAGAAACATAATCGAAGCAACTTCGAGTTTTCTATCAAGTCGAAACATTATAATTTTGAGAAACAAACGATGATAACTGTCTAATAATAATAAACTAACTATCGATGAGAATACAAAGAGCAATTATGTGGCTGCTGCTGCTGCTTGCAATTTGCGAGCTTTTGCCCAACGCTTATGCTTATGCCAATGGCTATCGGCTTGTCAAGGTAAGTTCAAGTTCGATCTTTATATTTAGATGGATTCAAGTACAATGTGAGAAAACTGCAAAACCCTTAGCAACAACATTATCAGCATCATCATAATCATCCAAAGCGCATGGTGTGGCCACCAAATCTGTATGCGGACTTTGCAGCCATTAACAATGACCCGGCTGGAAACAATGTCGCCTTGGATGGAGGAGATGGTGCTGCAGGTGCTGATGGCAAAAATGATGGTGGAAACAAAAACAAAAATTGCCCAGATGCCAAATGCGATGTGAGCAAAATAATGAAGCCTGGTGATCCCAAAGAGAAGTCCTCCAGCATTGCCATCAAGGCTGCCCAAGATGCCAAGGCAGCGAATGAGGCACAACAGGCGGCAGGACAATTGGCTGCCCAGCACATCAAACAGGAGCTGGCCGAGAGGGCCTTTCAATCGGCCAAGGCAGCCGAGGCGGCATTAACTGGCAAACAAATGGTTGTCCAGCAGTTGGAGCACGAAATGCAGGAAGCCCAAGCTGTTGTCGAAGAGGAATCTTCATCCCTGCAGAACACTGAGGCCAATATGAATGTAGCTGTAGACGCAGCTCGTGCTGCCACTCAACAATTCGAAACACTTTCAGCACTTGAAAAGTCAGTTAAGGAGAATCTATCCAACATTCAGACAGTCGCGTTGGGCTCGCAGCAGGAAATGACAGCGAAGGTACAACTGTTGGAGGCGGCCAGGAATCGTTTGACTACGCTGCAGAAACAATTGCAAGGTGCTCGTGAAGATTTCGAGAAGACAAAACAGGCGGCATACAGAGCTGCCTGCGCTGCCGTTGAGGCTAAACAAAAGGCATCCTCGCTTAGTGAGAAACGTCAAAGGCGACAACGTCCACGTCAACGAATTCACAACTAGCAGCAATTTCTAAATGACCATTAAGTTTTTCCAAACAACATTTTTACTGATTTTTTTTTTTTTATATATTTTATATTATTAGAACTTTCAATGCTTAATCGTATATTTTGAGTATAAATAAATCGTTACATATAATTTGGCAAATTAGTTTTTTTTTATTATGTGTAAACATCTAAAGGCTTGGGGGGGCTAAAAATCTTGTTTCAAATACATACAAATCGGTGTATTTGTCATTGTATTAGTGTTAGTGTTGTAAGATTGCATGTAATCTGGCTACATTCAAATATATTATATACGTAGTATCATAAATCGCTAGTATCATTTTTGAAAATGCTTTGCACTGGATACAAGATCAGTTCTTTTGGCATAAAATTTTAACATGCATTTTGACTAAAAATCGCGTTTTTAACTTTAAATGCAATTTTTTTAAAAGGGGTCAAACCATAACTTTTAAGATATTGCTTTTGAAAATTGGGTCAGTTTTGCTGTAGTTATGGAAGTCGAAAGATTTTACCAATGCCCAAGTCGATTTTTTGGCATAAAATTTTAACATGTTAGTTAATTTGTTTGGTTCAAGGAAAAGACTATTTATATAATAATGCTAACAAACATTTTAAGGATCCAGCAAAATACGGGATGCTTGGGTATGAATTATATTCGATAAGTTCACGCTTTGCGTAATCGCTTGAATTTCAAATATACGGTCACGTTCAAGTTAAGTTCATTTCATTTTAAGATGTTTGCACATCTCACGTTGGTTTCTTTTAATATTCTCAAGTTTTAACACATAAAACAAACAATACTCAACATTTTGTTGTTCGAATAAGTGCTTCTTTTGAATATTAGAAGATGTTCTTTAAAATTATATTTCTAATATTTTCGATCTAGATCTCTAAATAAAACTGTTTGAAATGCTTTGGTCCAGTAAGAACAATGGTCAGATTTTTTTTATAGGCTCGGAATAAACGGCTTAACCTTTAAGAATTAAATCAAAATTCTTGCTGGGTTAAGTAAATTTAATAAGATTTTATAGACACACATCTGAACTACATGAAAATAACACTATTTTGTATAAAGCTTAATACATTTCACATTTCCAAATACTATTTACTATTATACTATTCACATATCGAAGAATGTTTATAATATATGTACATGAAAAATTCTTTGAAATTTAATGGGACACGCCAGCTTATTTAATTTTAAATGCCTCAACAATTGCTTAAACACTTGTAGGAAGGGAATCGATATCCCTTAATAATAACGCCTATAAAAAGCCAAATGCATAGTAAAGAAAAAACAGTTCGAATTATTGCATTGCCTGTGCCGTTTCTTATTATAATGAAACATTTTTATCAAATATTCTTTATACTAACTGTCCTTATTCTGTGTACCAAAGCGTTGGTTCATTATATTAAGTTGGATGCATCAGGTAACAAATTGTGCATTTTTGATTTTGATTATTTTATTGATTTGGTGCTGTGTTCTGTGTATTAAGAGGAGGGTTGCAAAACCAAACAAGGAGCAGATGGCACAGGAGGTGGAACGGAAATAAAAGTGGGTGCGGTTGTTAAAGATTCAAAGACGTGTGGAGTTATCGTATGTCAAAATACGGAGGGAGATGCTCTAATATACTAGTAAGTCTGTGTTAATATTTTATTTTTTCTTAATAAAATATCCATCTACATATCCGTTTTTATATCTGTCTCTCTCTCTCTCTCTCTCTCTCTTTCTCTCGCTTGATACAGTTGCCAGAGACCAGCTAGTTTTGAGGGCTGTGCTACCGATGGTGTATCGACAACCACAGCCTGGCCAGAATGCTGTTGGAAGTGTGTTAACTATATAGCCTGCAGTGCTCCTGGCACTGAGGGTGGGGACAAACCAGGTGGTGCCGGGAGTTAAAGTTTCGGTGTAGGTGGCGTTGAAGGTGGTGGTGGCGGTGGTGATGATGATGGTAAAGAACATGCTGAAGGTGGCAAAGATGATGCAAATAAGGAACCTGCTGAGTTTGGCAAGCACGATACTTAAGCTGGTGGAGAGAAGACAATCAAAAGAGTAGAACTAAAAAATAACAACCTAACAATAACTATAAAATACAATACAAAAAACTAATTACTTAATTAAATTGTCATTAGTTTTCGATATTATATTAAACTCAAACTTATTTTCAATGATCTTTACGGTCATTTGGAGTAGAGAAAATTCGTTTTATTTGAACCAAATTGGAGGGTTCTTGAAATGATTTCGTTCTTTGCAGTTCAACTGTATATCCATATAAATATCAATCAGTGTAATTTTTTACTGTTTTTCAAACTCACTCACATGCAAAAACACAAATAATATTCAAAGTACTCTCCATGCTAATTCGTAAACTGTTCAAAAATAAGATAAATGTAGCAAAGGTGACCCACCCAAAAACAAATGGTAGCGAAGAAATGAGAGAAGACAGTAAAGCAAATCGAAGTTTGGTAAGGATCAACAATGAAGTTTGTTCCTTTACCCTCTCTGCACTTTCTGCCTCGACTCGTTTTTGTTTTTTTTTTTTTTTAATTAGCTGCCTCGGGGCGAATGCTTACAATTTTTAAAACCAGGTTTCAGGTTCGGGGACGCACGGACTTAAAGCTCAGGGCAGTAAGAAAGGAAGGAAGGAAGAAAGGGGAAAGGGTGTGTGGTCCTTCAACCCAAACAAAAAAAAAGCAAGCGAAAAATTGAAATTAAATAACTACAGGAGACTTTTTCGGCTTACGCATGTATTTGTATGCGGTATCGGCGTATTTTTATCTGTAGTAGTGTTAGTAAAAAGTAGTTGAGAACCGGACCTGACACTGATCTGCTCATGAAATGAAGCCAGCGCGCGGCAAAACAGCGGGCAAACAAAAATAAAAATACACAAAATAACCAAAATAAAAAGCTTTTTCAAACCCAAAAATATGTGTCTTTCGGCTAATGATAACATTGTGAGACCCTACTTAGATCAAAAAAATAAACAGGTCTTAAATATTTGCTTATGTTAAAAAGAGTAGAAAATCAGATTTTTGTCAAAAATTTTATTTTTTAATTGTTAGCCCATTGCTTTCTATATTTTGTTTTTCGTGTATGATACAAGATCGAACCCAAATTTGTGTAGGGTGCCGAGCCGAAACGAAAGAAATCTTGTTGCTCTCATTAATTGAGTGAACATGTCGAAAAAATGGACAGGCAGGCAAAAGGAAGGAAAGAGAGAGAGAGAGAGAGAGAGAGAGAAGTGCGACGCAATGAATTACGGAATACATGCCGTCCTCGAATCACAACACATCAAAAGCTAACCTGGTAAACAGAAAAAAAGTTCTGCGACTTTTGCATGTTTGCGCTTATTTTCTTGTGCCTTTTTTTTTTAGTGTTTAATTGCTACAATGTTTATAACGTAAGTTGGACAAACAGACATGTTAACGTAAGCAGTTGCTACGCAAGTCCCAATGGCATAGTTAAAGTAACGCGCTTCAAACAACGACCGATCGAACGTTAAGCAAAAACCATGCGGTCGCAACATGTGTGCGGCGAGTAAGATGACTACAGTGTGGTCTAAACCGACTGTAGCGCTTGTAAGACAAAACGAGATGGCGCTACTTGCCAGGCAACAACATCAACAGAAAACAAATGTCAAGCTAATAGAAATGCGACAACAAATAAAACACACAGTCGGAATAGAGCAAAAGAGAAAGAGGGAGAAGGATTGAATAGAACCTCTCGCTCGCGATTATCATAGAGACAGAGACTGAGAGAGAGAGAGAGAGAGCCAAACGAGAGCAGATGTTAACTAGCGCCAAACATTTTCATACAATGCTCTCACAATCAGCCTGCAACATGTTAATTTTAACAGGCAACTGGCAACCGGTCGAACGCAACAAACTTGGTTGCAAATGAAACTTAACTTATGTACTTAAATCAAACTTGTTTCCCTTTTTACCGTTACAGTCGATCGAGTGCCGCGTGCGCTGTTGGACGTCTTGGTTCGTTCGCCCGCCCGTTTCTTTCTCTGTGTCGAGGCAACTCAAAAATGTGTTGCCACCCGGGAAGAGAGATCAGCACACAAGCAACTATGAAACTTGTAAAAAACATAAGACAGTGCGTGCTTAACGATAAATGTGTGAAATGTGACTTTAAAAAAAGTACTTACTAAAATGCAGTAAACTTGATAAATATTTCGTGATATTTGTGATGTGTGTTCAGGATTTTAACAGCTTGAAACCACGTTTTTTACATAATCCACATAATATTAATGCAGAAATGTTTTAAATGTCGGACCTTGACACTTTCCACGTGTTTGGCTTGTAGCTTCGAACTTCAGGTTGGCAAATATCATGGGATAATTGTGGCCAGGCATTAAATGCAATTTAGCACACTTAACAAATAATAATTAACATGTGATATTATCACAGCAAAAAACGACGAAGAAATAACTTAAAACGAAAATAAACATCACGTCATGATTTTATAATTAAAACCAAAAAAACATATAAAATTATTGAAATGAGTTTGCAGGTAATATATAAATGTTGTCCATATTGAATACCTTTTAAAAATGTTCAATTTTTTTGCTAAAATCAACAGCTTTAAAGAATTTAATTTATTTGAAAAGAGTAGTTTTTGGGCTAAGCACATCCCACATGCATCTCAAGGTCAACAAAAGCGCGGTGTAATGAGCTAAAGAACATAAAGTCCAAACACATGAACAGTATTAAAAAAAAAAAAAAAACAAACAAATAAAAAAAAACCTTGTTTCCTGACCCAATTTGCAGGCACACTTCATAATTTCAATTAAAATCTGATAAATCAATGACGTGATCGACAAAATGTTAAATAAATTGTATCATTCAAGCGCGCCCACAAACAAATATGTATGTTTGTTCATACGTAATGTTAATTAACTACATTGCACTAACATATTTGTCGTCAAACTTGCGGCGGACAGGTTCGATGTTGCATCGCTTGGTTCGAAGACATCTTACAGCTGTTTGCAATCGCAGTGTGCGTTGACAAAAGCACGCGGTCAGAACTTCGTTGTTAGTTCACAACAATCAATTATGACACTGTTATCTTTTTTTTGAATATTTCCAAATATTTACTTGGTGCGCTACGTATACACTTGTCAATGATACATTAAATAAGTTGTTTATTTGAACAAGAACGCTTATAACGTAGAGTTTAAACAAATTGGTTCGATGTTGCGTGCTAATAGTTTGTTGTTGCCATGCAACCGGTTGCTTCGCTCACAACAGTGCCATTGTGAGTTAACATTAACATGATGTGCCAACTTCGCTGTTAGTTTGATTTCCGCCCGCCTGTTTCTCAATTTTGTTGTCGTCGAACGTCGCGTTTCTCAATTCTTATTTGGTGCTCGATCGCGACGGTTAGCACCGCTTCGGTCGCTCTCGAACAAAGTGTCTAAATGTGTGTGCGCCTGTTTGCATGTATGCATATGTATTTCCGGTGTCAAAAAGCATAATAATACGAATAAAGTGTCAAGGCAAAGATTCAATTGACGTTTATCCATTACACGCAAGCAAAAAATTAAATAAAAAACGAATATCAAACGTCGCGCATATTTGCATTTCTACAAATCTATGTAGAAGTATGTAGGTGTGTGCGTTTTTGTGTGTGGTTTTGCGCAAACTGGCGCCAACATCGATTTAATTATAAATACATCAACAACAAATAATAGCGCCATCGTTTACAGACAAACACACACACACACAATAGTTGCACTACTATTTAAAATAGTTGATGGTAGGCGTTGCTTGTTTTTTGTCGCCTTGTTTGATTTGCTCTCTCTCTTTCCCTCTGCTTTTTTTCGCCTCTTCGGCAACATCACGCGGTCCGGGTACAAAAGCTAAGAATTTTTGCTGCTGTTGGCGTCGGAAACGCACACCCGTAAAAAATAAACCAACAGCCTAATATGCTTAAAATCACTTAACAAATTCGTTAATAAAGAAAACATATCGGTTGATCATTACTTTCCCCTAAATGGTGAATTATAATACTATAAATATTAAGAAATAAATCAAGTATGTGAATTAAACAACACTTTTTACAAGGACATCTGTTCACATCTTACCGGGCAGCATTAGATTCTTGATTTGAATAATTCTAATACTGTCAGGTAAAGATGTCGTCCGTGGCCTTATCCATCATAAATCAAAAATGCAAACAAATTTGCACAAACGACAAAAAAAAAAAAAACGCGAAACGCCGAAACAAGTTTTTCAAATTGTGCGTAAAAGGGAAAACTTGCCAAAAAAAGAAAAAAGAGGGAGAGAATTCTCTTGCCTCTCTGCATGCCGAACCCAAAAAGACGATATGCCGAAAAATACGAATAAGAAATAAAATTTCAAAGCGAAACTTTTTTTCTTTCATTTCTTTGAATGACATCAGTTTTAGAGATCTTCAATGTCGCCGAGCCTGCTTTATATGTGTTTGTGCAGGTAAACATTATGGTAAGGGGCAGAGTAGTATCCATATAAAAAATATATATATGTACTATTTTATGGTAAGGCTACTTCAACACGCCCCAATTCATTTATTGCTGCCGGCAGTTTTCTCTTTATTTCTAAACCAGTTTTAACTGTAACAAACAAACAAATAACAAAACAATTGTCGCTTATTGATATCCGACCGATAATGATCATAGTTCGTTAAAAACAGCAGGTTTGCAATTTACGCAGGGTTGCATCTTGTGCCATTAAGGTAAAATACTACTAAAATGCTTAAAATTTCGTAAACATGTCAAGATCGTTTAGTAAAGCCAAGTTTTTAATTCGATTTTTCTAAACTATGGATTCATTTTAAATAGAGAACTTTCCACACAGCAAATAAACAATAATCCGACATTCCATCAGATTGACATGCATATTTACTTAGTATGTTTGGCTAGCTAATCAAATATCTAAGCAGAGATGAGTTAACTGTTTGACTAGTCTCATCTATAAGTTGGTCAGCTCATCATCCAAAAGATAAGATTACCGCACGTCAAACATTTAACGCTCAAGGTACAAAGAGTGTCTATAAAAAAGCCAAACAACTAAGCCAATTGTCAACTGTCATATACAGACAACCAACTGTTTCATATTTTTCTATACTATATACATATATAGTACAATGCAGATAATGCTTACTGACAAACTGAAGTGTTGTTGTACACACATAAATAAACATTTGGTTGTAAAACGTTAAACATCGCTTTTAATTTTTTACAGTGCTGCACTTTTGTCAATAAACAAAGGGTAAATCTAATCAACGAAAAAATGCGGCAATTGCAATAAATTTGAGTAAGTGTGTGTGTGTGTGTGTGTAAGTTGAGGTCGCCACATCGAGAAGTTTCTTAACGACAACGTTACCGGAACGATTATAACACCTGTTAATGAACTTAGGAGCGATACTAATGAAGGAGGCACACGTTCTTCTCTCTCTTTACACTTGTTGCTCCAAACTGTTCTCATTTCCTTGTTATTGGTTAAGAAACCTTAAGCCTTTTGGACGTGCCTTTCTAATTGTAATGTCAAAATCAATTAAAAATCTGTCCCTGACTCTCTGTGTTTCATTTATAAATGCATTAAACTTTGCACTCCATTTGCAATGTTAATCTGTATCTAATTGTGGGGCTTAGAACTTATATACATTATTAGATGTGGAACAAATGTGTCTGAATATATAGACAGGTGTACTTTTTAACAATGCCAAGATATATTAAAGTATAGCAAACAAAAATTAGCACATTTAACGATATTCAAACAAAAGATTTTGTTGTCCAATTTTTTTGAAATCCTAAAAAGTATACGAACAGTTATTATTAGTTATGGGATAAATAATTGTTTCTCTGGCTAGATCAAAAAATTCTTAAAAATTTATAGATTATGACACTAAAGAAAAATAGTTGTTAAATTTCTATGTACAAAAATAATCAAAGTATTTTTAAACTTTATTCATTAATGTTTGAATATGAATCCAAGAATTTCACTTTTCTGATAAAAACACCCATTTAATTGAGCAATTAAAATGCATAACAGACATAATTAAAATATTTATCAATATGTTATTCATTTTTGTTGAATCCTATAAATACTTTTATAATGCCATGTCATGTTAAATTTCTGGTTGATAGAGAAATAATCATCAATGTATTTTTATAAACATAATAAACTATACATACCAATACAAATATGTTTGCTAATCTAAAGTGATTCACAATTTCACAACTTAATTAGACAATTTCTAGACTAAACAAACACTTATACAATTATATAAAATGTGCACACTCACACAACTAAAATAGTAGGACTAATATCACTATTAAGCGCATAATTTCACAACCTGACAGCACAAGGCGCGAAAGAGCGAGAGAGAGAGCGAGATAGACGAGGGCAATCCGATGGCAATCGTAATAAATAAAACAACCATTGCCGATACGAAAAACACTTCACAGCTGAATAATATATAGTGCTTGAAAGGGGGGATGGAGGTATCGATTGCTTGGCTGTATTTTAATCAACAAAAATGTGACCAGAACCACTTGATATCCACGCGACAATCAGATAAAGCTACCCGGCAACGATCCTAACCAAAAATCTCGTGGCATAACCGAAAATGAAATTTCATATCAGCACTGTTAATCACTTGACCTGAATACTAAATCAAACTATTTTACTCTAAAGATTACCCTTCTTTAAAATACTTTTGTTAAGTTTCTTTTGTTATTTGTATAGAATTCTACTTTCGAAACTAAAATTTTTACGTTGCTATTCAAACTCTAATCACATCTTATCGGAGACTTTTTGGAGCATATTGTTCACTGGACAAAGGGTATCTAATCATTTCGTAAGTATCTAATCGAAACTTTAGCTATCGATAAAGTTTTGTTAGACTCGTGATCCTCGAACTATTCATTCTTATATACAAGCACATTTATGCCTTGTTACTGACAAACTATAACTAAACGATCTTTAACTTTGTTTCAATGAAATATCGTTAAGAATATATAACCAATCTAATATTTCTAGAAACAAGAAAATGAAAAGAAAGACATACACAAGTGTTTAACGCATTTCATTGACACCAAATTCCAGAATGTGACAAACGGGAATAATCAACATCATCCAGCAAAAGGCAGCTGATATTTAAAACATTTTGAAATGCATGCTTGCGATACCTGTCTTTAAAAGTTTAATGAACTCCGAATGTAAATAAATGTTTTAATCGTGGCCCAAACAAAAATCAAACTTAGACCAATGGGCCCGTTCTCTTTGGGCTTCTTTTTTTAAAAAGAATAATCTTCTTTTGGTTCTGGTTGTGTTTCTGTTTCCTTTGCTGTATGCATAAATTAGTTAAACACTAATATTCAATTCCGATTTCAGTCATGCAAATGTTAATTGACCACTTAAGTTAAAACTTCATAATGATCGTTAATAATACCCAGCACGATGTCGACGTCGAGGATCGTTCAAGCTAGCGACAACTGTAACCAAGAAAGCCAAGCTTCAATTTGGAACTTAACTCACCAGCTTCCCATATAATCGTCTTATGCTCTCTCTCGCTCTCTCTCTCTCTCCTCGCGAGAAACGTGTAAAAGATATAACAAACTGTTGTTTATAACAAACTTACTTAGCACAAATTACGAATACGAACATATAACCATGCGAAACTTGAGAGCCCTGAAGCCGGAGGCTTTTAACTGTGCATTAATGATCTTTTCAGCTAGCTCTTTTTTTATGCTTTTTCTGCTTCTCTTTTATTAATACTCTCGATGCCCATTAAAAGTCTTAAAGAAGTGTGCGTGCTGTCAACAAGACAAAGAAGAAGAAGATGCTATTAAATACAACTATATATATATGTATATACAAATACATATGAAGTCTAACTACTTAATGCTACTAAAAATCTTATTAAAGTTGCAATCAAATGGAGCTTAAGGAAGTTTTAGTTACACTTTAAAATATTACTCCTTAAACAACTAATTATTTGCTTAATAAGTAATAAATAAATTAAGTCCTCAATGTAAAAAATTAATTTTTCTGCATGCTATTAAAATTCGTATTACATCAAGTAAGAATAGTAATATATTGAAAATAAATTTATGGAATAAAATCCAATTTTTATATGTTTTTTTATTTCATTAATAAAATAAAAAAAAGGGTCTGAAACAATGTTTGTTGTTATTATTAATAGTTTTTTATTATAAAGAAACCAATTTATGTTATTAACGAATATTTATATTTTTATTTATGAATAAAGAAATGATAAACAAAAAAAGAAATTTATTTATTTTCATGCGATCTTTTGCCTATAATCTTCTTTTTAGCATCATCAATTTTAGGGCTATAAAAACATATTGTTTGGTAAAAAGTATTTGAAACAATTGGCTAGCAAAAAAGTTAAAATAAGTTTATTTAATCTCCGTTCCGAATTTAGGGTATATTCAATTTGGCTGGAATTTTTATTGAGTTAACGCATTTTTGTATGAACAAAAATTGGTAAAACAAGCATTGAACAAATGTTTATCTTAATTGATAGCCAAATTAACGCACACACAAGGAGCACAGGTGTGAATTTTACAGTGATTGATCAACCGAAGAATATGTTCTACATACATACATATATACATACATACAAAGAGGTGTGTATTGCTTAGTCATGGTTTATGAACAAAGCTAATTGAGTGATTTCCTGTATTTGAGTGAAATGGGTCAAAACAGTAACGAAGCCAGTTGCCGCAGCAGCAGTACCAGCAGCAAAAGCCGAAGCCAATACCATATTAGCGTTCATTTATCAACGTGGCAACAGCGGATGCAGCCACATGACTCGTGCCACCAAACAACATCAACAACAAAGTCAAAAAACTGCTGCGCCATGGTAAACAATTGGCTTTAGACCCAAAATGCGATTGGAACAGCAATGCCTAGCGCAACTAACTTCTTCTTCTCTTAGCCACAGACAATTGAACGTCCAATTTGAAGGTAGGCATTTCAGTTATTGCTCCCTCTACTCTCGCGAGAAGATTCACATGAACTAGTCAACTTTTGAAGGCACGCCTGCTCTTTAGCTGTGGTGGTGGCTGCCACCAAGTGGCAGCAGTATATGCTTCGCCTCGCTGATCATCATCATCAGTCGGCGTTGGCGGTGCATCAAATTAGCATTGTTACCAATGCCCCTGTCCTACCTACCAACTGATGCCCCCGAGCTCTGGAATGCAAACTTTTCCAATATACTATATGTTTACCCAGCGAAGTTATGTAACTGTAGTATGTCTGGCATGGTTAGTTGAGTAAAAGTAAGTCAATTCATTTGTAAATTATCTTGTATTTTTTACAATAGCATTAGTTAAGCAAAATATGGTCGTCTTTTGGAACTGGGCAGATGAGAACTGTTAAAAACTTAGCAGAAGCAATGCACAAACGAAGGAAAAGTAAGTAAGATTGTCGCTGTAAAGATTGGTTGTTAGCTAAGTCGATTTTTGGGTATAGAATTCATTTACAACCCAGAATGCAATCAAATCAAAGCTTTAAACGTATGAAAATCTCTTCAACTTTGACAACTTCATGTCTCTGGAAATTTAATAAACCTTGACAAGAGGTTCTTTTTATAGATGGAATACCAAATTAATTGTTTGTAACTCAATAAGCTATGCTGGCTTTTAATCATGAATTGTAATACATATGCATATATCATATAGTATAACAAAAAGGCAACCATTATAATTAGAAGCAATGTAGTTGTATGCTTATCACTATATTTATGCATTGGGGCCACGTTAAGCACCACCTGGTCTGAGCCACGCTTGTGTGGCTAATAGGCTAGGCCATGCTGCTAATTACCTGCATTAACATTTAACTTCACTTTTGTTTCGACTTTGTTTTATTTTTGACATTTATTTTGTTATGTTGAACTAATTGCAATAACAAAGCGTAAATGATGCTGAACAAATTTCATTTGCATGTAGATCAAGGAATCTACTTTGCTGCCTGACAAGAGCTAGTTGCTACAAGCACACACACACACGTATTCAAGCTCAGCATCGAGCAATTAGCCAGTCTAAAGATCTGCGCTTTATCATTATGAATATGTATGAATTACTTCCATAAACGAACTGCAAAGCCCCGACAGCTAAATACACACACACACACAAACATTTAAGACATACTATTAACTATCAAACAGATACAAGTGAACATTTGTACATGTATATAAATTTAACACGTAAAAAATTAGATAAATTTGCATAGAAATTGCAATGAACCTTAACTCAAAAGTGGCAGATGAAGATGAAGAGAGAACGAGAAAGAGGAGGACAAATAAGCAAAAAAAAATTATATATATAAAAACAGCAACAACAACTAATAGCTAGCTAGCAGGTGGTAACAGGTTAATACCTAGTACACTAGCCAACAAATTAAAGTAAATATAATATATTTTGACTAAACGAAACAATTTGCATATATGCTTTTTACCAATATAAAGATCTAAAATAAAGTTAAACAAAAACCCTTTTTTGTTTTTATTTTTATAAATTTTGTCAATATTTGTAAAGTTCAAATATTATATTTAAGGTCATTGCTTTGTTGCACAGTGTTTTGCATGTTGCATGAGTACTTGGCATAGCTGTTGTTGTTGTTGTTATTGCTGTTGGTGTAATTAAGTATTAGCAAGCATTCGTAACCCGTAGCTGGCAAACGACATAAAATACACTCACAAGTGCAAATTAACAACAACAACAACAAAATAAGAAAAAGAATAAGATAAAGTTATATTTTAGCCAGCCTGCGCAGCGGCTACTGTTGGCCATATTAATGCATTTTGGCTTTTAAGATATTACGATTTTTTGAATTTCTCGTTTATATTTTTTGATTCTTTATTTTTTTTTTGCTTATTTATAGCACAAAATGTTGTAGCAAGTTTGCCGACGCTGCCGCGCAATGAAGCAACCGGGCAACCGAACAGCAACAGAGTTATTAATGCTTGGAATTTTCATAATCGAAACGAGTTTTCAACCCGGCAGCCAGCCAGCCAGCCAGCCAGCTAGTCAGCCAGGCAAGGAAGCACGCGCGTTTTACTAATACAACGGACGAGACAGACCTCCTTCGGTTCTCCCCCTTAAGATCTGCGAGATCTTGTCTCAGTATGACTAGTTGTTGTTTTAATAACTAACGTTCTCCTATCTCTCTCTCCGTCTGAGCAAACCGAGCCAAGCTAACGAACAAGAGGACGGTATAGAGGGTTGGCGAGGGGTGTGGGTTAGAGTTATAGCAAAACAAGCACACGCCTTGCGCGAACAGGTGAAGCGTTTAACTGTACGTCGGCGCAGTCTCAAGAGTCAAACGATCAAGTGAATGATGGAGAGATTGGTGGGGTATAGAGGGCATACTATAACAACCTGACCAGGCCAATTGACTTTGGCTGGCCAACCTGTGTTGTTGTGCTGTTTGGACTTTGTCTGGTTTGTGCTTGAGAGGTGCTTACAGCAGAGCTGGGCAAACCAGAGAACACAAATGCATTGTTGCTGCAATTTCATTTCATGCCTTTTCGTTGTGATATATTTACACACAAGCGTGAATTTAATTAAAGCTATATGCATTATCGATATCAACTAAAACTTTTAAATTGTTAGCAATTTTGATAACATATTTTCATTAAGCTTATTTTTGTTAAATAGTTAAGGTTCTTAGCTTATACACTCTCTAAGACCGTTAAATGAAATAAGAAAAAGTAAGTAATTAAACATTAAACTAAAATTACTTGAAAAACAAAATGCACAAATCATTTAAAGCTCTAATGTGCAGCGGCGAACAAACACAAAAAAGCAAAGTAAAAAAAAAATAAAAGTTCCTGTTAGCACTTTGAATTCTTTGTATGCAAAGAAAGATGCATATTCAGGTTTTTTTTATTATTACAAACTCATGACAGAAGAGGCAGAAACAAATATCATTCGCAATGCCGTCGGCTTTTGCAGACGTTGCACATGCCACGACGCAAGTTGCAGATACCAAGTAGCACCAACGCCAAAATTAACCTGCTCGACATCGATGGCGCACAAAAGCTGTAATTTGCTTAAAAGCAGCGAGAACAAATAAAGGGTTTCAATGGCTCGGCCTAAAGACAGGCATATATTCATACAAACAGATAATGAGCCGAGAATGACGGCTTTAACATTCAACTCAAACTGAGAAACTTAAAAGTCGAGCTCTCAAAGTGGAACTCTCGAAACCTGCAGGCCAGAAGGCAACAGAAGAAGAGATCAGTGACAAGTGCATGTTTCCATGCCGACAGCTGCCGCATTTTAGACTGGCCCACGGGAATCGTCATGATGCGATCATCATCAGCTCCATTAGCAAACTGTTTGTATTTGTATTTGTTTCCCCTACATAGTTACATATCATAGTTTTTAATTAAGTACTTGTTGCCCTTTTGACTTGATGCGTTGCGACGCGTTTCTAGCCATATGATAAAGTGGCTAAGATATTACACTGCAGCAGAAAAACCATCATAAAAGCTCAAAAGGTAACAAGCTGCAACGCTCTGTTAATAAAGAGGATATTAACTTTCAATAGCGGTTGAGTTTTATCAAGTGGATTTTATTGCAGTATTGTTAAAGCGGTCAAAGTTTTTTTTAAGCTAAATTGAGAGTCAGAAACTGAAGTGTTTCTAAGGGAATACAATGAGAATCAGGATAAATACAGTTTTGAAGTAAATATTATATGTTTTTTATTTTTTTTTATCATGAAATCCCATTTATCAGAAACTTATTGACATATAATGCATGCATATAACACCCTGACTTGTCGATTTGAATTATGCTTGTTCCGAATAATTATTATTTTTTTTTACATTTCATAAGCAATATTCGCCATTCGAGCTTATTTTCAGTAATTTTACTTTCCCGATTGAGCTTTGCATGCTCTGAGTTAACAATAAAGATAAGGCAGCCAAGTAAATCACATTATTCAAACCCAATTGAAGTCTTAAGGACGGCAAGACCCACATCAGTGCCAAAAAAAAAAAACCGAAAGAAATGAAAAATTAGGCAGAATTCCATTAAAAACACGCACACAAACTAACTATGCAAGTGCTGTGGTATGAAAAGAGTGTGCTGGCTGTTCTTGGTGATAAATGCCCAAAGGCCTTCAAGCGCAACATCGATAAAGCCGGCGCTGCATCCACACCGATGAAAACTGGAACTGTGACCGGGACTTGAGACTGGTATTGGGACTGGGACTGGGACTGGTATAGGAACCGGCATTGTGAGCTTATCAAAAAAGAGAGAAAAAAAAAAATGACCAAAGGAATTTTATTCATGAAATATTTTTCAGCTGCATGTTGGAACAGGTTCAAGTGGTTAGGCACATAAGAGAAGTATTTTACATTAGCGTGATAAAACTGAAGTTTTTTTTATAAACGGTCGATGCTTGCCAAAGAGAACCACATACAATGTTGCAAACTACTACTGTTGCTACCAACTTGCAACAACCCTCAAGTAAAGTGCTTTCGATATAATCATAAGGTGTGAAAAATTTATGAACATTGTGCGGATATTTTGCTTTTGAAAAGAATTAAAGCACAAAGTAAAGTTAACAACAGGTTGGAGCCGGCATTAAAATCTAGCGTGAAATTTAACAAGTGCAGAATTGGAATATTTAAAGTCAATATTTTGATTTATTAGCCAAACCTGCTTAAGACATCAAATTGTTTCCAAGTGCTACAAGACTGTCAGTTTTTTATTTTATATTTTAGACAGTTGCAGCTACTAAATCAACCCAGAATTTGGGCGTACGATGGGCTAGGTCCAGGTCCATAACCATTTTCAGGTTCCAAAACAGATTTATTGCCTGTTAAAAAAATCGGGACGCCGCCAAGTGACGGTCAATTGGTTAAAAGCTACACGCCAAGATACAACACAGCCGATAGCGCAACGCGACAACAACAAAAGACTCATAAAACAAAACAAAAAACACCAAGGAAGAGCTGAACATAAACGAGTGAAGAACGCGCCACATGACCAAAAAAGGATTCAGGCTCAGGTCGCGAGAGTCCGCGATTCATTCAAGTTCATAAATAAAAGATGGCAAATGGTAAAAAAAAAACCAAAAAAAAAAGCGAGGATAAAAGAGACTCAAAAAGGCAAAACAATGGAAAAGCCGCCAGATACCAAAATCGAAAAGCAAAACCAGAACAAGAACCAGAAACTCAAATATGCAGACGTGACTTATTTAGGACAAATTGTTTGATTTACGTTTTATTATAAGAAACGATAATACGCCAATAATACATATGCTTTTTTGTATTTACAAAAACAATTAACTCGAAATCCACTATAAAAATCTGTACGGAAAAAAAACTCTTTAGAGATATAAAGTCTGGGCAATAATTAATATTTATGTTCGAGTATTAAAAGGTTAAAAGCATAGTTTGGATCGTTTTTACTTAGTTGTCTACAACAAATTAGTTTTAAGCTAGACAACAAATTTCACACTAAGCTTGTTTTTCATAGCTGTGATAACTGTTGAAGGTTTTGTACTAAAGATACTTAAGACACCAAACATACCCATTTACATAATTATTTATGCTCCAGCTATTTCAATACACAAAAAAAAAAAACTCAACGAACTAATTTGATATTTTATTTTTTTTTTCATTTAAAATATTTATTTCTTAGCCTAAGATCCTATTACTTTACGTTACGTTTCATAATGAACTTCAAAAAAATATATTTATTTATAAAATTTAAAAGATTTTACAATAAAACAACTTATAAGAAACATAAATCGTATTTAGCATGCGATTGAAAAAAAAGGTTAGTTGTTTTATGGAGCCTTTATGGTAACGTTTTATTTTCTTTCAGTGTATGTCATACGCGCTTAGCTTGTTATTTGACACCTTCTACTTATACATATGTGGAACCAAACCAAACCAAACCAACCCAGCCCCAAACCAAAATACATACCATAACACATAACATGCCATCCTTATCCTATTCATATCGCTAGAGCCTAGCCAATGAAGCGTTGCCATTTGGGTAAGCCCAAAGCAAAGAGCATAAGACATAAGCAGAAATATACATATGAATATGTGAGGCCAAGGATGTCAGGTTAATTTCTTATTTTGTGGTGGACTCCATGTCTAGGAGAGATAAAGAAAAAGAAGGAGGGAGAGAGAGAGACAGAGAGAGTTTGAGGTCATTGGCATATCCTGACTGCGATCGAAAAGCTGGCAACGCTGCCAGTTCAATACATTAATATTCAAACGACTATCGATACAATCGCATCGAGGGGGGGTGTCAAATGTATATATTGGTTAATTTATGTTTTTGTATGTTTCTGGTTTTTTCTTTTCTGTTTTTTCGACGCTAATCGCAGCATATTAACATAAGTATACCAGAGGGAAAAGAGTTTTAGGTGAAGCGCGTTGAGTTTGCCTTTGCTTGCGTTTCGCTTATTTTACTGAATATTTAATTTGACGATTCTCGAGAGAGTTGTATGATTATAAATCGAATCGAATGGAAACTTGGAGACTATTTTCTTCGTCTTCGGATTGCTTGCTGAGGCATAATTGAAATTTATGGCAAATACCCTGCGAGACAATTAATTAGTCGCCTTTAAGTCGTAGCTTAATTATAAACATTAATAAATTCTCAACTAGCGCATACACCTGTTGTTGATTTTTTAATGGAATCAAATAACTGCAAAGCGTATGTTAAGTCCCTGGCTATAAATCAAAGCAATATCCTGTTCCAACCTTAGCAGTTCTATCAAACAAAAGCGAGCCTAGTATGTATTGGGTTTTTTTTATGAGAATGGCAAAGAAACTGGAGATACACACACACACACACACACAGTCAAGTGGCAGGGACATGTGCTCCTCTGGTTTTCCAACCACTTCACACGTGATTAGCATGCAAGAGACAAGTAAGAAACTGAAGACTTGGAGACAGTTGACAGTTGTCAAATCCACTTACGCTCTTCATGGTAAAGAGTTTTTTGACGAGCCTGCTGAAGGATTTATTTAAGTGCAGACAGACAAACTAACAGACTAATAAGACAAAAAATAATAAACCCAAGGTGCCAGATACATACATAAGTACACAAAGTACGACAAAGAGAGAGAGAGAGCGAGAGAGTAAGTATTTTTGTATTGCCTGAATAAGGCAACCATAACGTACCTGTTGTACCTGAAGCTCATTTGTTTGATTTAGTAAAGAAAAAAATAAGCTTTGAAAGGTTTTTAAGTTCTTAAATTAAGTTCATTTAACGTTTTATTTGACTCAGCAAACCAACAAAAAAAAAAACCAGCTGTTCAAGCTGACTTTATTCATTTCACTTGTCAGACGCAAAAAATTTAGTCAGAGTTTAACTAATTTAGGATAAAAAAAATATGATTAAAATGTTTCATTTTAATGTCTATAGCAAACGAACAGCATAGGAAAAATTGATATATGTATTCTTAACCAATATAACAAAAAGTATTGAGCAAATTCGACCTAAAATAACGTAAGTAAACATGTAAGTGCCGAGTAAACCAGACATTAAAAGCCATTGGCATTGGAGCAATAGCAGACCAGATGCCAACTGTTTCAACATAAACAAAAAGTAAGTAAAAGGTTTTTTGTTTCCAACATTAAATGTACAGCTGTTGTTTTGTGTTTTTGGTCTGAATCTTGGCTTGAAGTCTGCTTGACTCCATGAGAGAGGTTAAAGACTATTTGTTCAACAACATGTTGAAACAAAAAAGTAGGAAGAATTTTCGGTTTCTTTAAAAATTTTTAACCATTTAATATTCCGTCGTTTGCGCGTGCTGTTGAAAATTAAACAAAAGTACTATGAAAATATGATAAGCTATTATTAATAGGTGCATTAATCTAACAAAGGTACAACATATAAACAATTATCAAGTAAAGGCATCAAATTAACCACAATGCACAAAATAAAAGTGTAATTCTGTGAAATTGTTTCACACTTTGAGTGAAAATCTGTCAGCTTTGTTGGCGTTTTGACATTGACAATTGATGGCCCGCAAATTTGTCTTTCACTTGTTGCAATTACCTTTTTTTTTTGCCACTTTGAGCCAACATCGAACAACAAACAAACAACAAACAGCAATAGCAACTTCTCTGTATGGCCAACTTCCCGTTTCTATTTATCGACAATTCAACTTTTGCGTTTGCATTTCATTTTATTTATAAATATTTTTATTTTTTTTTTCTTAGTTTTGTGTTTTTGCTTTAACTCGTCTTCTGCACTTGGCCACAATTATTGTCTGGCTTTGACGGCCTTTTGAAGTGCGCTCGTTTTGACAAATGTGTGTCATTGCTTTGGGACCATCAAAGAGGCAGGCGATCGATCGATCGATCGTTTCGTATGGATTTGGTTTGAATTTACTATATTTTCGACTATTGATGGGCGACATAAACGGTAAAACGTGCCTAAGTAAACTTCATGTGGGATACGATGATAGATGCACGATCTATTCAACGTGTATGTACAATAGACAAAAGGTGAATCGGCAAACAATTAAAATCACATACCTGTTTAAGATCTATCGAAACTAGTTTAAATGAGTCTACAATACCGTGAGAGACGAAAATTGTTGAGCACTTGTCTGTAACAAAAAAATAACTGAAGCTAATTGAATGTTTACTCTTCTTACAAACACCCAAAAGTATACTCTAAACAACAAAAAAGTTTCAAATATTACTTCAATCTTAGCGTTCTCTTCTACCATACGATAATTATTATCAAAAGAGTCAGTTTAGAGCGCTTTTTATTTGTTTTTTTCGTTGGATCTTTTGCATAGACTACCACCCAACAAAATCTGAATGCATTAAATGCAGCAACGGCAAATGAATTATGTATATGTTTACCTCGAGGATTTGCGAATTGAACCGAATCGATTTGCTCGCTACGATGCTTTTGCCATTGGCAATGCGACCAATTTGTATGGCCAAAATACTCTGGGCAGGAATTCTAGCAATGCTGGAGATGCTTTGAGATATCAACAGTACATGAAGTTCAGCACCTACGATCGGGATAATAACAATAGCTAATTCCTAAAGGTGATGATAAAGTAGGGAATTGGATTGTAAAATAACTGCTAACTCAAAAATGGCAAATATTTCAGCGGCGGATATGGACAGGATCTAAAGGGTTGTGGAAATTGTTGGGAGCAAGGAGTGAGTTCAGCGTACAAAACCGTAGAAATGATGATCCGACCAAAGAAATATCTGTAAATACACTTAACGTATACTTTTAAGCTTACAATAGATTGTCTTCTCGCTTCACATAAACATGTCTTTTGCTATGTTCGATTTTGATGTAGGATCGTTTAGCATGTTGACAGCTGCTCCCGGTTCCAAATGTTATCCACGTTTTCCCCAAAATAGAAACGCTTAATTGCAAGTATTACGTTGAAAATGATACCAATAAACACGCAGCACCAAAACGACACAAAAACTTTTTTTGGAAACGAATATTTGAACACAAATGCGACGTCTTCACGCACTAAATGTGTTATGTATGTGTATATAGATATATATATATACATATATATATATAAATACATACATACTTGCTTATGTTTAACAATTTTTAGTGTGGCGACAGCTAAGAAATTCTAAAAAAATAAAATGAAAATAAAGAATACGAAAATGCCAAGAACAATTTTCGGTACGGAACATTTGGAAAGAATTTTTGTCCAGAAAAAATCACACGGCCGCAAACCATGTCGGCGACAAAAGACAATTTTCATTACCTATGTATAGCAGGGCATAGCTGCTAGAACAAACGGTTTGCAAAGAAGGTTTCTTAAGCATAGAGAAGTTGTTGGGCCAACTATAAGTTTTGATAGATAACTATACACAAGAGTATTGAAAGTTCGTTTAAACTTGCGAAGAAAGCTTCAACATTTAGTTGTCGTTTTCACTAGGAAGTGTGGAAATATTCAAGAATAAAATATAAGTATAAGAAACGCACATCATTTCAAAGCCCATCAACGGAGACACGGCAGAAATGAAAAAATAAACCTCGGCACAGTTTTTATTTCAGTCTGAAATTAAGAGATGTTGTACAATTTTAATGCGCCTCCCCCGACCGGAGTATGTGTAGCTGGGGATCTCTGTGGATCTTTTTCGAGGAGTGTGCGTGTGCGTAGGTGTGTGTGTGTGTGTGGCGCTGTCAACTGCTGTTGAAAGATTTTTCGTGTCGTTGTTTCCATGCCGCCTGCCAGCAGGCGACAGAGATGAAATTCTTAAAAATCATTTTTAAAAAATTCTTTTTTTCTCTTAATTTCTATACTTTTCCTTGTTTTTTTCTCATCTGGTTGTTGCCTTCGTACGTAAAAAGATTTAGCAATAGCAATGAATTTAGTTAATTTATGGCATTATTAATGACATTTTGAAATATTAACAGAAAATACCAAAAAAAAAATTATAAATATATGAAAAGAGCTCAGCAATGTTTGGTTTGACTAAATAAACGTCGACATTTTCTTTTCATACATTTTTTAAAAACTTATATATAAAGATAATATTCACATGCGCAATTTTTTGTTTTTTGCTTGAAAAGTCATGTGAGCGTGTTGTTTAAAATGTTTGATTTCCGTTTTGTATAAATATATAGATTCATATATCTATTTTTTGAACAAAAGGAATTTCACTGGGTCAGACTGCTATCCAAATATATTATGCTCAGCATACCTAGGCCAAAGTTATAAAAAGCTGAATAGTTTGACATTTTTTTAATGACACGAGCTAATCAACCTGCACAATATGTAAATGTATAAACAAAAGAGAACCAAAAAACTTGCTATCAAATTAAAAAATCAAAATCAAATTTACGATTTAATCAATAGAATCTATTCAGGGTCTTCTTGTTTTGTCTACTAAGTGGCATAAAATGTTTATCGATTTGACCGCTTGAGTTTCACTCACAATGAAATAAACATTAATTTAAGAGCAAAGTGCATATTATGCTAATACTTTATGTCTGTCACTTCCCCTAGCAACATAAATATTTTAATTATAATTCCACAAAACGTTTAGTAGCTCTAATCAACTAAAAAAAAAAAATGCTGATAACCTGCGCTTTGGAGATTTTCAAAAATAAAAAAAAATAAAATAAATGCTGCTTTTGCACATTCTTGGCAAACAACTTTGATCCCATTTTAAACGTATAGATTTGAAAATAAAATCACTGATTAAAAGTACTTATAATAAATAGGTAAATGGAAAATACCCTCAAATCAACATTCTACATTAATGAATAACGTATATAAGTATATATTTTTTTATTCCATCTACATCATTTGAAGGACATACTTAAGCAACATATATAAATTAAAAACACTTTAAGCACATTTGACATTTTTTATTGGCAACACGAATTTCAAACTCGAGCAACTAAAAAAGATTTGCATCAAAATTGATTCGAAACATTCTCTAAATTAAATATTTACATATACTAAGTTGGTAATCTAATGTCTTGATTATGTTGGACTTTTTGCCTTGTGTGCTCATAATTTATTGCATGAATCTAAAAATGAATATATATGTTTATAAAAAAATATATATCCCGAGGGCTAGCAAAATGGTTCACCAAAAAGAATCTAGTGTGAGTTAATAAACTTTAACTTTTCAAAAAATTGCATTTACTTTTCTTTATGTGTTCGGTGGTCGTTACCAAAAAGCGATCTCCACCGAAAACACGATCATAACCCAGCGAATGAATAATTTTTATATAACAGAAGAAGAAGCAACGCCATCAAATACATAATTTGCATAAAATCACCTGAATATTAAATACTTATTTCAAGCTTATGCCATGAAATGCTCATAAAGTTCAAGATAAAGCGGCAAGTCAAAGTTTTTATGTAAAACGAGCTCGAAAACAAACAAGGGAATATGGAAGCGTTGCCGAACGCTGCACTGCAAGAAATTCTAAATTGATTTAATATTTAAAGTGTTAAAATATATGTTAAAAAATATATATTCAGACCTAAGTCGTTATGTGAGACAAAATAAATAGTTTTATAACCATAAGCATACTTGTATTATAATTATTTCTTTCAGTGTATAGTCTAAGTCTGGCTTATGGGCGACTCCAAGAAAAATTGAAAATATTTGCATAAATTGGTTAAATATCATTCAAACTATTTTACATTTTTAATGAACTCAACATTAAACTAATCAATGTGCATACGCATCTTTTAAATAGTCTGTGATGACCGACATATATAAATAAGAATTATATGCCATCAAATTACAAAACTATGTCGACTACAAAAAGCCATTGACAAATTTATTGAAAAATGCATTTTAGGATTATTTCTGAGGTTACAATTAATCAAAAGGTACCATCGCGTATGCTCATGTAAATTTAATGGGTGTATATATTATAAGCAATATATAAAAAAATATGTTTAAAAAGAACAATTACCGAAATAAGTTACAACGAATAAAAATGTTAAATAAAACACTTAACAACTTGTTGCATACTCTACACAACTGTTGAGCTTCAATGCGTGAGCAGTGCTTGAAAACGACAAGTAAGTTAATCGATACATGGCTTGCCGATATGCACTGTTAAGTAACAGTTAAACAACATGTTAATATTTCTTGTGATGCCGAAAACATATGTTTTGTCGAAAGAACCACAATCAGGGACATAACTTACCAAAACGATGGAAGATCCATTAAAACCCAAGCCAGTGCCACTGGCTGCCGAAACAGTATTGTGGTTTGAATTTCTGCTCGATCCACATAAAATCACACATCATTTGCAATGCAAGAATCCCGGTACGAATTCCCACGCACGCAGTTTCCATCCATGGCTCACTTAAAAATACAATATTCTTCTTGCAGAGCCCACTGCCTTAGAACTAATCATGCAATTCATCAGCATGACGCCGGAGACACCAGTGGTATCCGCCGTTGTTACGCCCGGCAGCGATCTGCAGAACTTGAATAACATCAGCGTCGGCGCCAATGGAACAACACCTGCCGCTTCCGCTGGGCTTAATGTTCCGCCCGTTATTCAACAAAGGCAGCTGGATGTATGCCAGCAATTGACGCGCAAACAGTTGGCACTCAAGATTCTGGAATTGAAAGTGGCCACATGGCTGAAATGGGATCTGGATGTGCTGGATAAAGGTTTGCCCATAATGATGCAGTTGGGCTTGTTGCGTGATCTGTGCACCATTAGCTACGGACGAGCTGTCAGCATTCCATTTGCCATTGACTTTGATATGAAGATCTGTATGCGACTTAACTTTCATATATGATTACTATTTCTTAATCCTCCTTGCTTACCTTACAGCACCCATTTCTGGCAATGAGCGCGCCGCTCGCTTTGCACTCACAATCTATCATCGGATGATACTACGGATGCAGCTAATCAAGGACGTCGCACTCAAGGCACGTCCACAAATGTAAGTTTCAATCGAGAGACTAAACCCTGTTTTTATAGTCATTACCATTTGCAATAGATTTCCAGCAGCTGATCAGCTGCAATTGTTTCTGGACACGCCAACGCAACCATCGATTGAATATTTGGAACAACTATGCTCAACGGCCAACAACAAGCTCTTCCATGTCTTCCACTACGAAAGCTTTGTGACGCTGCAGTGCGACAATTTGAATACGTCCCAGAATTATGACAGGATGCATTTGATAACGCCCCAGGAGCTGCGAGCCCAGCTACAGTATGAGCTGGCCCATTATTATCTTCATACCAAGCAGTATGTGTTGGCGCGCGAGTCGGCCGCTGCCTGCAACAGCAATCTTCAAGCGTTACCGCCGGAAGCAACTTTATACTTCTGTCACATTCAGCCCGTTGAGCTGGAGGGTCTTTTGCAGGCGTGTGGTATTAGTTCGAAGCAGCATACACTGCTGGAACGCTTTCACCAATCACTGCTTAATAGCTTTGTAGATATTGTGGCCATATTGCGACTGGATAATCGAGCACGAGAGATTCCGCTGGTCAGCAGGCGCAATGTTGAGCTAGACATTGAGGCCGCCATCTCAAATGGTCAGCTAAAAGAAACGCGCCAAGTGTTGCTTGAAGTGGCTGCCCTTAATGTGGTACGCACCATCTTTGAGTGGGGCAACATCTTTGGCAGCGTCGAGTACTTTGAAAAGTATCGCGACTTGGACTACATGCCGCCCATTGTAGAAGCGATGCAGGACGCTTTGACGCACTGCAGCCTGTCGGAGCAGACGGCACTTAAGCATTTCCTTATCGATTGCCTGCTCTACCAGCAGCAACAACAGCAGCTGGAACAGAGCCGAAAGCTACTCCTTACGGCACGGGGCATGGGCATTTTCAGTAAGGATGAACTGCTCGATTTGGAGGAGCAACTGATGCAGGCTACGTTGCCTGTCCTAAGTAATTCACTAGCCACACTCAACGATTGGATTTGTCACTCGAAAAGTGCGTGTTTATATAAAATTTCCTCTGTTCATCATACTTAGTAGTTTCTCTATTCCCTCTTCCAGTGACTCGCGTGGATGTTGCCGCCTTGGAGCGCCAATTGATAACATGCACGAATGCTAATAGTGTTAGGATATTGCTGGTCAAGCTGTGTGGCACTGCGCCAGAGAAGCCACTGTGGGCAATTAATCCCGGCTGGGATGTGCCGCAGCCATTGAAAACATTGATAATGGCAATGCCAGTTAGCTTCTTGCAGGACTTTAGCTATGTGCTGTTGGGCAAGGCAAGGGAGCTGGCGGGACGTGGCAACTACATCGATGCTGTATCCATGCTGAGCGTACTCAAGTCGGAGACACAGCGCCAGGAGCTGGGTGGCAGTGCACAAATCATGTGCAAACTGATTACATGGGAAATCCTGCACATACAAATAACACAAACTCTGGATGAATGGCATCAGAAGCCGCTCGATCTCCAAGCGCTGGGCACGCGTTGCAAACAGTGTTTGGGTTCAATGCAGGCGGGTGATTCCATGTTGCCACGTCTGGAAATACTCGAGAGTTGCGCCATCATGCTGCTCAATCTGACAGATTTCCCTCCATTGTTGTTTTTGGATAAGCGAGCACAGCAGCTAGAATTGCCTTGGGCCTTTGCAGCGACCTTTATTGAGATGGAGAAGATGAAGGGGCCCAAGAAGGTGTGTCGCGAATTGTGGGAACTAATGTTGAACATGTTCCTCAATGTGCCCAAGCGTGCATTATCATCAACGGGAGCTGGTGGCGGTGCCAGCAGTTCACTTCAAGCATTCCTGCAGCGTGTGCGACATCAAAGTGTGTTTGGATTGGCAATTTCGATGTTAGGCAAGATGCATAATATATTAAAAGATGATCAGAATCATGATTTGAGCTGTGAATACATGCAGCTCTGGCCCACCAGCATTACCAAGTAAGAACAGATTGATATTTGTCCTTTTAGCGACTCTAATTAATATTTTCCAACTTCTGTTCAGTCCCAATAGCTATAGTCTGAGGAGCGTTTGTGAGACTCTCCAGTGGCTGCTATCCGAAGCACTAAGCCACTATCCGCAGACAATCTCATGGCTTAAGATGAAGGGCGATCTGGAGCTGGCCATTGGTAACAATGAATCCGCAATGCGTTGCTACGTCAATGCTTTGGTAACGGGCACCGATTATTGCACCATGCCGCTGCAGCGCAATGTTGCCGATGATTATGTGATTAGAAAGATGATACGTTGTGCCGCCAATTTGGGCTGTCACATGCAGGCCACTGTGCTGTGTCAATTCCTCGAAGAGATTGACTATGGCATTGTTTTCAAGAATCTCAGCGAGAAGTCATCGAATTTCACAGATGCCATGGATGCATATTATAGCTGTATATGGGACACAACGCTGCTTGAATTTATTGTTAATTTGCATGCGAAACGAGGTGAACATAGTCGCAAATTGGAAGCGGTAAGTACATCCTATTGTCTCTCTTCCTGTCTAATATAACTGCTCCTCACACAGATCACAATGATGGGCACCTTGGAGCTGAATGCCAATAACAATGAGGAGATCAAACGTGAGAGCGCCATGGTGCGAAAGTCACGCTTTCTACGCGCTTTGGCCAAGCAGTATTTGCTGTAGTCGCAACACCAGCAGCCCAATTCTCGCCAGAAAAAAAACTACACGACCAACACTTCCTCTGCCCCTCTCCCTACTAAGACCAATTAGATTTAGGCCAATGCAAATAGAGTTTTCTGTAATCGTACCAAGTTTAGTTTTATAGGCTTAAGTTAAAATAAACTTTGTAACTTTTAAGTGTAGATACACTTACTTTGGCTTTCTGCCACGTCCAGCGCCTGAAGTTTTTGCCTTTTTATTGTTGGCACTCTTTTTGGACTCCTCTGCTTTGCGCTTGGCAGAAGCAATGGCATTTGGAGAGCTGGGCAGTGTCTTGAAGAAGCTATCGAGACGCACCTGTGTCTGCGCCTGCTTGGATTTGAGTAGCTTCTTGGCACCATTGCGTACGCGCTCCTCGTTGAACTGTCGATCACCGCAGAGGAACTGCACCAAGCCCTCCTCATCGGGCTCTATCCACTTGAGATCAATGGTGCTGGCATCGATAACATCGGGTTCGATGAAGAGTTCGCGGGCACGCTTATAGTTCCAATTCTCTGGCACTGTGTACTTGCTGGTGTCAACGTTTTCGAGTATTGTCTCAATATCCCTATAGCTTTTGATCAATTCGATAGCACGTTTTGGGCCAATACCTTTGATGCTCTCACAATAATCACAGCCCATAAGGATGCACAAATCAATGAACTCTTTGCTAGTCAGCTCAAGACCCTGCAGCACCTTGTCATAGCTGAACTCCTTGACGGGCATTTTTCGCGCCTCACTGTACGTAAGATATCGTAGCAGCTTGCATGAGCCAAAGGTTAATGCATCCATATCCTCTGTTGCTGTAGCATAAACTTTGCCAGATTTTACAAGAGCAGCGCACTGGGCTTCCGCCTCGCATGGTGCATCTACATAGGGCACACCCATCAGCTTGAGAAGCTCTTTGGCTTCCCGTGAGTGCTCCTTTGTGACGCGCACCAGGCGACGATTAAACTTATCAATCTCTGCATTATCGCCAGCCTCTGTAGCGGCTTTTAATGCCTTCTCAGCCTCATCGCGACGTTCCGCACGCTTTGCCAGCTCACCAGCTTTCATATCTGGTGGCGCACCATCGAAAACGTAGACGGGCTTGATTCCATTGTCCAGGAGACGTATTGTGCGATAGAACATGCCCATCAAATGTGAGGTTGGATCACCATTTACAGTCGCCAATTGAGCGCCCTCAGAGCGTACAGCAATCAGAAACTGATATAGACACATGCTAGCATCAATAGCAACTTTGCGACCTATAAAGGAACACACAGAAATTAACTTTGAATCGGTTGTATATTGTGAAGTTTTGTATCGCGGCTCGTTGGCAGACTTACCGAAAAAGTTTTTGATTTCACTCTCGCGTATTGCGAGTGGCGCCAAATCGGCAATAAGCTTTGACAAGCCCAAAATTCCCATGTTAGTACTTGTTTATTGTTAATAATTTGATTATTTATGATTTAGCTTGATGAATATTATGCGCGCGCTTTTTTGTTGCAAATGTTGTGCCCGCGTCTCGTTGTGAGTGTCAAATTAATGAAGTGCATTGATGGCATACATATGCATTTGACGATGATCTATCGTTTTCATTAAAAACTATAAAAGTTTGAACACAGGCAATGTATCATAGCAAGCTTTGCGTATAAATTGTAAAGACACTTGACCAAAAACCCTATTTTACCAATTTGCCGGTATAATATTTTTAATTTGCCTTGCCGCCATTTATCGATTACGTTTGTCCACCGCCATCGTTGTATTTACTCATCCCTAACGCCACACACATAAGCATAAGCATGTCGGCTGACGAAAAAAAAGATAAATCCATTGAAAATATGGTATGTAAATTCCTGCAAATTTTTTTAAAAGCAAGTTCAAACTGTGTACCACAAACGCGCACAGAAAAACATTGGGCTGTAAATGTGTTTACCGTGAAAATAAAGCGCAACAAATATTGCTCGGTCTTCTTTTCCCCTGCGACGATTCGTTTATGTGTATAAACATGGCGTCGTTGCGTTTGTATGTTGACTATGTCTAGTTTTTGGTGGGAGCAAGCGAGACAACGTGTGCATGCCCAATGCCCCCATAGACACGCATACACAAACGCAAAGCTCAAAAGAAAACTTGTGTGTGCTCTAAAACAATCGGAAAGAAAAAAAAATAGAAATAACTGAAACGCATAAACCAGTGGTCGCACAACATACAAAGACTTATGGTAGTGGTAGCGCATGTGAATGTGAAAAAATCGCCGCCAAAATTATTTGCAAGTGTACTTAAATTGTGTTTTGTTCTTGTTTTGACTTTCGTTAGGATGCCAACACAACGCTTGAAGCGGAGACGACGGTGACCAAAGAAAATGCCGCTGATAAGGTAAACGTCGAGGGAAAGAAGGTGATAGAAAATGCATCGGAGCCAGCAGCACCCGCGGATGCCGAAGACGCAGCACCAAAAATTGTAGAAAAGGAGAGCAGTGATGCAGCGGGAGCAGCGACACCCGCAACTGATGACGTCGCTGATAAAAAAGCTGTAGGGGACGCAGCGGGTGCAACCGCGCCAACATTGGATGCAGGTAAATAAAAGCAACACGAGTAAGCATACACACAACTTGCGCACACGCTTTCATAAATGTGTTTGTGTCTGTCAGTAAGCTCGTGTGTGTGTGTGCGAAGAGCGAGAAAAACAAAAATCATAAAATGAATTTTGCGCGCGATTCGTAAAGCACGGCGAATTGGATTTGCCTCTCAAACTCATGCTTGTACGTCGCTAGCCGTCGTCGCTGTTAAGTTGTCGTTGGCGCCGCTGTCTAAATTGCCGCGAACGGTGAGCGATTTGTTCTGTTCGTTTGCATCAAAGTTTGGTGTGTGGTAGGTTCGAATCTCGCTCGCAGCTTTCGCAATTGTGTTTTTCGGTGCAGTTTTCGTTATATTGCAATTTCTTCCTCATCTTATATATATAGATGCTATTATAAATGCAATATAAAATACCCCCTTGGCTATTGTTCATACGAGACCTTGAACAATATGGTTTTGTATAGTAAATGCTAAGGTAGAATAAAATTTACTTCAATTTTCATAGTTCCTTGCGCTCCCAAATCTAAGCATTGGACTTCCCAAGCATGAAGATATTTTTACATAAAATAAAATTATTTTTATATTTTATTTTGGAATTGTAAACTAACACAAATATTTTTTACTCAGATGGCAAGGAGAAAGACACAAAGGCGGAATCGCCAACACCAACAGCAGCAAAGAAAGTGAATAATGGCGCAAAGAAAAATGCCGCCAAGACTGACGAAGAGGATGATGTAGATGAAGACGAGGATGATGAAGAAGGAGAAGAGGATCAAGCAGAAGATGATAAAGAAGATGGCAGTGATGAGGATGAAAAAAAACCAACAGAGAAAAAGAAAAGTGATGTGACAGATGGTGCCAAAGCCAAGTCGGGGTCAGCAGAGAAGTCAGCGGTCGCCAAAAAGACTGAGACCAAGACCAAGACCAAGAATGGCAAATTGGACAAGTCAGAGGAGGATGAGCAAGATGACGACGATGCCGATGAAGGCGATGGCCTCGATGAGAACAACGAGGTGGCTGAGGATGATGAGAACGTCGTGGCTCTGGCCGAAATCGATCGCATTAACGAGAACATAAATAAGACGCGTGTAGATGGTCTACAGGTGCTACATTCGGTAAGCCTTCACTACAAAAATTTTAAAATTCAATAATATAATATTTCTATATCTTTCTAGCTCTGCTTTGGTGCCCAAGGCAAAAATAATGTGGTAAAAAAGAATCTGCGTTCATTTGCTGGCTTTGAGTTTGCCAAGGATTCGGCAGAATACAAAAAGAAATACGAGTCTATTAAAAAGGTGGATAACAAATCGATACGCAGCATCTGTGAAATTCTTGTTCTAGATCGCAAAGGCAGCAAGGATGAGATTGCGTTGCGTGTGCTCAAATTTTTAATGGAGCCGGATGAGTCGCTCTGCATTGAACAGGGCGAGGAGGAGGAAGAGGAGGTGGACGATGAGGAGGTCGATGATGATGACGTCCCCAGCGAAGAGGATAAAAAACGCAAGACCAACAGCAAGTCGAGCGCTGCAGCCGGCAGAGGCTCCGCTCGTAATTCCGGGCGTCCAAAACGTTCCACGGCAGGCAAAAGTATGTAGCCACCTCAATTCCCTCAATACAATGCAACCAAGTTAACACATCTTACTTTTGCAGAAATGTCTGCATATGTAGATTTATCAAGCTCTGAAGAGAGCGAGCACAAAGTGCCAGTGGCTAGACGAAGACGTAACGATGACTCGGAGTCTGGCTCAGATGTAAGTAATAATGCAATCATTGAGCTCTTCAGTCGGATCTAAAACGGTCTCTCCACTTGTAGTACAATCCTTCGGGCAATTCAGATTCAGATGCGGGTCGTGGTGGCGGCGGTGTTGCTGGTGTAGCAGCTGGAGCCGGTCGTAAGCAAGCGGCACGTGGCAGTCGCGGTCGACCAGCGCGCAAAAGTCGTCGAAGAAATTCAGATTCCGAAGACGAAGAAGAATCGGAATTATCCGATGCTGATAGCGATGTAAGTGTTCATATTATTCCGGTAACTTTTCTTATTCTAATCACACTCGTTGTTGTTTACTTGAATAGGTGCCCAAGCGTAAGCGCGCTACTCCAGGCAAACGTGGCCGATCAGCTACGAGCGCAACTCCGTCTGGCAGACGAGGACGTGGACGAGTCGCCTCTTCGCGAAAGCGCAAGGATTCAGAAAGCGAAGACGAGGAGGTATCAGAAGATGAGGAGGAAGAGGAATTGTCCGAATTTGGCAGCGATCAAAGCGAGGTGAGTAACGCAACCTTTCACAAAGTCATTAAACTTCAAATACACATTACTTCTTGCAGGAGGAACGTCGCAAAAAGAGTAAGAAGCCAGCTGCTACTCCTGCGAAAAATAGCAAAACTAACAACAAGTCCAAACCAGCTGGAAAGTGTGAGTATTTTAAACATTTTCACAATGCTTTATTTAATTTGGCATATTTTGGATTTTCGAATAGCCGCTGGTCGACCGAAGAAAACAAAGAAGGAATCGTCTGAGGAGGAAGATGTCGATGACAAAGATGAGTCCGATGAAGACGAGCCATTAACCAAAAAGGGCAAAATGGCATTCCCAACGGTAGGAAAAATACATAAACATTAAATAAAGTTGCTCTAAAAGTCATTTTTAATAACAGGACGAGCAAATACGCGGCTATGTTAAGGAGATTTTGGATAAGGCCAATCTTGAAGAGATAACCATGAAAACAGTGTGCAAACAAGTTTATGCTAAGTACCCAGAATTCGATTTAACAGAGAAAAAGGATTTCATTAAAGCCACAGTTAAGGCGGTAAGTAAAATTGAGAATTTAATACTATAAAGTTTATTCTATCTTTGTTTTTTTTTTTAGTTAATTGCAACATAAAACCACACAAATAGGGAGGCATTCGAGCCTGGGGATGGGCCAGCAAGCAGTAAATCTTGTACCAAACACTGAATAAAAAAAAAATCAAACAACACAACAAACAATACAACAATCGACCGCAAAAGCAAAACATATGTTTGCCACTTTTTGAGAGCTGCTGCGACAACAAATTACTTGAAAACAAAGATAAAAAACCTCTAGTTTTCCTATAAGCGTTTAATTTGTACTATTACAACTAACTAAACTTTACCTTAAACGGATTATGTCCTTTTTTCTAATGAGTACTCAGATTATCCATATATATATGCATGTGAATATGTATATATGTAGTAGTAATATATAAACACTTATTGTTCGTTTTCTTTATGAATGCGCTCTTGAACGGCTCTACAAAAAGTGTGGTTATTTAAGAAAAATCTCGGAAAGTATAAAAGAAACTTGTAAAAAAAAAACAAAACAAAACAAACATAACCAGAAAAAACACACACAATTTTTAAGTACATTAAAATGTTGTAGTGCTGATTGATTTTTTGACGTTTAAAATAATGTATTTTAAAGTAAGCAACGAGGATAAATAAAAACTAAAAACAAAAGGATATCTAAAACAAAAATTCATACACTGGCAGCAGTACAAAAAAAAAAAAAACAAATTATGGAAACCTTTAAAAAGCACAATCCGAAATTGATTACTGCACATATTTTCGGCTATGTACAAAATAACAACAAATAAAACTATATTTGGACTTGGGCAGCGAGACAAGTGAATGCGCTAGGAATAATATATGTTGCCAGAATTGCAGGCTTTAACTCATTAACTGTTTGAAACAAAGTCATGAAATTACTCTAAATTACGAATGATTGCTGATATTGATACTTTTGTATTTTTGTTTGATTTTTCGTATCATTGTATTGAGAACTTGATTAATTTGAGACGCAGGTTTGGAATTGTCAGTTTCGTCAACTGTCAAATATATTGTTATGATAAGCACTTATATAACTTAGAGTTTCCAACATTTGAAATGATTTCATTATCTTGCGTTAATCACAAATGATTGGCTTTGATAATAGATTGAAGACAGAACTAAAGCAGGTTTCTCTTGTAGAGCGGTAACAAACACACACACACACACACACACGACTAGAACATCCATACACACAATATGAAATAACGAAATGAACACACAATGCAATAAATATAACGCATGAGTGTTCATGCAAAAATAGATGTATGTAAATTTTAAATAAAAACAAAATATTGATCAAAAATACAAGTTTTAAAATAAATGTTTTGAACACACCAGCACACATAAAAATACACAATACAAACATCTCAATGTACGTTTTCTGGTAGTGAAAAAAAAAGAAACAAGTTTCAAACAAAATAGAAACAAAACCAAATAAGTATGAAATAAAACTCGATGTGCGTTAATATGCATACATAGTATATATACCTACGGTACATGTGAAAAACCATGAAAAAAAAAACAATGAGTTTACGAGAATCGTACAAGAACAATGTCAGATAGAATTTATTCAACGCTCTCTTTGTAGAACAGAACTTTAAACTTAACCGTAAATCCGCGTGCAACCCAAAATTTTGGATGCCTAGATGTAAAGCGATATTTTGTTTTACTTTTAAATGTTTCTCGAAGGAAATAAAGACGAATGCAGTATGTATATCTATAATATATCGCAAGAAAATAAAAAATAAATTACAGTGCGTTTTTCTAAAATGGGTGAATGGACGAGCTTTCTTCATTTTTAGTATATACATTTCTCCTATATGGTATATATATATTTACAAGTAAAAAAGATTTTGTGGATCCTTCAAAAAAAGCCGTTTCTAGATTTTGTTTTGAGTTAGATAATTTATTGAGAAAATCGAAAAAATTCAATATTTTAAAAATAATCGTAATATACTTATGTATTTAATGCATGTATGAAGGATTGAACATAAACCTGTCAATTTGACTGGCAAGTGGATCACGTGGATAAGGCTGTAACATACAGATACATTAAAATATATCATATTGCAATGCGTATTGATGGACAAGACATTGGTAAATAAAATTTTATATAGATTTTCAAAAAATTTGGTGTGAAATGAATGTTTAAAATGCATTGAATAGAATATTTAAAAGATCATTACTCAATTAGCCCTGGAAATAGATCAAAGCACATAATTTAAATCAAATATAAAGAAACATTTATGCATATAATATATATGTAAGTATATATCAATTTTAAAAATATCATTTGATTGCGAAATAAACGGCTTGATATTGACCCAAAAAATGTAACGCAAATGGATGTCTACCACAAAAGTTTAGTTAATATAATAAATAATGTTTATGTGTGTGGCTATAGTGTTGTATACTTACCATGATTATCGAAGGAATACATCTAAACTCCAACTGCTGAAATGGAAAGAAATAAAACAACTTCCCAATGCAATAACACAAAGCCTGAGCTAAGCCAAAATTCAAAGCGATCTCTGGTTTAACAAAGTAGCGAAAAATTAGTTGGTTTTGACTAGATTGCCTTATTTTCATGTTTAGTTAGCTGTACCGTATGTCTCGAATGTCTTTATATAATGATATAAAATAGAACATACATACATATACACATTGATATTTTACATATGATATGATACTCGTTATTAAATAGGTAATATAAACCGCATAGATCGCAAACAAATGATATATCTTGAAACAACATACTGATAAACAATTACATATATATATATATTAATCGTGGAGATTCATTGAGTTTTTAAACAGTAAGTATAAAAATATGTAGATATAATTAAAATATCAATATTTTGAAGGCTCTAAACGTGACGCAACGGGGAGGAAGGCAGTACAGCGTGGAAATTGCATTGTTGTTGGCTATTGAAATATATAATAGAGAAATATACATCATGTCACATCATCAGTAATGTATGTTATGTATGTACAAATATTATAATAGTAGTAGTAGTATAGTATAAATCGGCATTTTTTCGAACGAGTACACATGTGCATTAGATAAGGCATTTAGAATATGTATGTTATATGCATATATATAGAGAGACAATATAGTTTACATAGTCAAATATATATTTCAAGTAATTTCATAAACCTGCTACATACCCAAAAACGAATCAACACGATACGATCAGCGACTGAACACAAAAGCAAAAGCCCGGCCCTAGATCCCATCCAAATTCAGACCATCTGAAAATACGCTCAAAAACGATATTTTCATATATGGCAAAAACAATAAGTTTGATAAATTAAAAAATGAAATTAATAGAAACGCACAATTCAAATGCAACATACAACTTGTGTATGTCGTTTTTTAAGTTATAGGGGTCATATTATAAGTGTTTATTTAATGTATTGAAATGATGCTGCAGAAAGAGATTAGTAAATCTTGCAACACGACCAATTTCTTGTACAAATATATTTAATTAGAAATTGGTGCATCATCATCATATTATTATTATTATTTTGTAGCTGTTGCAAACATTAATATTCATCATCATTTTGGAGAGACATAAAACTTAGGCTATTTATTGCATATAAATATATTTTGTTTGTATATTTGCAGACCTACGTTAGATAGTGTATTAAAAATGTTTATATATTTCGCATTGTAAGATTTTTCAAGACATACACAATAATAACAAAAGATCTTACCAATTTTTATAACGCATTTCATTTACTATTATCAAGTATTATTATTATTATATATTTTTTTTAATAAGCAATATGTTTTTCATAAATTTTTTTTTTTTTGGAATATCGTTTTTTTTTTTGCTACTGCTATGAACTGGTTTGAAGATGCCTGGGTTTAACAGATCGGCCCTCTGAAAGTATATGCTTTATATATATATTTGTATATAATCGTACATAATATAGAATTATTGAAATTTAAAAATAAAGTATTTCACACAAATCTTACCAAAAAATCATGGGTACAATGGGTTTGTGTATAAAAAAATATATATGTAAGAAATAAAATAAATTGCCGAGTTTCACAGACCGGGAAAAGCATTATAAGAATATGCAGAAATCTGCTTTGGGGGACCTTTCAAATATCTGAACTGAAATCAAAATTATTTCTTAAAGCTAAACAATGATCAATATCGATGAAATAAATGTATGGTATATGCACTTTGAAAATAAAATAGTTAATCAAATTGTATTATAATTTTTATCAGATCAACAAACCAGTTACATCCAAGTGAAATTAAAAATCAACATCCTAGGCAATATTTTGTTTAAGTTAAGACAATATTGGTAATCTTACCAGATCAGTTGAAACGTTGATCGTTGCATTTCATATTATATATGTATGTATATACTATATATGTTTTAATGTTTTTTATGTTTGTATTAAGAACTAAGCTAAGTTAAAATGTATGTGAGTCAAACGTTTTGCAGTATCAAAAGGTTTATAATTTGCATATAATATAATAGATATTTGTATGTTTTAATTGCATTTACACACACACACACACACAAACTCCAACGTGGAAATTGTTATATATCGGTGTGCATAGTATTATATGTTTCTAATTTAGCTAAAGTTGGCAGCTTTCGGAACTTGCGCTCAAGAGATGCCTAAATTGACGACGAAAGAAATTTGTATGCATGTCAAATTATATATAAGCATATACATAAGAAGTTAGCCACATAATATTATATTGTTTGATTAATTTTTTTCTTTCTTGTTCTTGTTGTTGTTTTTTTTTTTTTTTTTTTTTTCATCCAAAAATTTCGCTTAGTATCTAAATGTGAAATTATAAGCTAAAAAATAAAATCCAACGTAATTGGCAATATAATTATTAGATATTAATATATATATATAATTTAAATTTACAATTATGCAAAACGCGTTTAAGCTGCAAGTGGACAAAAATTGATTGGTTTGTTTGTTTGATTGATTGATAGTTTGATTGATGGTTGTCTTGACTCTGTGTGGTTAACGCTCGTTGTTATTGTTATTGCTCGTTCTCAATTCATCGGTTTGCGCTTCAAATATTTGTATATATTTGCTAATTTATTGGGGGATATAAAAGACATAGAGGATAGTAGAACAAATCATATGATTTCACTGCAAAGAGTTTTTACGCATGGTAAACAAGAGATCGTTAGGTTTTTCATACATAAACATATATACATATATATATAGGTTCGCAGGTAAATAATCAATTACATATACATATAAGAATTAATATATATATATATATATACATATATCGCAATAATATCAAAAATTCATATATTTCAAAAAAGTATTCAAAAGGCAATAGAAAGAAAGCAAAAGCAAAAAGCAAATTATATATATTTCAGGGTAGCAAATTCTCGACAGGATTCGAGTTATTCATGGTTGTTGAACTCACCATTTTCAAGGCACCCTGCATCACAATCAGTCCCTCTCAATGTTTATCGCTCTTGTGTGATTTCTGCGATGGCTGTTGACCCGGTCCGCCGGGATAGCCACCATAGCCGCCGCCTGGATAGCCACTAGGATATCCAGCTGGTGGACCGCCCTGTCCACCACCACCACTGCCAGCTGCACCGCCTTGTGGCTGGGGTGCCCCTTGTGCCGGATGACCCGCAGCAGCCGCTGCAGCATAATACTGTGAATATTGTGCATATTGGCTAGGAGTCATACCTTGAGCATAGCCACCGGCTGCTGCTGCAGCGGCGGCGGCTGCTGCTGCTGCCGCAGCTGCAGCATTGGGTTGCTGCTGGTTCGGATTGGGACCGCCTTGACTTGGATTGGGCACACTGCTGCCACCGCCAGCGCCAGCTCCATTCTGCTGCAAGAGCACAGCAATAAAGAAATGCATTAAGTTACATTTTAATTTTTAACTATATTTATAAAATTTTAGGATTTATCCTATGACTGCACCTTTGTTTTGAGCGTCTTTTCAATGGCTTCTGCTTCTTCAATTTTGCCCACACTACGATAATATTCCGCCCACTGTGCACTATAGTCGGCACTATTGGCAGCGCTTTGTTGTTGAGTTGGTTGCGGCTGCTGCTGCGGTTGCTGTGGTGGCTGTTGGCTGGCTGCGCTACCCGCCGCCTGCTTAGCCTTCATTTGCTGTTCAATCAAATCTGCTTCCCGATGGCAACCGATTTGTCTGTTGTGCGAGTAGAAGATAGTTTGTGTTGATATTGTTAAACTGCTTAGTTACAACTTACTTATAGTACTCGATCCATTGAGCTGAGTAATCTTGGCCGCCAGCGGCGGCTGCTGCTCCAGCTTGGCCTTGACCTGCCGCCATGGCCATTTGTTGTTGTTGAGCAGCAGCTGGATCCCAACCGCCTTGTTGTCCATAAGCACCCCATGGTTGCTGTTGTTGTTGCTGATAGGCTGCAGCTGCGGCTGCATTGGGATCTCCGCCCTGCATTTGATTGCCACCATAGCCGCCTGGCTGCTGATTGTGATGAGCATTATTGCCGCCACCACCACCGCCTCCGCCACCACCTCCGCCACCACCACTGATGGGCTTTCTCGAGATCACCGTCAGTTCCATATTGATCTTTTCGGATATCATTTGACGCGCTGCCTCCACTTGATCTGTGGTGCCCTTAGACTTAAAAAGCTTCTCATTGGGCGGATTGCTGGCATTACGATCCATTTCTGTGTGCGCACCAGACTGCTGATTAATTAGCTTAATCGTCTCTCCACCACGTCCAATAACAATCTAAATAGCAGAAATGTAAAATATTGCTGCAAAAAACGAAAATCTTCGATGACTTACGCCGCATTTGGAAGCAGGCACCAGGAAAGTGATTTCTTCGCGACCGCCTTGCGCATGATTCACACCATAGCCATAACCATAGTTGGAGTTGTTTGAGTCGTTGCCACCTTGGCTGCCACCGCCATTGCCGCCACCACCACCGTTGCCATTGCGATTCATTCCATTGCGTTGCTGTGCATAATAAAAATCAAAATCAGACATTATATAGCCAATGTGGTGTCACTTTGAATTCTCAGCTGTCAGATTTTCCTAAGTCAACTAGATTTTATTCAAACTAGATTTTATTCTTACCATTACATTCTCAATTAGACCGTCAATTGTGCGCTTGGCATCTTCAACTTGTTGTCGCGTGCCTTGGATGACGCATCGCCGATCGCCCATCTCATCGTTTTTGCCCTGGATGAACTGCAGCTTGCAGCCGCATTCGGTTTGAATTTTACGTATCATATCGCCGCCCTTGCCAATGACAACACCCACTGCGATTTTGGGTACAAAGACTTCAACGCTTTCGCCGCCGCCGCCGCCATTGTTGAAGTTATTGAAATTTGATTCGGAGCCACCTCCTCCGCCGCCACCACCGCCAGAGCGTCCACCACCCTGCTGCTGCTGCTGAGCTAGAGCATCTTTCTGAGCGATCAGATCCAAGACCATTTGTTTGGCATGCTCGACTTTTTGCGGTACTCCGGAAATTCGCAGTGGCTTGATGACTTCCTGATTCGGACCATCCTGGATGATGATCATGCGAGCGCCTGTTTTCTCCTGAAGCTGTTTGATTGTATCGCCACCCTTGCCAATGACCAAACCCACCTTGGCACCCGGTATCATAATTTCTTGATAAGGCGGATAACCGCCTGGACCCGGTGGAGGCATATTAATGGTGAGCAACACCTCACAGCTGCCATTGCCGCCACCATTACGGCTGACCATCTGCTCCAGCATCTCCCGTCCCTTGGTGCAGTTCTCCCGGCTGCCTCGCAATGTGATCACTCGCTCCTGATCCTGCATCAACTCTAGCTTAGCGCCCGACTCTGCCTCCAAATGACTGAGGGTATCACTGCCGCTGCGCCCCACAAATGAGCTTACAATGCTCTCGGGTATCCGCACCTGCTCTTCGCATGTGGATGCTGGCCAAGCAGCTAATCGCGCTGCAACCGCAGCTGCTTGTGCAATTGCTTGGGTCATATTGGCGCCACTACCATTGCCGCCCCCTCCTCCCCCGCTACCGCTGCTCATGTTCGAGTTGTTTTGACCGTAGTCGGGACTGCCAAAGGAGCGTTTGCAATCGGGTCCACTATCGCCGTCGTCGTTATGCCGCTTAAAGTTATTGCTACCTCCACCCCCTCCTCCTCCTCCTGCAGATGAACCACTAGATTCACCTCCTGCCGGTTGTTGCGCACTTGGTTGTATTTTTGCCGCTATCTAAACGAGTACAACAGAGGTTAGATTTATTTGCACCTTTAATTATTCTTTTGCTCCCGTAGGCTTCTAATGCGTCTTCTTCTTCTTACCTGCTTGGCACGTTGTATAGCAGCTGCCAATGCCTGTGAGTGTACTAAGCTCGCCTGCTGCGTCTGAAAATCACTCATATTTGCACAATTTGTTTTGTTTTTAGTCGAATAGATTGAGCAGCTTTTGCTTTTTTTGGTAGATATTCTTCAATCGAGTTATTAACGACCCGCAACTTTTCTGCAACTAAAAAACGCCGACGCAAACTGGCGACGTACGACTGGAAAATTCAATAACCAAATTCACTAGACGCCGCAAAATGACGCGTTTTCTATTTAGAAGTGTGTAAAAGTGTGCTACACGTTTAGATTTTGTTATTTAACACACACGTTGACCATTAGATAATAATTTTGACTTGTAATTATTGCAACTACTTCAGTTTTTCGTGTTTTTTCTTTTTTAGTGAAAATTATGCGCCCCAAAATGCGTACACAGGGATGCTTAGTTACCAACACTGTGAAATGCAATTTTCAACACTTATTTTTTAGCAATGTAGCTGCTTAAGTATCGATAGTAACGATATGAACACGATATATAAGGAGACATCATTTTAAGTCCACTCAACTTTAATAAAAGGAATTGAATAAATTATTAAAACAATAATATGACAATAATTAAAATGGCACAAAATATAATTTAACCAACTCTTCCATTTTTGAGGGAACAATTTAAATAATAGTTCTATCGAAAAACGCGATACAACTCTATCATGTTCCCACTGTTCTCGTTCCCAGTGTTTTGCTACGAGTGTTAAAGGTTTTTCTTACAAAAAAAAAAAAAACAGCTGAGCTTAGTTCTTGCCAAAAGTAAACGCGTTGTTAGCAATTAAGAATTTAATAGCAAACTCTCATTTGTTTAAAAAGAGTTACAGAATAAACGCACAAAATCAAAATGCCTGTTGACTGGTTTGGTTATGTATATGCTGCCACAGTTGCCGCTGGCGGAATTATGGGCTATGCAAAGGCTGGTAAGAAAAAAAATTGTTAACGCAATCTTTTTGTTTCTTTGTTACAACGAAAACTCCTTGTGTTGCAAACAGGTTCCATACCATCGCTTAGTGCTGGTGTCGCATTTGGAGCATTGCTGGGGTATGGCGCCCATTTAAACTCAGGAGATCCACCACGTCCCTTGCTGCAATTGGGAACATCGCTCTTTTTGGCTGGTTTAATGGGAGCTCGTTGGAATCGATCGGGAAAACTAATGCCAGCTGGAGTTGTGTGCATGCTTTCGCTGACTGCTTTAGTCAAGAACTTGGTCACATATAATCGCTACTTGCCAATGCCAACTAAGGGCAATTAAAATAACAAAGTCTGGGAAAGCTTGCCGGCTGGATTTTTTTATACAAATATTTCTTTCTTTATTTTTGTAACATGTGTTCTTTCATTTATTTTGTGGAAGTCAAATAAAATGTGAATGGTTGGTTAATGGACTCTAATGATTGACAATGTTTTATTCAATCGGATGTCGACTTTGCTTTTGCTATCTGTGATAACATTGCAATTTTAATACTAACGTATTGCAATAATGTCGCTATTATTTGTATATCACTTAGCTTTTTGTATGGCACAAATTAGATATTACTGGATAAAAAAAGAAAAATCAGATAATCATCTTGGTGCCACCACTACAACCAAAAGAGTATTTTTTTGAATATGGTATAAGTTTTCGCAGAGTTGGGGCGGTGAAAATTTGTGGCCCATCATTAGAAAAACTTAGATATTCATAGATGTATATATGTTTTTTATTTAATGAATATTCTTAAATGATATTTTTGTTTTGTTCTTTTGTGTATGTGGGTGTGTGATAAATGTACAGTTTCACTTTATATGATTTCCAGTTGTATAAATCTAGAGCTTAGACATTATTATTAAGCTAATATTTAAATTCATACACAGATAAGATAATGCAATTTTAAAAAAATTTTCATCGCATTAACAATGCACAACTTTTCTACATTTTGAATACAACAACAATGTTTTAAAATTGTAAGTTTTGTCTAGTAGGCAAAATGCGGCTAGGTTAATTCATTAATTTTATACACCTTTTTCAAGCAATTTTCTAGAAAAAGATAAATATTGTGAGTTAAGTATACAAATTATGTTTTATCACAATGGTAAATTGGAAATCTTTTAGGAATAATTTATCAAATTTTGTTTATGGTTTTCTTTTTTTTTTAATACCAATGTGAATGCGTATAAAATTTTAACAGAAACATAGATTATATACAAACAATGGATATTGTCATTAATTAAGTTATACATTACATAATTTATGTATTCAAACATTTTGTTTTTCAATTAGTTGGGTGCGTGTTTCTGTTTCTTTTCTTTTTTCTTAATTTTTCTTTAACAAAAATTACAATATTTTAAATTAGTTGGATCTAAATACTAAAAACAAATCAATAGTAAGTATTTATAATAATAATAATAATAATAATAAAAGTAAAAATTCTATCTAAAAACACAATTTGCTCAATTGCAAATCTATTTGTATTTGTTCAATTTTTTAATGGCAATAACCAAACCGACCAAATGTGCCAATTCCAAACGTTTCATCATGGTCGCAGTGCTCTAAAACGGAAACAGCTTCCAGTTAACCACTAAATAAACAAAATAAAAACAACAAAATCAATTAAAAATGCTATTAAAAAATGTTGCTCAATCAAATGTTAATGGCGTGCAAAAATGAAATATGTTTTTTTTTTGGTTTTATGGTCTTATAGAATCGTTTGTAGACGCCGCCAGACGCCATATTTTTAGAGTGTGTTTTTTAATGTTTCTGTGCCACCATTTCTCAATTAAATCGCTAATTTTGTGTTCCATTTTCCATGCGTTTCCAAAAGCCAAATTTGTATAATTGTTGCTTTTTGCTTGATATCGCTATATACTAGTTGAGATTTTAGTATTTTTTAATTGCGTTTTACGCCATGCCATTATGCAAATGGATATCGGATCCAGTTCACCTTAATTTCTATGTTTTTGCAGCTTTCTTTGATGTGTATATTGTAGTATATGTGTGTGTTTGTGCGTGTGTGTGACATATGCGTGTAAATATATGTGTATGTATGTGTGCGTTTTAACCAATTTGTATCTGCATTGGTTTAATGTTTCTAAATCCGTATGCAATTTCCAAAAGACAGGACTAGAAGATAGCGTTAGAAAGTTGATGTTGAAAGACGAGATGTGTAGTAATTTTTTGATGATTTCTTGTATCAGCAGCGATTGATAGATATCTGGCATATATGGTTGGTGGGTTGGGTAAATCGTATGAAAAGTTCCAAATGAAAATAATCAAATAAATGACCGGAAGATATGATAATGCTTATTTGCTTATTTGCAGTTCTAGCCGAATATCTGGTAAAAATAAGTTCGCAATTATAATAAATGACCATAGTTTAGATGGGAATAATTTAAATAAGCTTTTTATAGAATAAGAAGTATTTTTAATGATCAATACTACGTTTTCAAGCACTACTTTTACTGTTAGGACTACTACAAATGTAGCCCATAAATACTACGTTTTTATTTTGGGAATCATGCAGCAAATGTTTAAATTATTTTCTAAAAATCAAATGGCCAATTACGAATGCGAATTGGTAAACACTAGAAGACCTCAATTACCAATTTGATGTATATTACTAGTTAAATGTACTTTTTAGCAGGCAGCAAAAATCAACTTCCTCTAAATATTGTTTTACCGCAAACGCAAAGCTTTTAGGACTATGAAAAAATTAACGGCTTGTTCTTACCGCACAAAGAGGGAGCAAATAACAAAACGTAAAACAATTCAGATCTTTCGCAGGGATACCGTTACGCTTCTGTGCGTGTGTATCTGTATTCGTTTGAGTGTGTGTGGTTGTGTGTGTGTGGATTTTGGTTGTACTTTAAGAGTATAAAACAGTTTTTGACTGGTTTTTGATTTTTCGTTGGCAGTGTTGAAAAGTTGCTGTTGTTGTTGAAGCTTTTGTAGTAGCAAAAGAAAAGTTAGCAGTTTTTTTTTGTAATATCTGTTCTTTATTTGCGCCACTTTTTTGTTTGGATTGTCTGTTACCCTGTTTACATGACTCGTGTGCGGCGTATCAGTTTTTGTGTTTTGATTTTGGGTTTTTTGGGCGTTGTGTTGCCATTTGTTGACTGTTGTTGTTGTTGTTGTATGGCTGTTGTTGTTGTTGTTGTGCTTGGTACATTGTCCAACACCGTTGGCAAATTGTTGGTATTATCGCCAATATAATTTGTTGCATATACAGGCGATGTTTGTTCTTGTTGTTGCAACTGTTGCTGCTGTTGTTGCGGCTGTTGTTGTTGTTGTTGACTATAGTTATGACTATTGCTACTAACTTTATTACTACTATTTTTGTTTGCTAGAATACTACTGCGATTTAGCGTACGTTTCAAAAATGGGCTGCCATCGAATTTATGCTGTTGTTGTTGTTGTTGTTGTGTGCTGCCCGCTTTTGTTGCTGTTGTTGATGTTGTTGATGATGAGCTGACGGATGTGGACACCGATGTTGTGGTGGCTGTTACCGCACCATCCAGTGTTGGTAAATGCAATGCTTGAAATTTTTTAAAGTATGCTTCGAATATTGATGTTGTTTTTGATTTTGTTGTTGGCGTTGGTTTGGCTGCTGTTGTTGTTGTTGTTGATGGCGCTGTGCTTGTTGTTGGTGTTGCCAATTGTTCTTGTTGCAGTGTTGTCAAGTGTCGTGGTTGTTGTTGTTGTTGTTGTGAGTGAAACTTACGTTTTTGCCGCTCAATTGCTTCATTGATCTCAATGCCGGCATTGGCCTCGTTTTCTTCATCAACTTGCTGTTGTCGGTGTTGTTGGTGTTGTTGCTGTTGTGGTCGCCTGTTGACTTCCTCACTGTTGTTGTTGTTGTTGATGTTGCTGTTTTGTTCTTTAGCGCCAATGTTGTTGCTGTTATTGCTGTTGGTGGTGGCACTATAATTTGTAATTTGTTTTTGTACCAATGGAATTGAAAACTGTTCATTTGACTCTAATACGGATTGTTTTTGTTTATGTTGTTGTTGTTGCTGATGTTGTTGTGTTTGTTGTGGCATTTGTTCTTGTATTAGGCGAAAATAGTATTCAATTTGTTTGCGTAATTCATGTGTATAGAGTTGAAAGATATTCGGTGTTTGTGTTGTTGTTGTTGGTGATTGTGTTGTTGTTGTCGTTGTGTACTGTGAGTTGCTGTTGCTGCTGCTGCTGCTAACACTGCTGCTGGTGTGGGTTTTAACCATAACATCACCGTTTTGTCGCCACTGCGCTTGAGTTTTGAGTAATGCCAAATTATCAGTGCTGTCAGTGTTGAACAATCGTCTCAAATACTCAAACGATTTCATTTTGTTGTCTGTTGTTGTTGTCAATTTTCGAGTTTTTGGTGTTGTCGAGGTGTCGTCAATGGCAGCAGCAGCAGCAGCAGGAGCAGCGTTCGAACTTTGCTGTATATTATTATTATAATTATTATCCTGCTCCTCACTACTAGAACTATTGATGCCCTCGTCATCCCGCTCATCCTGCTCTTCATCGTTATCGTTATCGGTTTGATTATCATCTTCTTGCGATTCATTTTCCTCACTACTATTTTCACCATCTTCGGTCGATTGGCTGTTTGCATCGTTATTTTTACTCTGGCTGATTTTACTAATATGTTTGTTGTGTTGTTGTTGGCATTTGTGGTGTTTGTGTATTCATTATTGTTGGTGTTGTGGTTGTTGTTGTTTGTTGATTATTGTAAAGGTGTAAAAGGTTTGCATATATTAAAATATATGTTTTTCTTTGTACTCAAAATAAAATTGTTTCTTAACTCGAAAACTTCTAAAGACTTACACAACCAAACTACGCAATTAGAGTCGCTAAAGTGTAGGAGTGAGATAAGAGTTTCTACTTACTTGTATGCTAAACGATAATTATTTCCATAGTCAGGTATTACGTTGGAGGGCAGTGGGGCGCAACGACCATCCAGGCAGTGCTAATGGTTGAATAAAAATTAAAATAAGTTAAAGCTCAGACAGTCAAATAGTTCTTAAAATAACCTTTACAGATGTTACAAGAATGTCTCTAGTATTATTTCTTAAAAATTTCTTTCTCAGAAGGCACATAAAATAATCTTCACCATACTTACATTATTATTACCGCAAGCGGAACCCTCCGCCGCCGGTCTATAGGCGACACAATAGCCTGTCTGTGCATCAAAGCAGAAAAGCTGGGCACAAACACGCTCATCCTTAAAGCAGGCGTACGTGCCACGATCTCGCCGGCATTGCGCATCCAACGAGAGTAAAGTGCCAGGCAGGGATCTGCCCAACGCGCTGTCCTCATGCGGTGAATTGTGCAGGCAGGTTGCAGTGTCACCACTATGAAAAAATAAATATAAGGTTAACTGGAGCTCTCTTTCTCTCTTTTTCTGGGCTTGCTCACTTGAGAAAATGATGGAAACTCTGCACTGTACAGGCGGACCAACGGAAACCGCGTTCCGTGTGACGCAAGTCGGACATTATGTAGCCATCCTCCCAGCGACAGCGTTGAGCGCCCGGGCCACCCAGATAGCTGGGCGGTGGTGAACCATCGTGCACGGCTCCCAGTCTGCAAGAAGGGAAGGGAGGAGGGGAATGAAAAAAAGGGAACTCGAAATGTTAATTGATTAATTGCAAACCGAATGATGTCAAACGGAAATGCAATCAAGTTAATATTCAACTCAACACGACGGAAATTAAATAGAGTGGAACGGGTGTTAAAAATCAAACATGCCAAAGTTAGAAATGCAAATAGATAAACTTAACTAACAAGATCCGTTTGACGGTTTCAAAATAAAAATAAAAATTGTATAGCTTATATTTTGTACTTACAAATGTCCCACTTCGTGAGCAGCTACAATGATGCCACTGAAGCCGCCAGTGTCTTCAATAATGGCTACACTATTTACCTTCTCCAGACGCTTGTTAACCACGCAGGCACCACCAACATACGCAAAGCCTTTAGGCCAAACGAATGGCGAAAACAGAAAATTCAAAAATAAAAATAAAATATTTTGGTCAATTAGCCTGCAGGATGTTGACAATTTTCAGTAGTAGCAGAAGTAGTGGTTACACTTGTTGACGCAGTTATTAAATACACCAAAAAAAAAAGAAAAAAATAGATAAAAGCCGGCGTATGCCTTTTGCAATGTGTCTTTACTTTCAAAATTTTGAAATGGTCTGAACGGCGTTTATCTTTTTTTCTGTTTTTTTTTTTATGTCTAATAACTGCCTTTGTAATATGCATTTATGAAGATATGTTTGTATGTGTTTATGTGCGCCTGAGAGAAACGCATGGTGCATTATGTTTGTATGTTTGTTTGATGTGTTGAACATTCCACCTGTTAGATGAGCTATTGTAATGTTAAAACTATATTTTAGTTACAATTTAAGCTAAAAAGCTACCAAAACACCAAATTTTGCAAATTAGAATGTCTAAAAATATATTCGCTTAACCTACAATATAATACATATTTAGAACTTATATATATATATTTTTATTACATTATTAAACATAGTTTGGAAAGCTTTTTGTAAACTTTCTGATTCATATTTTGCCTTCATATATCCTGTAAGGCAATGCAAAAGTAAATAAATATATATACACACTTTGTAAACTTTCTTATTCATATCCTGTAAAGCGATGCAAAAGTAAATAAATATACACACTGAAAAAGAGTTCGAAAAAGATGTGCCTTCGGGACATGCAGCTGGCACAGAAGTCAGAAAGAGAAATGGCAAAAATATATATCACACATAAGAAGGAAAAAACTTTGAGCGAAAAAAGTCGAAAATATAAACATTCATATATAAAATAAACAAACATCAAGAGAAAGAAAACTAGATAGATGTACAGTTTGAGCAGCATTGTAAATCAGAGTAGACTTTTAAAATTCTTTTGACTCCTGGAGTTGGAGTTGTTCATCGGTTGACATTTGTTTTTGCTGTACATAAGGCGTGCCACACAAAACACATAAATGAAATTCACTCTAAAGAAAAAAAGTAAGTGAATAGAGTAAGTAGAGAATACAATAATTTATAGACACACAAAAACACAGAGAGAGAAAAATAGGAGAAAAACGTGCATGAAATTCAATTAAATTGGTTTGATTTTTAGATGATGGAGCGACGCTTTAGGTTCGTTGCGGCGGTTGCCGCCTTTAATGTTATTTGATTTCTTGTTTTTTTTGTTGCTATTTTTCGCATTTATCTGTACATTGTCAGCGAACAAATTGTTGATGTTGTTGTTGTTAAGTGCTTGTATATATATATATTTTTTTTGATTTTACCTGCGGTACCGCGATTACATTCACCAAATGCGGAGGTGCGACGGCACATATCAAGTCTGCGGGCGAAAATGTTTCAAAATGCGTAGATTTGAGTATGGATTCGATTTCGAACATATGTAGGACCAATATGTACATAAATTAAATTGATAGTATTTGTTTTTTAAGTTTTTTGGGGCGTGCCCATAGTAGAGGAGCAAAAAAATAAGTTGGAGCAGCACAGCAAACAGTTTAGGGGCTAATTCAATACAATTTTACGGGTCGAAAGAAAGAAAATAAATATTTTCCTAATAACATAATCGAAAACTGGCAAATATCGACGAGAAAGGGTAGAAAAATTGAAAAAAAATAATAAAAAATATATTCTAAATTAAAGGATTATAAATAAATACCTTAATAATCAAAAAAAAAAAAAATAATATAATTCTAACACTATATCTTAAATTAAATCTGTTCTAAAAAAAACTAACTAAAACCAAAAATATGTTATTTTTTTACTACGTGCTAAAATAAATAATAATAATGTTGTTCTTGTTTCCATCTTTACACCATAACTGATTCCAACTTTTAAAAATTAATCGTTAATTTTAGAATAATCTCAAAACCAAACTATTTATGTTTCTTAATAAAGAACCAATGTCACAAACAGCTACCCAAAATGCAGCAACCATTAAAATAGGCATTTACGATTTGTATGTAAAATACTCGAACCGGTTTAAATGGCTTGTGACCAACCCGCTCCTCAAATTAGATGAAATAACGCCTCGGATTTAACTCGAATTCGTATCATTTAACTAAAATGTCAATGTATGTGTGTCTGTGTGTGTTGTGTGTGTTTTTATGTAAATGTGTTGTTGTATTTTTAAGACCCACACGCAGTTTTAGGCAACTTTGTTAAATGTGTGTTTTTATTTTCGAGTGCAAATTACAAAAATGTAGCAACAAACTAGTATTAAATAAACTATTGAAACTAACAGCTCGAAGATGTTAAAAACCAAAATGACATTTGTTCGAATGTATTATGGTGTTGCTGTGTGTGTTTGTATGTTTGTATGTGTGTGTGTGTGTGTGTGGTCTTTAATAATTTGTTGCATTTTGATTTAGATTCTTTTACCCGCTGTGCCTTTGGTGCAACGGCCGCCTTTACGCCTGCGACACATATCATACCTGCGCACAAAGTAGACGATATTATTTCATAGAGTATAGTATAGAGTATATAAAAAAGAAGACAGGGACAAGGGGGTGGTGCCCTTAAGCTGTTTAGGCTGCTTAACAATTGACATTGCTGCTGCTGTGATTGTGAATCTGAAAAAAGAACACAAAAAAAAAAAAAAAGAACACCATAACAGGCTGTTCCATTTACAGCCCTTGCACTTACTTTGTTATTGCTACTGCAATATCGTAGACGGGCAGACGACGCTCCCGAAACAGGTACTTGCCCATATCGGTGAGGGCGGCAGCGGAATCGATAGCATCACGACCCACACGATTACGTTCCAGATAGGGCGTGGCATCTCGACCCTGTAAATGTGAAGAAGAAAGCTTTCAAATGTGTTCAAAGGAACGAGTCTTCAAATATAAATAAGAAAAGAAATACTGTAATAAAACAAAATGCTTTTTTGCCTTTGAATATTATAATTTAATTTCGTCATCGATCTGTATTTTTCAACATTACTTTCAATAATGGCAATCCAGGGTACAACAGCTTGAGGGCTCTTTGAAAGCTTATGCAAAGTTAAGAGATTATAAGATAATACCATCATAAGATTTGCTATATTTCCTCATTCCTCAAAACTATTAAACAAATAAATTGAATATTTTTTTTTGCCTAGAGCAACCTTTTTTTTTTTAAATGAAAACTATCGCCCATTAGGCCAATCATATTATTATGCAATTGGTTTATAACATTTGACAACTGGCAACCAAACAAAGCAAATGGAAAATCACCAAAACTTATGGCCCACTCAAAGACGTTTAAAGTGTCCAAAACACTTTTTAGCGTAGGCAGTAGCAACAAAACACAAAATCACACAAATGTTGCACAGTTGCCACAGCTGAGTATGGAGTATGGAGGATGATAATGAGAATGGGAGGGGTGCGTCATGCAACTGGCGAAACGGAAACAAGTGAACGTGAAAAACGTGCAACACGCCGACGAGGCGATGAAACAGATCCGATAAAGAAGCAACAAAAACAAAACAGACGATGCAAATGAATGAAAATGAAATTGGAGAATGGGAAATGGTGTCGCGTGGGGCAATGTTGCAAAGTCAAAGTCGTGTTGAGACGACTTTCGCAAACTAGTTGCAATTGTGCGTTATATAATAATTTTGTTGCGCTTCTCCTCCGGCAACATTCAGCCGTTGCAACAACAATTTATATCGTGACCAAGGGGCGTATACTTTATACAGGTGTTTGTTTTCTTGATGTGACAGGTACATAAATTACTATAACACAATTGTCAATCATGTCAGGCCCTAGGCTAATCAATATGTTAATAATACATTGCCTTTTAATCTAAGTATATAGTAGAACGAACCCGTTGGACAGGCCTCAAAGTGTGTGCAGGTGATAAAAAGCAGGCAGGCAAATATGTCATTGATATGTATTACTTACAAACAGCTTGTGATTTGCCATTTGAAGTAATACAAATGTATCTGCAAGATACTCGGATATATTGCGAGTGCGCTTCGCTACTTCGAGTGTCGCGCCAAAGGCATTTAATGTATATTACACCACTCACAAAGTGAACAGAATATATCTTTAGATTGTTTATAACACGTGTTTTAACGACTTTAATGAACTTGCAGTCAAAATAAATCCATCAATATATATATATTGAATATTTCTATTGGTATTTTACAAGGAATGAGAAAGCTTGGCTTATTGTGCCAATATTTTCCCAAGTGGCACTTAAAGATTTATTTATTTTGTTCTTGTTCTACTTTAACTTCCATCTCTTCATTCTCATGCACTTTAACTAACTTAACAATTCCGACATATTGATCAATTGTTAGTGCGCGCACGTCTCAGAAAATATTTGGTAATTTTTCGGATAAGAAAAAAAACAAAATTAAATACTATCAAGAATTTTAAATGTTTCAGCTGCGACCTTGGACAGTTTTTTTTTTTTTTTTGGGAAAGGCAATGTGCGTCAAATGTTTGCCACCAACAAAATTGCTGCTGGGAAGTTTTATGTATCTTTTTGTGTTTTGTGGTTTTTTTTTTTTTTATCGAAAAATCAGATAATTATACAGGTGCAGCTGATACAGACGCTGATTACGTTTCGGTTACTCCAATTTGTTGTAAATTGAAGTGGTTGGTGCATCTTTGAAGGCCTCTTGAGTGCCTGTCTGTAAGTGAGCAATTGAGTTTGCATCATGTATGAGGGCAGTAATAACCTACTATTTGCTTGATTATTGGGTTCAAAATTAAAACTTATAAAGCTGAGCATGGGATATATGTTGAGATCGAATAATATCTGGCAATCAATGATTTGAGTTCTATGCAATGTGAAAAATGCTCTGACTGCCATAATAAATCGAAGTGATGCTATTGTTTTGTTAATATATCGATTTAAAGCTATCGATAGATAGATGTCGACACAACACTTTATAAGCTGAGATAATCGATCAATTAAACAGCTCCAAAGCTATTGCTGAGATCCGGGAGACAAAGAAGAAGCCGAAGGAATTGATAAATTTACTATTAAGCTTTAAATTTATCGATTAAAACCAAATGAGTAAGATAAAGTTATATCGATAAGGAAAAGGATGAAAACAACAAGGAAACCAAAAACTGTAGAAAGCTTCAAAAAATTGTATAACCTAATTCAATCGATAAAAAAGCTAGAAAGTTTTCAACGCGAGCTGATATAACATTATTTAAGCTATTAAACACTTTCAACTCGTTTTATCTTTCGCTAAAGACATTACATCACATGAATTTGTTTTTTTTTTTCGTTAAAGGACAGCTTGTCTGTTAACTGCTTTACATTGATATCTAATCATGACCCATTTGTTTTCTGCAGCTGTCTGCAAGATTTGTTGTAATTAAATCATTTTCCCAGACCTGTCAAAAGACCATGGGAACAAACGAAAATGCTTGAATCGGCGGACCACCAGTCGGACAATGGCTAAGGAGAGTGCTGGAAACTTGAGAGTTTTGAAGGACCATGGCAGTTACACAATTCAAATGTGTGCAGACTGCAGCACATATTTCGTATAGTCAGCACGAATATTTCACTCTCGTTTAAACGAAAGAGTAATTTGTCAAGTAATCTAATTTTTGTGTGGTTGTTGCCATTAGAAATATTACACATACGAGTTGTTAATTTTTTTATTTTTATTTTTGGGTGCCTCCACATTAATAGCTTTGCATGTGTAGACGAGATACGAGAAGTACCTAAAATGTAACCAGGCTGGCTAACTGGGAGACCGGTTTGCCTTTCCCAAAAATGGATGTAGTTTTATATGTTTTATTTGTATTTTGTTTTGTATATTTTTTTTAGTTTTTTTTACTGTCTCATAAAATGTTGCAATTGCATTTGTGCGTAATTAAATGTTAAGTCGGTTAACGTCGCTTGAACTAAATATATTAATTTAATTTACAGGGCGCATAAATCTTGCAAAACTGTCAAACTAGAGTTGCTTAAATTTCTATCGTTTCGAAATGCGCAACACAAATATGCCACTTGAAGGCTGCTCAAACGAAATATACACACCCAACCACCCACCCACCAACTCTAACTTTAACTCTCCAGGGGCAGCTCCAGTTCCAGCTTAAGCTTCAGTTTCAGCTTCAACTGCAAATTCAATTCCTACTTCCCACTGCAGTGACATATGTTTTGACTTTTGTACTGCCGCACGAGCGGCTGCGCCCACACACTCAATGAATTGTTTCTTTTCCTATATATATTTTTTTGTTGGTTGGTGAATGCATTTGAGAGACATGCAGTGATTACACTTGGAAAAAGTATGATTTTAATCAGATCATTGCATACATGTTTTATTCTTAAAAACAGAAACGCTAGCAATCAGATTATACTGCAAAAATGTATTTCATGTAGGAAATCAAAATTATTATTATTAGTATTAAGGGAGAAGCCCTAATGGTGGACACCCCTAAGGTTTTTGTGACATTAAACTGTCAGAAATCAACTTAAAGCTTAGCTGTTGGTATCAAAACTCGCCAAAATAGAGGGGGTGTCCGACTTAGAGACAGTGTCCACCATTAGGGCTTCTCCCTTATAAAATATTTGTTTAAATATTAAAATCCATTTTTTAAAAAGCAAAAACAATAAATTATATAAAAAGTTGGAAAAAACCTAAGACTGTAACCAGAAATACTAAAAAAATTCCTATTTTAATATCTACTTTTAAAAAATCTATTTTAGTAACGAATCAAAAACAATGTAATTAAAATTTATAGTTGTTTTTTTGTAGTGCACTTTCGGACACCACCCACAGCGCAAGTTGGCTTTTAGACTATTATTCGTATGGCATTTTTATGCTGCCTTTGGGTCAAGCCTGTGGCGTACTTTTATATCTATGCTACTTTTCCTTTATGTCATTTGCATTTTATTGCAAATTGTATGTTTGTTTGTTGTGGCACTTGCATTGCGATAAGGCTTTTAAGCTTTCCCGTGACATATGTCCAACACATTCGTATATATATATATTTATACAGTTTTTGGCCGGGGGCCAACACCTGGTCAGCTGCTACTTGAATTCGAGACTTCGTTAGCCAGGAATTCGTTTATGACATTTGGCAAATATGACGCTCAAAATGTAATTCTTTGATGTATGCAATTTTGGGTCTGGATCTGGTCTGGGTGCGGCAGCAGCAACAAAAATATGCATTACTTGGCATTTCCGTGGCAATTGATAAATCCAAACAGATAACGTTGAGTGGAGATTGTTGATTGGCAGCACAACGAAACCAAATACACTTTTGTCCTCAATATATATTGACAGTCATGCAACAAAAATAAATTCTAAAACCAAGCAATTATACAAGTTTATAGTGCTTTCTTTTTGAATGACATGTCTGTATATAATTTATGTTGCAAGGCCTCAACAAAAGTCATACAACTTGACCTCAATATGCAAAAGAGTTGTACTAGAAGCCATTCATATTATTTCTATAGTCAATTGAGTATTTATTCACATAAATAAATCAGTTGGCTGACAAATAACCAGCAGAATTACTTAAGTGCAAAATGTTTATGTTTTATGTTTAAATTTGCGCAATTAATCGAATCTTGCTTCGAAAACAAAACGTTTTAGCAACAAAAAATCATAATAAACAAAAAACAAACTGCAAAGTGCGTAACTGCAAGACTGCTTTGATATAAGTTTAAAGGCGTTTTTTTTCGCTCTATGTCAACAATAAGTTGGCGCTTAAACGTTTTTTTTTTGGCGACCAACAAAGTTTCAACCTAGTTTTTTTTTGCAATGCCAACAATAATAATGCATCAAAACTTCAATTTATGGTTAAACTGAAATTCTTATCGAGCGCAGGCCAGTTTACGGCATACAGATCTCCAATTACAATTTGCTGGTATATTAAGTGCACACACACACACATACGTACATATGTATTAATATATGTATGTGTAACAGCGACACGCACTTAGTAAATTGCGTATACGCAACGCTGAGCGTTGAAAAATGTTTGTGGCGCAAGCGCAACGCGTTCGACACTTGTACAGCTGTCGCCGTTGTCGGCTGTCGCAAGCCGATATCTTGTTTAGGCTGGTGGGGGGGGTTGGGGGTGTGGTCGCAGGGGGTAACTCAATTCTAACGGAAAGCTGCTCGCAATTAATTAAAATGTTAATTAAATGTCACAGATAAAAGTTCATGCGTTCATTTTGTGCTGCTGCTCAACAGTAGCCCGCCCCATTCGAACTGCAACTGAATGTCGAACTGCCCACGCTTATTCATTTAATAATCTACAAGCGCATTCTGGTTTTAGTGCTGGCTTTATAAATCTGAAGCTACGATTTGTTATGATTGCCCACCAGACGTTAAACGAAAGAAATGCAACTGACTGACAACATGATTAATCAAGCTGATCTGGGATTAGATTAGCATAGAAAAATATAATTACTTCTTACTATAATTAAAAATTATAAAATCAAGAATAAATTTACCAAATTTAAGTTAAACTTTTTAATACATATACGTCTACTTAAAATAGATGCAACATTATCTAGCTATAAAATAATATTGAATTAAATATTTTTTGCTATTGATCAAGGAGTTCGAACTATGACTTGTACTAATGGCTGCTTCTCTTCTCACACCGCAAAACCCTCAACCATTCTTTTGTTTGTTGTTGTTCTTGCTCGGCATTAAGCTATGGCATATTTTGCCAACACACACTTCATCGGCTTATCGGATATGCAATATCGCATAAATTTGTAGCCCCTTTATAGCAAATTCTGAGTAATTACTCTGGGGACACGATTCCGTTTTCGAACTCGAAATCTACTACGAACATGTTACAATTTTTTGTCTTTTTTTCCCATTTTGGTGCCATAAATTCGCATGCGGATTTGTAGTTTATGGCCAGCGAAATATATTTCAACATTAATTAGCAAGCAAAGGCGAACAAAATAAAAAAAATATATTTTTGTTGGTCGATGTTAAGCGACGGATGCAGCCGGTGTATCTGTAACAGGCAACAGATACAAAAATACAGATACATATTTGTATGTGGGCTGCTGTAGAAGAGGAAGTCGTCTCTGTATGAAATTGGGCTAAGATCTGAGAGGCCACAATCTATGCGGCGGCCCATTAAATTATATAACAGCAACGCAGTCACAACAAGAGCAACAACAATTTGCAGTCTGCTGCTGTTGCTGCTGCATTATTTATGCAGTATAAAATATTTATACATAAATTTGTTGTGTGTGTGTGTTGTGTGTTTGTGTCTGTTAGCCAAAAACCAATTGACGTACTTAGGGTAAGACAGTCGACTTTATCGTGTGGGCTTGATGCAACTTGTAACTGCCAGCTTTTTGTTGCAGGTGCAAGCAACATAAAAAAAAACTTAAAAAAAAAAACACAACTGCGCCAATTTACCACTTTCCACAAATGTGTGTGTGTGTATCAATGGGTCGACAGTTTAACTCAGACTCTTCTCGCTATCTCTCTCTCTCTCTCTCTCAATGTGTGTAGCATGCAGCAGCAGCAACGATGGCGACGACAAATGGCTTCCTGAACCGACCGACTAACTCTGATGACGCGACTACGTTGACTTGTGTGAGAAAGTCAAGCGGGCCATGCAATAATGTTGTCAAAGGTGTTTTATGGTTCACGTTACGCAACGTTATGCATTTATTATGTTCGTGCAGCTTAAGAAGTTGAGAGAGAGCGTGACTGAAGGATCTAAGGATGCGATGAGAAAAACTATTCTTCATATAAGAAGGCTAACCAAACAAACCATAGTCTAAAGCTCGAATCTTTGTTATATCTTATCCAATCTTATCTTGTTATATTTATTCCCTCTAATAAAATCTTTTTTAAAAAGCTTCAATTATTTTTTGCATTTTTATTAGTGTATTTGACGACAAACCTTTTATATGACCAACTCGTAACGAACCATAATGGCATGCAATTAGATTTAAAGCTCGTTTAAAATGAAGTTTTGAATTTCTGAGCAACTTAAATCAGAGACATTTCGATTTGGACCTAACCGTTTGGCAAGTTCGTTGCCTGAGTCTTTTGTTCGCGTGCGCCTAAAAATCGCTAGTTCCTTAGGCACTTAGCAACGTTGATTTTTCTTTATAAGAAATACTAACAAAAAAGAAAAACTTGTTGAAAATTTGTTCGCTTTGCTTTTGTTTATGGCCCAAGCAAATCGCCAAATTGATTGTTCACATTTTTTCTAGCGTTACGATTTCAGAGCGCATGCGTTGCATGTTTGTTATTGTTGTTGTTGTTGTTTTATGCGCTATCTCCATCTTTTTCACTCTCGCGATTGCCAACTAAATCGTGATAGAGTTGTTGTTTCGGTTTTTGCTTTTTTGCCTGCGGCTGGCAACTGTTCCAATTTGCTTGGTGAGGTCAAAGTTGAGCACACAAATATATTACTCAATTAGTCAATTGAAAGTTAAGCAGCCGTCCGCTTACTGTTAAAGGATTGTGTAAGGATTTGTTAAGTATGCAATGTGTACTCACCCGTGATATAATAATGCCTGCAATACTGATGCGTATTCTTGGTCCCTTGAGCAGACGATAACGCAAATCCACACCATTCCAGAATGAAATAAAGTAGCGTTTGACCTGAGTTGTGAGAAAAAAGAATAACTTAGAGCTTGTTTCAAGAATTCTTAATCTGATTTAGTTGTTGTCTAGGCACATTTATCAGCTGCAGCTGTCACATTCTATAAAAACTTTGATCTAAGCGGCTTAGACTTAAGCAACAAGAAGACGAACGCACCCAGCACACACAGCGCCATTAATCTTCAGCTGCGAGTGATGTGAATACTAATAAAAGGTGTGTGTGTCGGAATGGCTAAGAACTGTGGCTAAATAAACATCAGGGCTATGGCCGAGAGATAAAAATTAATGCAGACAAATTGTAACAAGATTTGATATATGGAAGAATCTAATGTAAGTTAGGCTTTTGAAGAAAAAATAGTATTAAAATAATTAAAAATACAAAAGAACATAAAATGTCGCCTTGTGAATAGAACTCTACAGAAAAAGGTTGTTACTCGTTAAATCTTATACAATGGAGCTCTTAAGTACAATTTTTTATTTCCTCAAAACGCTTAACAAAGACAAAACAAAGAAAAGTTTAATTAACTTGATCTTTATTGCATTTATCATTTACCTTTGCTATAACTAAATTTTAGTTTTCTATTCTCCAACTCAATTAATATGTATAACTTGTCGTACATATGTATGTGACGTTCCCTTCTATCAGATATATAAATATGTATATTGCCCAAAATAAAACAACTTTTACAAAACTTCAATTCTTCGACTGGGAGTGTATTAAGTTTGAGTTTTTGGCAATCCCAAGTATCTGTCGCGGCATATTGCGTGACAATTTCATTTTGCTTTATAATTGAACGCACCTGCAAATTGTCGCCGCCATGGAGACGATAACCATCATAGTCGACAATAACCAAGACCTCGGGATAGATAATATATGGGGATTGGCGTCTTGGACGAACACGGGATTCAGCGGTTTGCGGTTCCGTTTCAGCGTTGCCATCATCAGCGGCGCCCTCATCCTCATCGTTGAGATCTTCAAAGTCGGGACTAGTGCCGCTGCTGCGTCGACGTCGACGCTGCAAACGTTCAAGTTTATCGCTGGCAAGCAGATCATCCGGCTCCATGAAGGCTGTGAACAGGCAGAGGGAGAGAGAGGGGAAAATGAAATACAAAACGATTACAAGCAAGTCAGGTAGCTGGACATTTAACTGTATTTTATATAATTTTTGGCTCATTAAAAGGCAGCCCCCTTAAAAAAAAACATAAACATTGTTGCAAAATTGCATAAGCTTAAAAACAAAAACAAAAAACAAAAAAAAAAGACAACAATAAAATAAGCGTGTTTATAGTGCAATGGAAATTTAAAGCTGTGGTATTTTGGCGCCGTGTAAGTGCATCCGCTGAAGGACAAACAATGAGAGTTCAAGCTGCAAATTGAACTCATGGCTCGAAAAGCAGCAAACCAAAAAAAAAATAAAGCGAACAGGAAATGCTAATCATGTGCACGTCGATCTCGCCACTCTCGAGAGAGACGAGCTCGACAGATTTATGCTTAGAGCTTTGTGATGTTTTCTAGTTCAATGTGCCCATTACTAAAGATTAAGTTATGCGATCAGCGTGGAACGAATGAAGAATGCCCCACTGCTAAGGTGGATCAATGTCAGGCCAAGGCAAAAGAATAATAGATAGATCTTCATCGTCTTTTTTTGTTTTGATCATATATTAAGATTTAAAATAGTTTTAGAGCTTGTCATATTTACCAAAATCACTCATTTGTGCATCTGTGGCAGCTGCCTCACGTTTGTAGACAATATGTTGCGCTTGCTCCTTGTTGGCACTGAGCTCGTGTGGCAATGGCTTAATGACCAGATCGTGTCCAATGCTGCCCTCCTGTAAACAAAATTAAAGAGTTGATATTGTTTGTGAGTAAGTGGAAACTAATTAATTTGGTGTGTGGGAAAGCAAAAGTAAATAATAATAATATCGCTTTGTTAGTTGGTAATCAAATTCTTTCTGTTTCTGCACCTGTTTGTTTATAAACAAACAAATTCACAACAAACGAACTCTCTTTTATTTATATCAAATAATTTATATTTGTAAGTGAAAAGCAAGTTAACAACATTTTGATAAACTATAAACAACTTTTAGCTTTGACATTCTTGAATAAAAATCACATTTCACGTCAAAGTTTACCTCCCTTTTTTGTTTTGTTTAAATCGATGTTATTATTATTCCATTTACTTGTAGCTAAACTACTTAACAGCTGACACGAGCTGCAAAAATTCATAATTTACCACATTTGCTTAATATAGCTCTTCGGCTTAACATAAATCAACAAATCATATGAATGAGTTGGCAAACTTGGCATATGGAGTGGTCATAAAAATTAGCTGCAATTTGCATAGCTGAACAATTTATGCAAATCACTTTTGATCTGGATAAGAATGTTTCTTGGGCGTTTAGTATATTGTTGTTGCTGTTCTTGCTGCTGCTGTGTTTTTATCGCCTCTGTAATTGCAATAATTAGCTAAATAAAATAACGAAATGGTCAAGAAACAACCTTGAGCAAGGTTAGCTTATTGAAAGCAATCTTTTTAGCAATCGTTTAATTTGCGCCATTTCAACTGATAAACCATCAAACTAAATGTTTGTAGCTTTGGCGTAGAAGGGGATGGCAGGTGGGGTATGCATCACCCACTTGAGAACGCCCCGCGTTGAGTTGGGCGAACTAAATTCAAGCCACGATCAGGCAGCAATTCTATATGCTATAATTAAAAAATTAAATATAAATTACAGCAGCTAAAAAACTATTAATGTTTGAGTTAGAATGTGAGTGTGTGTGTGTGTGTTATTATTGATGTGGCCAAAACACGAACATGGCCAAAACGGAAATGTGACTGGAATTAACACAGTATTTGCGTCAGTCATAATGCTTAAACTTGAATGCTTTTTAACCATTAACTCTTAGAGTTGAACTCAATGTGATATGCGAGAGAACCTGACTGTGCGGTCTTTTTTTTTTGTGTAAATGCCAAAAGGAAACGCAAGAGTTCAATGTCCTCGCGCATTGAAAAACGTCTGCCAAATGCCAAACAGCCGCAAAGACAACAAATTTTGTGCCATAAACAAATTGCAAGCAACGCAGCCAACAACAAATTGCCATTGATGACATGCCAGACATTAACAACAACAACAACAACAACAAAAACCACTTCGACTTCGACTTTGACTACAACTTGGAGTTGACTTCAATGCCGACTTTATTGAATATTGCAAAATTGCTTGCAAAAAAAGTGCGTTTCGCCAATTGAATTCAAATTGCAAGTGTGACCCAGCTGCTAAGTACCGTCGTCGTCGTCGTCGTCGTCGTCATCGATGTCTTTTGGGCATTTGTGGTTTATGAGAGATGCTTGGCATTTCGACATTAAAATGCATTTTTCATAAGATAACGGTGCGTATGATGAATATTGGAAGATAAGCATATCGGCAAGATATTATTCTTTTTTTTTTTTGGCATTCAACTTGAAAGCTGACATCGAGTGCAGTCTGGTGAATGTCCATTTAAAGTTTAAAAAAAGGGTGCATAATAAAACCAAAATTAAGCTTAAAAAAATATACAACATTTTTATAAAAGCAGTTTAACAGCACATTAATCATAAAAACTTTAATATGTATGTTAAAATAAAGATTAAAATATATTCTTAATAATTTGAATACATTATAATCCTATTTAATGCAATAAATTAGTTATGAATTATTAAAGCTTTCGTGCTGTGCTTGAAATATTATTGTAAGATTATTCGAATTGCGAACAAAATAAATATTGACAATAATTTATTAATTAATTGGATCTGCCCTGCTGTGCGCAAAACATATTCTCGGCATTGCTTAATAAAATTGATTTACAAATTTTTATTTTATTTTTTGGTTTTAGCGTGTGCAATTGACAACTAGTAGATGGCTGTCAAATGGGCGCAACATATATCGCACATTTTTTTTTTGAATATGTTTATGTGTTCCGCCTTACAGCAATAAATGCAAAAAAAAAAAAAAAAACAGACAAGGCGTATTTTTCTTTGCGGCATGTGCCGTGGTAAAATGTATTTATTTTTCTTTAATCTGTAGCTCTCATTCATTTATTTATTTGACTGGATTGTTGCCGAGTTCTTTTGGAGGCATTCGGCAAAACAAGTTTTATGTAATTAAGTTTAAATCCGAACAAAATGAAACTTTATGTTTATGCTCGAGTGCAATTAATAAATTACAAAGCAATTTATTTATGTGCGTTTGTGTTGAAATTTGGCATTTTTCTAAAGTATTTGATTCCCAAGGTGCGTAGTTAAACACAAAAACACACAAGCATTTGATCAAAGTGCTAATAGTATTTAGCTAATTATAGTCTGATAAGTGTAGAAGCAGCAGCAGCAGCTAGTTAGTAGCATGCAACAAGGAAAACAGCAAATTGCTTTCAACAACGCAGCAACAACAAACCAAAAACCAACGAAAATAAAGTTGTCTTCGCTGTCTAGCTTATGTAATCACCCACAACATGATTGTTATATATATCTTGTTGCCAGTTGTTGCTAGCTCGTTGTGTTAAGCTGGAGTTACAGGCGGCGTTATTTATTACATGGCTTCGAACGCAATTCCCCAACTTGGCTTAGACCGCACTAAGCCTTTCACAGACTCAGTCAATCGGACAGTTGGACAGCAGGACAGCTGGACAGCTGGATAGTTGGGCAGTTGGCACCTGCATTTAACTCCAATTTCCATTGAGGCCAAAATACCACGCCTATCAAACTCCGATAGCAATCAATTGTCAATGCTATGATGGATTTGTGATGCGATGATAATTGATATTTGGTGTATTTCGGCATTATCTCGATGCTTAATTGCTTTTTGATTTCGCATAATACGCGCACATCGACAACAAACTAACATTATTCAAAAGATATTTATGTTACATCATTTTTTATACCGCACCCGCCACAAAAGTTCACTGAACTAAAACACAGACACACCCACACAATGGTAAACTAACTTATTACAATCAAATTTAACACCTCCTGATGTTTGTTTTTTTTTTCGGCTTCAACTGTGCAAATATCGAAAAGTTGGCAGCCAAACAAAAATCATTTTGTGGCTTGTAATTTTTGGGAATTAGCATAATTTGTGCAAATTCATGACACGAACATTTTCGACGCCAGAGGAGTCAAAACCACAATTTTTGGTGTTGCTGTTTTTTTTTTTGCATTTGATTTTTACAACAATGGCAACTGCCAACCAACAATGATGACGTCAAATGCAATTGTAATGGATTTTAATAAACATTTTATAAAAAAAAATAAAATGACAGTTGAAAAAAATAATTATAGAGATGAGAGTTTGATGCGAGTTGATTTTTAAGCCAAGAAAACATTCATTATTCAAAAATTGGCTATGATTAATAAAGCTAAAATATTTTTTTCAGTGCATTTTGTTTTTGTTTTTAGAACTTTACTTGGTATTTATTTATCTTAAAGATCAACAAATGCAAATCGATTAAGTTTTTTGGGCAAAGCCAATTAACACCTGTTAAAAACTATGCTTAACATATGGGATCGGAAGTGCTGCCACCTGTAATTACACACGTTTTCCAAGCAATATATATAAATTGGTTTTTTTTTTATCCATAGACCATAAAGTAAACTTGTGTTTTGTTATTGGTGTTGTTTTTTTTTTTGTTATCATCTTGGTCAAGGTTAAATCTAATCGAAGCTTAAGATCGTTGTTCAATGCAACTGCAAGTAGTCATAAACTAAAGCAACAACAACGACAACAACAAATAGAACAAACATTCAATACATACAAACATAGTTGGCACAGCCCCAAAGCAGTGTTAACAGTTTGTTTACATTAAACCAGCTCGTTACAAAATAAAGAACAAAAAATGAACTAAAACCCACCTTCGGGCAGCGATAATGTATCTGTATCTGTATCTGTGTGTGTGTGTGTGAATTTGTGTATCTGTGATCAATGAATATTTATAAGAATTAAAACAGCAGCAGCCGCAAGAGCAACCTGGCACCGCCCATGGTCACCTTATGGACAGCAGCAAGAAACACTTGGCCCACACTGTTGCTATTTTTTTTTTTTTTTTTGACGTTCTAAGCCAAAATGCAATCAAATGCAATCAAAATTAATTTGCTCACTGGCTTGTTGAAACCAAAAAAATATAAATAATAAATATGTATCTCTGCCAGATGCTTAACGCACTCTGCACACATTTTGGCATAATTTGTTATATCGTGCAATTGGTACAATGTATTTCTGTGTGGCTTTAATGCGTTGGCTGCTTGTTGTTGTTGTTGTTGTTGTTGGTAACAACAAGTTCAATGCGAACGGGGCAAGTCAAAGTGCGCTTTTATAGTTTGCCGCTCCAATAACTTCGCATGACAACGCTACTGCTTAGGTGGACAGGTGGTTGAGAGGGGGCAGGGTTGGCCAGACGCTTGATGAAGTTGCATGTCAATGTCAGTTGAAGTCAAAAGCAAGACAAGTCAAGTTAACATTGTTGTTGTTGTTGTAAGCTGCATGTTATCCTTGCACTTACTTTACCCAAAGTGAAGGTCCATCAAGGCCGTTGCATTTGTGCCAATTCTCTTATGTGAAAAATATTATCAATATTTTCCAAATTTAATATCGTTTAAAAATCGTCCAAAAGCCTCTTTTTTATGCCTTGAACCTGTTAAATGTAAGAAGCATTTCCGGCTCCATAAAGTTCAAATATTCTTAATTGGCTGAACAGCCGGGTCAATTTAATCATGATGGCCAAACGCAACTGTACCAGAGACTATGAGAGCTAGAGAAGAAGTTTGCTTCAGCCAGAAGCAGTAGAAGTTCGTTCAATATCTCCTTGCGTTTCTGATGCACACAAATAATTGACCAAATCTTGTTTAGGTGTGAAATTTTCATCGAAATCAGATAAATAATACAAAATAAATCAATTCAAACATTTTTGGTATTATCAAATTTCTAATATTCCATAGCCCAATTGACTTTTAATTCACTTAAGCCATAACTTTTTTAGCTTTTCTCTCCTTTGTTAAAGCGTGAAAACTGCCGTTTAATCGTCTTATGTGATCCGTTTTTTTGGGGAGGCAAATATGCATTCACGTAACCGATATGCTTTAAACTGTTATTAAAATGCAATATGCTGAACGGCACCCGCCGCCAGTTGCACGCTGTTGTTATCATGTTGCCACACGTCGTCGTTTATTAAGGGGAGAGGTAATTAAAAATCATTTTTCATGAGGAAATTGTTGCAGACAGACTGTGTGCCCCAAATTGATTAAATAATCCATACATGTGTGTGCCCCACAAACAGATCTCCAAAATGGAGCGAAGCAAATCCTTTCGCGCGCAATGCGTAAAGATCAACAGCAGCTGATGTTGCAGCAGCAGCAGCAGTAGCAAAACTTGCTGTTGTTGTTGCTTAGGTGTTGTACAGTTGTTGCTTTTGCCATAGCGCGTGCTAAACGTTTTTGTGAATTGCAACTGAATGGCGATCTGCATACAACGGGGAGAGCGTCAGTTATGCTTTTGACTAGCTGCTTGTCGTGTTGTCGGATCAATTTTGTTTCACTTAAGTTGCAGCAAGCGGCCAAAAGGCAGGCCAACTTGCCAAACTCGATTAGCTTGACCAACACTCTGATTTGCATTGGCCAAAAAATAAAAAGGAAAATAAAATATCAGCCTCATGCTATGATTTTTTATATGGTGAAATTGGCAATTTATGTATTAGTTTCGACCGAAAAAAATTAATAGCTTCATGTAGGAAAAGTGACATCGGGTTTAAATTACTTAACTCATTAGATGTAAAATGTTTTACATTCATAAAATACCACGAGTTGAAATTGGTAAAGGTGCATCAGTTGAAGGTGTCACCGACGCGGAATCTACCCTTAAAAATATTTAAAACTTTACATTGAGTTAAAACTGAACAAAGTTTCAATGGCAAGGATAAGACGATTTAAACCTCTTTGGAGCGAGTCAAAACTTTCCATAGCTTTAACTTTGTCATGCTGTGATTCCTTCGTTTTTCGGTCGGAATTCTTTCAATCAACTCGAAAATTCCTCCAAAACTTCACCGATTCTCAACAGGTCCACTTTTGTGAACAGAGCTTGACCTCCTAGATTAAAACGCATTAAAGACTGTTATAAAATTGCCGACACAGATTTTAATCATTATTGAGAATGGCAATTGAATGTAATAAAGCAATTGATACTTAAATTAAAAGTATATTTTATTTTAAGCAAACACAGCGTCATAAATTCGAATATCGAATAAAGTTGTAAATGTTGTCGCAATAAAAGCGATGCAGTTTTATAGCCAACGTTTATCTGTTTTCTTGTTTTCTTGTTTTTTTCTGTTTGAATGTCAAATCAAAATCGAAAGACTTAGGCAACGAACTCGAGCGTCTGTCAGCGTCGGCGGCCCAAAAGAGCAAATAACATAAATTTAAGTGATTTTAACACGTTAATACCGCAATTGCTGATGCAAATCAAGTCACTGGCCAGTCTGCCTAAGCACACTTAGAAATTGTGGGGCTAAGACACGTTCAACTCAATGTGTAAATATCAAGGCTGTAACATCGGGCTTTAACAATTTGTTAAAAAGGTGACGACGAAGCAGAAGCTCTCCTCATCTTAAGAAAAATGGAAACTAGTTTCCAGTCTCGAGGCACATTCTTAATGATGATGCTGCTAGATAAATGCGCGCGTATCTAATAGAGTTGCCCAAAAACACCGAAAAACCGTGTCCAAAATGGCAACACGTTGTTCTTGTTGCTGTTGTTTTTGTTGTCATTGTCGCTTTAGCTACCTAATAATTGTGCTGGCTTGTTGATTCCGTCTCATTGGTTTGTGGCATAAATCGTCATAGTGCACATTCGTATATTGATCTTTAACGCTGACTGCACTCTTCAAATGTCAAAGTGAATGTTGGCAAAAGGGCAAATCTAAAGGCAAAGCTAAAAGGTTTGCTTAAAAAAAAACAAAAGGAAGATGATAATCGAATGTGCCAATATCTATCAATACACACTCTCCCCTCACTGTGTTATTCAACTTTACTTGATGCTTTGTCTTAAATAAGATTTCCTGTTTTAAAATAAGCTGCATTTGTTCATTACTAAAGGCCTTTTAAAGGACAAAAACTTTTATTGTTTAATCAATATTACGATTTTTGACAAGCAAAAACTCAACTTGAAAGAAAGAAAAATCTTTGACAATAATTCAACATGATTATTTATAATAAGTATTAAAATAATTTTAAGATTTTTAAAGAAGTCTTTTATCGATTCTTTACTTCTTCACCAAGTTAGCCATAGCAAATAATTAATAACTTCTTAAAGCATTATAAATTTGTAATTAAACATGTTATGCAATTAACATTAACGTTGTTAGTTCTTTACTTGGCAATTGAATAATTCATTTTGTTAACTGCTTTAGCAACTAAAAAACATATACGTAATTCACAAGCTAACGTTCAGGCAAAGCGTATTAAATTAAGTTGATTGTTGTTGTAGCAAAGTAAGCAAACATAATGAATTGATAATAAAATAAAGTAAATCACAACAAAACTATTTTGAGCTGCAGGTGCAACAAGTGCATTGTCTGATATGTTTTTGGTTTTTTCATTAGGTTGTTAATTAGCAAAAAAAAAATAAAAATCATTAATAAAAGAGTTAAACAAGCAACTTGTTTTGCAGAGAATTCCCGCTGCATCTGCTGACTGCTCGACCTTTTGGCTAATTTGTTTAAAGTTAAAACCAAAATATATATAAAAAAGGCGGGCAGCTGTATTTTGGCCTGACATTTGGCGCAATTAGCATTAATCAAGCTTTTGCAGCTTGGCCCCAAAAATGCTTTATTTATCTGCACAAACGGCGCTGTCCAGCCGAAACAAATTATGATTACACTATTGCTTGATGCTTGGGTGTTTGATTGTTTGTTTTGTTGTTGTTGTTGTTGTTGATGTTGATTGACGTCTAATAATGCGTGTGTGTGTGTGTGTGTGTCCTTGAACTCGTTTCAAAGCACTTTGCACTACAAAACACACAAAGTGCAATGCACTTTGTAATTTTAATAACAATTAGCGGGCGCCTAAATGATTGTTACCAATTTTGTTTGTATATGGCAAATATTTGGTCAGCTAATTGGCATAGCAAATAAGAAGCTATTGGTAATAACGACCAATGGTTGGGCGGAGTCAATTTTTAATTAACCATTAATAATGTTACCTTAATGTAGATGATATTTAGATATTTAGTTGCGTGAAGATTTTGATTTTCTTGGTGCGTTCAGCCAAGCGCCAATGTCAAAATGATTAGCTAATGCAACGAGTATGATAATGAGAGGTGAATAATAACAATATGTTTATAAATAAATAGCAGGTACTTGAGTTTGATTTATGGTTTCAAGTATAGTTTATTCAAGATGAGTAAAAAAGCTTTTTTCATTTAATTTTTCCCTTCTCAACACCAAATGGATTTAAAATGGATTTTATAACATGAATAATAGCTCTAAAAAATATAGCAAATATAAAAAACAACAAATATAGTTAAACATTCTTTTGCCTAGAGTCAAAGATTTATAGCCAAAACAAATTACGTTTTGCGTTTAAGTGCCAAAAATGTTTACTTCCTCTCGTAACCTACAAATTGGGGCGATACCGATGCCGTGCTTCACTTTCAACGCTGCCCAACCCAGCAAGTAACTTAACGCTTCAAGTTGCTGCCCATTTCAAATAGTGTTGTGGCAACAACAAAACGAAAACAATAAAATGCCGGAGGGTTTTTTTTTTTTTTGGCGGCAAAACGTTTCTGTGTGACTTTTTATGTAATCGAGCTACAATTACAACAACAACAAATAGTGCGTGCCAATTTGTGTTGACAGAGCCATAATTAAACAAGACGCGAGTGCAAAAAACCCACAACAACAGCAACAACGGCAACAACATCAAAAGAAGTGAGCCATTTTTTGGCGCAAAACTTGTGAAATATGCAGTTGGCAAGTTTGTGCCTTAAGTCTTTTGTTGTTGCTCTCTGGCTTAAGTGCCACAAAATGCAGTTGAGTTCTGTTGAAAAAAAACAAGCTGTGGGCTTTTTTCTTTTTTAATTTTTGTTGTTTCAACTTCTTTAAGCCTGTGCCAAGAATGCGTGGGTCAAAAAATCTTTTAAAATTAATGCAGCTTAGTAATTAAGCGAGCTCGGCTTAAATCAGACACAGAGACACACACAAAAATTTAATGGCATCAACAATGCGGCTTGGCTCTAATTAGCTGGCCATAAAATGGCTAAAGAGTCATCACAGCAGGTCGACTTCATTTGGCGAGCTGGAAAATTGCGCAATACTTTTGAGCTGCCTTTCAGACATCTTCTGTCGATGCTGAATATTTTTTTAATTACAAGTTGGTGTCTTGATACTTTATTTTTTTTTTTTACATGCCGTTTAAGGTCAAAGCTAAGCCGGAAGACGGCCGGCCGGCCAACTGGGCAGCCAGCCGGCAAGCCAGACCAAACGGGCCGAAACCAACAGCTGCATTTCGGGATTGCGAAATTTTTCCAGCCAGCTTTGCACTTCAAAATGTCAGCGTGGCAAACATTTTTCCACATATTATTTATGAATTGTCGAATTTTCGCATGTTTTTTTTTTTTTTTATTTTGATGCCTGGCACTGGCGCACTTGGCCATAACAAGTCGGTCAAGACTCGGCCAAGTCGGGCCAGACATTGCTGTTTGACCTTTTATTGGCTGGCCTGCCAGTCTAACCAACTTGTCTCTATGTAATTATTATCAAAAAATACATTTTTCGACTTTTGTTTAACAAATTAAAATCTGCCAAAAATTGTATATACCATACATACATTGTTGTTAAAGAAGCGGTCGAAGCCTTGTTTATTGGCCATATTGACGCTGATAGCTGTTGATGGCTGATTGTTGATTGCTTTGATTGACCCTATTACGTTTGGCCAACTATTTATTCGTTATTGATTATTAATTTGTGGCTTTGTGACAGTTTGCCACGGTCTTCGATTTAACTCATTAATATGCATTACCAATTAAATGGCTTTAAGTCTTTTGGACATGCGAATTTTTTGTGTTCAAAAATTTCCCAAGCTAATTAAACTCAACTTCCATAGTCTGCGAATTTTTAAGTACTTCTTTATTTTGAGCTTGGTTTCCTGCTGCAAGCTGTATGTTGATTGCCAATTGTGTTTGTGTCTGCAAAAAAGCTTAAAGTTGTTACTAAAAGAAACTAAGTAAAATTCAAGAGACGACCTTCAGCTGTTAAAGTGAGGAAACGAACAGAACATTTTGCAGATCATTTTTTTTTCTTAGATGTTGCATCATTATTGTGGCATGTGTTCGTTGCATAATGCTGTGTACAAGAAAAATATGCTAAACTTAATTTCCTGCCGTTATAAACAAACTTTAATTAAGCTAAACTGAAAGGTAATATCAATTCGATCATTCTGTTATATATCAGTTCTTAATGCTCCACACGATTCTACATTATCTATATCTAAGTCTTACAATAGGAATTGTCGACTATTTTTAAGCATATCGCCCATACGCCATCAAAGTTTTCACTTTAGCAAATTGGTCAAGGTGGCTTGATTTGGTTGTGACGACAATAACTCGTGAGTATATTTTCTTGTTGTTGCATTTGCAGCTGTGGTCATTTGACAATGTCTAATGTCGATATCGACATGCAATTCACATTACGGCTGCCGTTTATATTTGTGCGCAGTCCATTATGGTATACATAGATATATATAAATTAATGCTTAATCAGCAGAAATTGTTTAAATCCGCAAATTATTCGCAAGTGGCAGGCGTTTAATTGTAACTGCTCCCAAAGTGCAGCCCACTGGTGGTGGACAACCGCATTTTGGTGGCCAAGTTTGACGACCATAACAATGGACCGTTTGTCATAGCAACAACAATAACAACAACTGGAGCTATAAAAATCACAGGCGTGTGTTAATTGAAATTCTTGTTGTTGTGTCTTGACCTTGCATTTTGTTTGTTATGTTTGAATTGTGCACTTACCATTATTAAATCGCCCGTTTCCATGTGACGACGCATTAGAATCGCAGCCATATTTGGCTCATCTTGAAAGACTTCACCAATCTCATGCTTTTGATGCTGCAAACAAATAAAGAAAGTAAATTAATTACAAGTCCATAGTAATTTTCATATTGTTAACATTTAATTGTTAGAAAAAATGTTATAGAAAATTTAGATTGATATTTAAAAGAAGAGAAAACAACTAAAAAATAACTATATTCTATATAAATGTATCAATAAATGATAAAACAAATACCATAAAAAGTTCATTCACAAATTGTTAACAGCTTTCTAGGCAAGATCTATCATTAGACGGCCTTTGTCGGGTCAGGATATCAGAACAAAATTACTAAGCTGACAGCCGGCTTTTAATTAAGAAAATATATTATATGATTGCATTCCAAGCATACCAAAAAAACAACAACAACAAGTGTAGCCAACGCAGCCAAACTGTATGTAAAGCAATTTTTTATTAAACAAAAAAAATAAATAAAAAATTGTTACTAATGCTGGTCTATAATTCTTTGCAAAGACAAAGCTAAAGCGTGGTTAGGTGGTCAGGCAGCTGAATATTAATTAAATGCACCACCAGACAGATACAAAGTCTTAAGAGGCACACACACACACACACACACACACATGCTGTCTTTGAGGGGAGGGAGATGAAACCCGGAGATCAGAGACGGGAGCAACTGCGTGGGTATTTTTTTGTGTGAGTAGCGCCGTGCTTTGATTTATGCACTTGGTCAGAAAATGTGACGCCTCAGCATGCACGTCACTCATACGCCGTGTGTGCCATGATGTGATGTTGGAGTTGTTTTTATGTTTTTTAGTTGTTCTTGTTGAGCCTGACCATGAATATATGTATGTGTATGTGTTTTTGTGGCTAAATCTAAAGCTTAAGCTTTTGACATTTGGCCAACTGGCGAATGATCTGGTTTTTTTTTTTTTATTCGCAGCCATTCTTGCAATCCTTTGACATCGACATTCGTGTATTTTTTTTGTTAAATTTTTGTGTATTTGATTTTCAAGGCAACACTTTATGGTATTTGTTGCCCAATTTAAGCTTGAAACCTAGGGGATTTACCAAATACATATTGAATCTGAATTAGCATAGTGTTTGGCATCATATGTGCAACTAATTAAATTAATTGCTGCTGCGCCTGCCCATTAATTCTGTAATAAATATCAAAATTAATGTAATCTGACACTTGACATCGGAGCATTTGGCATTGACTGCGTATTGGACTCAGGCCGCCAAATATTAAATAAAATCCAACAAATCTAAACCACACACACAAAACTTGTCCGCGGCGCTCTATCAAATTACAAGCATAAATCATTTTCATAACTGGCCTCTGTGATTTGTATGTGAACAAAAAAAATAAAAAAAATAAAAAAAAAATGCCATAAAAACTCAGCCAAGTGCCAAAATCAAAATCAACTGCAAATTGACCGAATAGCCATTGGCCAAACACAAAAAATACAAAAAACAACACAAAAAATCTCATGCGATGAAAGCAGAGCGAAAAACCGCATTGACCATAAATCAGCTGGGGGTTAAATAGACAATGGACCAACGGCCAAAATGGAAGATGTGGTTAGCTAAATTGAATATGAAACTAGTCAAAATAGATAATTGAATAAAGACCTAGTGCTTAATAGTCGATAAAATGTTATGAATGGGAAAGAAAAAAAAAAAAGTGCGAATAAAAAAAATTGTAAGCAGAAATTTAAATAATTAAAAAAGAAGAAATAGTAGAGACAGGCTTAGAAAGATGCAGAGCCCATACCTCGAAGCCTACTTAGAATCATAAGAATAAAAAATAATTACTTTTTCAACAAACAAAATTGCAAAAAAAAAACATAAATGAAACAATGAATTCGTGATGATATCTAACAAATTGGCAAACGGATAAGCAAAATCATTGGGTCCGTCTGGCATGCGACAACATGTAGAGGCGGGAATGGGGGCGTGGTAACAAAAATGGGTGTATTGATTGTCTTGTTGTTGCTGTTGACCGCGAAACGTGTTGACACGCAAAACGCACCGCGCACCACAGCAGCCAATAAATAGCAAAAAATAGCTAAAAAAAAAAAAGCTAAAAAAAAAAAATGTTCATGTGCAACACAGGCATTTATAGCTTAATTTGTTGTTGTTAACAGGGGGGGCTGGCCTGACATGTCTTTGGCACAAAAACGACCTTGATGGAAATAAGTTCAAAGCAACAAGAGCGACCCCCACTCACGTATCTGTAATTCTGTATTTCTAATTTCAAGCTGCCAAGCCAAGAATTAAGGCACTTGTTGTCAACGTTGCAACAGCAACAGCCACAGCAGCCGCCGCCGCCGCCGCAGTCATGTGGCCAAGCGTTTTTGGCCATATTTATGAACTGTTAGTGTCCGTTGGCCACTTAACGTACCAATAGACTCGACTTACAGCAGACAAACAATTTTTTTTGTTTGTTTTTTATTTTAATTTTTATTATTCCTATTCAGTTTGTTGTTTTTTTGTAACACTTGTCGTCGTCGTCTGAGTGCTCTTGGACCAATGTCCTTTTGTTAGTTGACAATTGTGTGCTCATTTTTTACTAGCCGATATATATATATATTTTGTTTTTTAATTAGCCTAACTCGAAGCATGAATTGTAAATTGTAAATGGCTCTATGGTTGTTTGCTGTCTCGCGTCAGTTGACGTCAGTTTCTAATTCTTATTCTTAGATTATTATTTTTTTTTTTAAAAAACGACGTCGTAAACTTTTAATTACAAATGGCTACAAGACAATATGCAGATCGCTGCCAACAGATATTATATATACTACGTACACGATAAACACGAAAAAACGGCAATTATTTTCATGCAATTTCAGTTTGACGCTTATGTAAATCACACTTCACACTTGAGTTACTTTAGATACTTGAGTTTTCGGTCCCAAGGGCTTTCAACTAATTTTTTGGGCGCCAGACACAATTTTGCATGTTATTTTTATAAATTGCGCCTCATTAACAGCTTATGGCAGTGAAACGAAAGATTGTGAGATAAAAATAAAAAAAAAACTTTCTACCTTAAATGATGTGTGGGTGTCATTAAAAAGAGAATTATTTTGATAAGCAAACTACAACGAAATCAAAAATTAAAAAAAAGTACATTTTTTTTTTTCAATCTCCAACTGACATACTCTATCAAAAAAGGTACAATGTCTCTATAAAGCGCCTTAAAGGAAAGTAAAAGCAGCAAAACTTTTTGAAAGAAAAAAAACTTCCGGGCAAAGCTATTTATTTAACATTTTTGGCATGCAAATTGGCTCAACAAAAAAGAAGAAAAAAAATAAAGAGAAAGACCAAGGCTGTTAAACAAATGACTTAGGCCACGAACTTGACGAAGGGAAAATTAGCCTTTTGAACTTAACTCGATGTGAAAATGTGTTTTGTGCTATGCCGTAAGCCTAAACGTTGTATTTAATTTGCTGGCATTGTTGGCAGTTATTTGTGTCTTTGACGCCCACATTGCAATATAATCCCAAAGTCCTAGCACATAAATCCACCAGCCATTTAGCCACGCTAACTGACAATTAACGCATTAGCTGCGACAACGACAGCAATGTGGGCGATATTTTTGTTTATTTGATGGTTACGCATGCGACGCGTTGGCTGCGCATAATGATTTCCATTTATCGGACGCTGTTTGTGTGCCTGTCGATTTTTTGATTTGCTTGACGCGTTTATTACGCACCATTATGCACTGTACAGTGTACAGTGTGCACACAATGCCACAAACCGTCACAATAGAGCGCACAGTTGAGTTGATTTTTGAATGCAGAGCGTTTGTTTTGATTTGATTTTCTTTGGCTTTGGTCTCTCTTCTGGCCGTCACAATGCCAAGGCTTTTATTTGTGCGCCTGGACAAGCGTTCATTGTTTGACTATTATTTGGCTAATTACAAACACATTTCATTTCGTTCAGCGATGATCAATGTTGTGATTATGCATCGATTTTATTTAATTGTTTCGCTTGAGCTCCAACGGCAAAGACAATGATCGAGAGAATTCGTTTAAAATGAAGGTTCGAATAATTGAGTTGACATAGATTTGGGTTTTTTTTTTTGGTTATTGTTATTGTTATTGTGAAGGAGAGTTTAGGTTTAAATCTATTTAAACTTTTGACTATTGAGTATTTAATGATGATTGAAGAGCTTGTTGTATATTGAGATAATATTTGCATATTTCTGAGTTTTGTTTTCATAACTTATTTATTCCGTATTCTGAACATCGACTCGACCATTTGCGACGCATTATAAAAAAAACTTAACGGGTCATTAAGTTCAAGAAAATCAAATTATTATTTTTTAAACATGCATAAATTTGCCGTAGGGCGAATGTTAAATATACAAAATAAGTATTTTTTATTTCCGCCTTGTAAATTGACGGAAGTTATAATTTAAACAAAGACATCGAACAATTCTATTAAATCAGAATCTCAAAAATACCATGTAAATATTTTATTTATTATTTACATTCTTTTTTTTATACATTTCTCTTCCTTTATTCTTTGTTGTTGTTTCTTAAATTACAATTAAGTTTTTTTTTTCAACTAGATTACGAAAAACACATAAAACTTCCGCACTTTCATTATAGTTTTTTCATTGTAGCTGCTAAATAAGCAAATTTTCCAAAAGCAGAAATCTCTAGCATCAAAAAAAAAAAAACGCTGGTCAAAAATAGTGTTTGACCACTCGTTAAGACACATTCGTATTTTTATAGTGCAAAAGTTTTGGGCAGCCGTTCAACAAAAACAAAAACAACAAAATAAAAAATAAAAGGGAATAAAACCGTCTCGACTGCAATGAGATCGACTTTGTCGGTTTGTTGATTGTTGTTGTTGTTGTTGTTGTTTTTCTACAAAGCAACAAGCCGCACAGCGTTAACAATAACTGCAACATGAGCATGGCTAACAGTAACAACAGTAACAACAGCAACAACAGCAACATAGACTGTCAGACAACAACACGGGAGCATTATGCAACCGATTGCAGCGCCACAGACCCAAAGAAAAAAAAAAAAATAATGCTAGCGAAATGCAGCCATTGGGGACGGCGTTTTTCTTAAGCTGCTTTCTATGCAGTTGCCGACAGCTTTTTGGTGCTTTTGGTTTTTTTTTTTGGTGTTTCTCGAGAGACAGTGGGAGACAGTGAGACAGTGAACTAATTTCAAATTCATTCAGCTGCCAAACGCTGGCCATAATCGCCAGCTCATTAATCAGGCAACCGTTTCATCGGCCAAAATGTAAAGTTGGCCAGTGCAAAAGTTGGAAGTCGTTTTGCAATTGACAAGATACACTTCAGCTAGTTGCGCTTATGAAATGTGCCCCAAATGCATTAACAGCATTTTAATTATGCATCTAAATATCAGAAATGCATTAATAAATTTTGATTTTTTTCTTTTTTTTTTGCTTTGAAAACTTAATTAGTTTGGTTTTCAATGAGTTTGCGGTTTTTCGAGCTGAAGAAGTGTTGCATATATGCATTGTTTGATTCTATTGTTTATGTAAATTGTGGTATCTACATATAAGCAACATAAATGCAAGCTTACTCGTCTTGCGGCCAAGCCTTGTGTTTCTGGTTTGTTCTGATTTTTCTTAGTGCATGCACCATAAATGGCAACATGCCAATTGCATTCGTTTGTTAGCTTATTTATTTTTATGTGAGACAACGATGTTTAATGAAATTATGCAAGCAGGCAGAAGGAAAAATAAATAACTGCTTCGATTTCTATACAAATCCACAATTAAGCTTATATAACTGCTAGCTAAATGTTTATTTCTTGCAGACTTTCATGATCAAGCAGGAGGTTCACGACTCCAACAAAAAATAACAATTCATATAACAAGAGCAATGCCTCCCACCTCATTTTTTTTCTACATTTTTTGTTGGCATAAATATTTTCCTGTTTGGACAAAAAAACAAAACAGCAAAACAACAAAATTCGTTATGCCCGTTTAGACTACGGCTACCCCATTGTGTGGCAGTGGCAAGTAAACCGCGTAAACCTGCACCTTTATTTATACTACTACCATGCCACAGAGAGTTAGTATATATTTTATTTAATTTTTTGCGCCTGACCTTTGTGCGCTGCCCGATTGGGTGTGCCCAGCGACGCCTTGTGTTTGCCTTAATTTTTGGTTCGTGGCAACAGCAGCATGAAAATTGCAAAGAAAAGCTTTTGTTTTAGGGCGTTGCCAAACTGTGAACTCAAAGCGAAACGACGCCTTCATTGTTTGTCCAGATATTGAACACAAGAAATTTCACTGCACCCACTCCCCCACCAGCTGCTCCTCATCTTGAAAAAGAGAGTGCAAATAAATGCAATTAAAGCTAAGTCGTAGCTGCAAATTTTGAAAGTTCAAATTTTGAAAACAAATAAAAAACAAATCAACGATAAATTCACAGCAATTTTAAGTTTTAATTTTTGCGGCCAGCAAATAAATTTCCCCTTTAACAAGTTTGTGGCTTAAGTCTTTTGGTTAATATTGTTTTTTTTGCCAAAGCAAAAAACGGGGTCGATTTCTTAAACGATCATCTAGAATTGTATTTTTCGCATGCGGTTTTGGAGTTTTTCTTGTTAATGGCAAAATAGCCAAAAAAAAAAAATCTATTTCATGCCACAAATTAGAATAAATGCCTCTTGATGGAAGGTCTTTGGCAAAGTGCCGCTATTACCAACAAAAAAAAACAAAATCCCAAGCTACAATATAGCAAATAATTCAATTGTTGGCGTCCACAACTGGAGGCCATTTGTGGCATAAGTCAAAAAGTCGAAACACAAAAATAAATATAATTGCCATATCGCAGAAACTCTTGGAAAAGTGTCGTAAGTGTATGTGTGTGTTTGTTGCAGCTGTGTGTTGCATAAAATTGCAATTTAATTAAAAAATAAGCCAAAATCTTCCAATAAAGTGCGCATAAATCTTTCCGCATATCGCATGTTGCCTTAAAGAGCTGAATTATCACACATAAATCACGTAAAAGAAAAAAAAAAAACATGATCGAAAAGGGGAGAGAGGGAGGCAAGGCGGCGACTTGACATGACATTTCACTTTCATTTCCGAAGTTTGTGTGTCTTGCATTAAAATCAGTTGTATCTGTTTTTTGTTGTTGTTGTTGTTGCACCTCCCTCCGAGTTGAGTTATAAACGTATCAAAAAACCGAACAATCGATATTTGGCGTCATAGCAAAAACAAAAGAGAAACAAAAAATAGCCTAGTAAGTAATAACAATAAAAATTCACTTGCACTTTGCTATAAATAAATACAAAAAAAAAACGCCCCCTTGCCATTGTAAAGACATTTAATTATATATATAAATAAACAAATGCTACACTTTACTGCTGAGCTAAAAGAAAGTGAACAACATGCACTCATAATTGAAATAAGTCACGTTCCTGTTCATGGCACGAATGAAAACAAAAGGTGTGGTCTAAATGTGAAATCAAATTGTGTAAAAGACTTTTCTTCAGAAATGACTATAAAACTTAAAGGATGCCAAACAAGATGTTTAAATGCCTAGACTTCGAAAATAATCGATGGCGCATGCCATTAAGACTTTATTAATTGTCGTTTTAGTGTCAACAACTGTCAATCTTATGGCTACCTTATAAGCCGATTTCCGTACGTCCTTGACTTAAAAAAACTAAAACTTTGTTAGGCGCTTGATTTTATAACAAGAAATGTAATGACAAGCAAACTTGTTCTGCAGTAGTTTAGTAGAGCTACAAAAGTCTTATCTCTATATCATATGGCCAATTAAATATGATTAGATACGGCAAACAACAACAAAAGCGTTAACACAAGAGAGCAGCAAACGAAGCGCAACTAAAGCAACGAATGCTGATAAGAAACAAAATAAGCTAATAACTCTGTTTACTTCAAAGACGGAAGACGAAGCGACACACAATAGAAAAACAAAATACAAAGCACGAACAAATAAACAGCAACAACAAAAAATAATGATGTAACAATGAAAGTGCAACAATCCAATCAAAAACCATAAAAAGCTAGCCATAAAAATACTACGTGGCAAGAAATAATGACAAAAATAAAAAATTAAATAATGCCAAATAACAATAAAGGTTATCGAATTCTTTGGCTGCTTGTCGGAAAGTTGAAAGAACAAAATATTTTTAAAAATTATAATTAAAAGTCCAAGTGCAACAATTCTATTTTAAAGAAGTGTAAAAAGCTCAGGCTTCAAAATTTGTTGAGTAAGAAAATTAACTTATCGAAATAGTAATCTGACAATTATTAGGCTGATTAAATATTAATGAGGATTTTAACATCAAAATTGGCAGTAAAAAAATATCATTAACTGATTTAAAAGTTTAGCAATTGGTTCTTAATGGAACGGATTAATTGCGGAATAAATTCAGGATACTTGTAGCGCTATTTAAAGTCCTCTAAGTCCTCTTTTAAAGTCCTTGCATCAATATAATATAAAAACATATCGAGCAGACTACCTTTAAAATAATATTATATTCCTTGTTGTAAATCAAAAATTCAAATTTATATGAAACTCATCTTTCTAGTCGAATCAAAAGAAATTCTCTCAAATTCTATTGTAAAAATCATAAAGTACTCAAACTTACCTCCTGATTGAGCAGCTCCTGCAGATCCAGGCCATGTGTGGCATTTGGTTCACTGCCCACCGAAAACATGCGCAGCTCATGGGGCGCACCCTTGAACAGACCCTGTGTGGCACGCAACGTGAGATTCATATGGCGTCCAAAGGCGCTAAAGGAAACATTGTGCAACTTAATCGAGCTGACATCGTTGTCAAGCAAATGATTCCCACTGCCGGCACTCTTGGCAGCTTCAGCCTTAAGTTCACTGTAATAAGCATTTTTACTCAGATCCTTTTTCACATGATGTGCCTTGCCGAAGGATGATGAAGACAATGATGACGCTTCAGCAATGCTGCGACGCCTGCGCTGATGCTGCGGCGTATGATGCAGCAACTGAACGAGCTCATAGTGCGGCACAGCATCATGTGTGTCCACATGAAAAACTGAACTCAGCTGCTCTGGCGACATTTGTTTGTGCAGCTGCAAAGACAAAAAAAACGAGTAAAAAAGATAATAATAATTAATATTGCCGCTGGCTTGGTTGCTGGCTACAAATTGTAGCAACTATTAAAGTATTAATTGAAAAGGAAAAAAAAATGTAAATAAATATTAACAAATAGTTCAATAATGCAGCAAAGTGTTTATATGTTTCATATGTAGTATGTTTGCACTCTTAAGAGATTAACGAGCTGAACCTCAATACAAAAAGTAGTAGTGGTCTCTTCAGCAAGTGGGTCAGGGTCAGTTGGTCGCATGCCGCTTGGGTTTCTACATGTGTCCGTTGAAGAAATTCAGCGGGGCAAAACGTTTGCTTTTAAAACCGTTTGCGTGTACTCTTATCGGCAAAAAACAATAAAAAAAAATACATAATATGCGTGTGTATTAATTAATAACAAATGCGGTATTATTATTATTATTATTGTTATTAATGCGATTTTAATTTGCACGCTATTGTTGTTGCTTGTTACTTGTTGTTCGCTTGCTTGCTTTTTTTGCAGTATTTCTTTTTTATTTTAAGCTCAGCAATAGTTGAATTTGTTTATTTTCTTAACATTTTGTAAGATTTGCTTTAAGCCAAGTTGTAGTATCACACTTTAGCTTTAAGTTAAGTTTCATTTCTGCATTTTAATGCCCTCGCTCCAATTTTTTGACCGGCAACAACATTTTAATTATATTTTTCCTTTACTCCATTTCCCAACTACAACTTGATTCTCAGCTCTTTTTAAGACCGCATTTCCGTTTTGTAAAAATCTTTAGCTCATGTTTACGTTCCCAACGGCACAACAAATCGGCAATTCACCGCAAATTTGTTACAGGGTCAAATGAGACTAGAATTTCCTTTAAAATAAAACTGGACACAGGCCGTCTGTCCAGGCAAATACAAAAGACTTAGGCAACGAACTTGCCGGTCACAAAAAAAATTCTTGCTCGGCCATTTAGTCAAATTTCTTGAATTTTAAACAACCATAAATGGCACAATGCGCCAAAATGAGGCAACAAGAATGAAGAAAAAAAATTCGAGGAGCACAAGGTAAACAACATAATGTCTGACCGTATTTATATATTTTGTTTGCGCTGTGATAACATTTCATTTTTTATGTCTCATTTTTGGTATTGTATAAGAGTTAGCGTGATAATTCTATTTTAATTGAAATGCAAGCACAGCTGGCAGCCGGCAAAATGAGATAAACGCGACAGGTGAACAAACGAAACGAAAAGTGATCATGATGACGATGACGATGATGATGATGATGAAGAAGACGAAGACGAAGGCGAAGAAGAAAAACCAAGCGCAGACAATGCCAAAGAGTTTTTACTTTCATTTGAAACGTGTTTTCAACTCTTTGGGGTCAACTCTTTGGCCGACTGTATTGTGTGTTGTGTGTTTGCTGCGACTGCGCAACATTTTGTTGCCTGCATTGAAAGTGAAACTGAAGCCGCGCTAGCAACAAGTTTTGTCCCGTCTCGTCTCGGATCTGAACAATTATTTATAAAAGCGTAAATGAGTGTTGAATGTGCATTTGTATGATGCTGCTGCTGCTGGTGTTTAGGGCTTCCTGGCAATGTATATATAAAACATCTATAGTTTTGGAAAGCAAGCTGCACCTGCAGCAATTTGCAATATATGCAAATGGTAAATGGTAAATGGCAAATGCCGGACCCCAACCCACAAACACCAAACACTAATCAACACTTGACTTGACCAAGCCATTCAGTTTTCGAGTAGATCGTCGACATGCAGACGGTGGATGGTGGGGGGATGAGGGGTTTGATGGGGGGGGCAGCCCTTGCTTGCCAATTAATTGCAATTAATGGAAGTCAACAGGAAATTATGCAAAATAAAATGAAAAAAACCAAGCCATTTGATGGACAAGATCAGCGCCAGTGATTAATGATTTAAACCAGGGCTGGCGAAATGCAAAAACTAAAAGCAGTTTAAATGAATCTTAAAGCAATAGATAAGAAAATAAACATTTTTCAATAAGCTTTTAAGAAATAATTGAAAAGTAAATAAATTGATTAATTACTTTTTAAGAGTAAGCCAATTAATAAAAAAATAAATATTTTAATGTTCAATGTTTGTTTAAATATTGTTTAAAATCACTTAATTATTTAAATACCTCGGATAAATTGGATTAAAGTTACATTCTTGCAATTGTTCTACTTCAATTTTAAGCTGAAGGGAAAATGCTTTTTATAAGTGAGCTAAAAAGCTTTGTTCAAGTGAACCATTTGTTTGGAGAACTTGTCGTGAACGAATGCGCACTGAATTTTCCTGCCACATATCATTGATTCATTCATCGATTAATGGAACAGTGTGACTTGACTTTGCCAGCAATCGAACTGTTTTGGCGATTTGTCCAAGCGGCGCGCGCGTTTTAATTTTCGACGGGGTGCAATGACGGATATTGTGAAATTTGTGTTTGTAATTTGTATGGCTAAAGTTAAGCTGGTTGCTTGGTTGTTGTTGTTGTTGTTGCTGTTGTTGTTGGCTGTCCGGTTGCTGTTGCGCGCAATTACTGAAATTGTGCGATTACTCATACGCCCGATATAACCGGCAGGGTGACTACAACTACAACGCTTACGACTACTTAAGTGCAACAACAACTAAAGCAGCAACATATTGTGGCCAGAGCCAGTCAAAGTAAAAGGTGTAGCCGCCATATTAGCGTGTGCTTAAAAATTGGCTAGCGGGGAGGCCAATACACTGTTTATAGCATCTCTCACACACACACACACTTATTGTTTGTGCAATTTTCTTAGTATTGTCGGCGTGTTTGTGTGCGGCGCACGCCGGTCAAAGTCAACATCGATAAAAATCGATGCTCGGAAGAGTGTCACTTGACCTTTCTGCTTAAAACTTCGCATACAAAGAAATTATTCACTTCAACTATTGTATGAACGAAACCGAACAGACAGACAAAAGCAATGTTAAGCCACGCACAAAAATAATAATAATAACTTCAGCTGTTGGTTGTCGCTGTTGACCTTGTCGCTCGTTTAGACAACCAACGGAAATTAGCAAATGCTTCTCTATGCTGGCACCACAGTTGCTTTTCTTCTCTATCTCTCCTCTCTCTCTCTCTCTGTTTATAAGTGCGGTAAAATTAGCAAAGTGTGAAAAGTTCAGGGTGCCATAAAAGCCATAACTTTATTTAAACCTAATGGAAATTTTGTTGGGCATTTTAAATTGTTTGTGTTTCCTGGAAGTACTTTTAATCAAATTATCGAAAGGTGCACAAAGCGCACTTATCAAAAACTAATTTGGGTGTTTTTATATGCGAAAGTCATCCAAGATGAAGGAAGTTGAAAGTGTGTGTGGAACTTGCCACAAAGGAAAGAAAATGTCTGTACGCTAATTAATATTTTGGTTAAGGTGGTATAAAAAGGTTGTGGAAATAGTACTTGAAGGGGCACAAGATAAAAAAGCATCTTTGACTATGCATATTCATGATTACCATCAACAACCGAGTTGATCAAGCTATATTCGTCTATATATTCGTATGCTCGTTATATACAATATCAGACAATCTCAATAATCATTTAGATATTTCAGTTGTTTCTAAGCTCTTACTCATCTACCTTCACACAGCCATAGACACACTTACACACGCTCACAAATACTCATACATAATGCTCACACATTACACTGACTATTGGAAATTGGCGGGAACGTGACCCAAACTCTAAAGATAAAAGTTAAGCGTGACAAGCCGCAGCAACAGCAAACAAACACTGACAAATAGCAACAACAAACAGCATCAGCAACTACTGTAACAGCAACAACAACAACAACAACAAATCGTGCCGCACAAATTGTCAAACGCCAAAGTTCTTGATTTCACAATTATGAAAACTTAATTTATTTGTTCGGGCCAAGCTATAAAATTGCATTTGATATTCCACAAACAGGAATTGTAGGGAAGAGGTAGGCCAAGTTTTTCATAATTTTATTTTATTTTTGTCTACGTTTTTATTTGTGACAGCACATAAAATACAAAAATATAGAGCAATAACAACAACAACAACAACAAATTGCATTCGGGCTGACTCATTCAGCTTAATAACGAATTGATTCTTTAATAAAAATATTCGTGTTGTTTTTTTGTGTGTTTTTTCTTTTCGTTTCATGTTTTGCCTTGTTGATTTCCATAATTTTTATGCTTGGTTGCGATTTGAAGGGCCTCGTCATAGTTTTTTTCTCTTTTTTTCTGTGTTTTATGATGCTGTCGTGTTGTTGCAAAGTTGTTGAAAGAAAAAAAGTCAACTTTAATTGCAGTCAGCATTTGCAATCGGATACTAAGCCTTAGTTTTAACTATGTTGCAAGCGTCTTAAATACTCTGAAGAAGATGCATTAACACATTATCCGTTCATGTGGGTTCTCGTATTCATGTTGGTGTCAAGGAAACGACTGAGATACCGTTATAACAGGAGCAAAGTTCACAATGACTTCGTATATAGAGACATTAAAGTATTCAAATAATGTGCGTAAGAAATAGATTAAAGATTGACAGAAGTCAAGTGAAACTTGTGATTAATAAAAGCTGTTGCTAAAGGGCTGAGTTATGATGATGTTATTTTTAAGTGTAAATGATAGAGTATGACAGTTAAATAGTGTTAAGTTCTTGTTTGATAGGTGCAAGAGGTATAAAAGTTGCTTATTTTGTTCATAGTCAAAAACTATGCCCAAAAACAACAATTGTAGGCAATTATTATAACAAGCTTAATTTCAAAATAAAAAGCTCAAGAATGCAAACAAACAAATAAAAACTAAAAGAAAAGAAAAGGCAAGCAACGATTACAAAAGCGAAAAAAAAAGGCAACGAGACTGAAATTTACTTGAAATAATTACAAGAACTTTTTACGTTTGACCTTGACCATTATATGTTAAGCTTTTTTTCTGTTTTGCTTCTTTAGAGACAAAAGCCGAGTTGCTTTTTCATTTCAATGAGAGTCGAGCACTCAAACAAACAAACAAACAACATAATAAGTGTGTAATTGTGTATGAGTTTAAAAACAATGCCATTTGCCTCTTGCGGGTGTTATGAATGAGACACTAAGCAAGAGAGCGATAATGAGAGAGAGAGACGAGAGAGAGAAACTTTTTTGCTCTGGCTATATATAGTTTTGTAATTTAATTAATTATACAAACAAATATGTTTTGTTTGAAAAGAAAAAAAATGCTAATTACGCACAATGCAAATGCGAGCCACAAAATGACAATGAAAACTACTTCTGGCGGTCATTTCGTGTATCTCTTCGTCGTGTCGTTGTCAATTCATAACAGTTAACGGGTATTGTTCACAATTGTCTTATCGAGTGCTGCCCCCCTTTAAAAACCAAACCAAATATAAAAAATGACTATTTTTAATGCATTTGTATTGATTGATGAGCTCTTCGATATGAAACAAAAACGTGATGGATCCAGATCTCAAGGTGTTATAGCGGCTTATCAGGGTTATACGTTACTTACATCTGGCAGTGCCTGGCATATTGTGCTGGCCAATAGTAGCGTTGTGATTAATCCAAGTATTGAGAACATTGTTTGTTGTCTATAGTTATGTGATCTTAAGAAAACTTAAACTGCAATGAAAAAAGGGTAAAAAGAAATAAAATAAATAATCATTATTAAGGCACAATGAAGGTAAAATAGATAAAAATTAATACATATTTAAAATGTTCCTATTATATTTAAGAATTTATTGAATGCCTTAAAACTGTTAATAAATAAAAGTTAATAAGATCTTGTTGGAGAAAATTCAAAATATTTTGTATTTAACTTAGAAGAATTAAAGCAAAAGCTAGAAATATAATATAAAATAGTCGGACTTGCCTAAAATATTATTTTTAAGCGCCAAAGTTGTAGCTTAAAGCCAAAAAAATTACTTGGGTAATTCGAAACATAATTCCATATCCATTCCTTATTCTTGCCCCATCCGAAACATAACTTTGTTGATTGCAGAATGCAAATTACATTCAAGACTGCAATAAACTCACAAACACAACTCCACCCCTTACCCCTTTCCGCACACCACCCCTCGCCCAATTGGTTACGCTTAAATGGACACTTTGCCAGCAGAAATAAAACTTTATTTTGTGTGTTTTGTGTTTGGCATAAAAAAAAAAACAAAACTGTTGCAACTTTATAGCTCTTGTTATTGTTTGCATGTATGCGATTAATAATTAGTATTTATTGTAGAAAACCTACATTTCTGGCCCGCTGCTTGGTAATTAATAATTGCGTAAGGCTAAGAAGCTATATCAATGTTGTAGTTGTTGTTGCTGCTGCTGCTGCTGCTGCACATCCGTCCGGGCTTAAATGCCATCGAATGCGGCTAATTGTCAATAATGATGCAGCGATGCGTGGCAAGAGGCGGTGGCAGCATCCACATCAACATCGCCAGACCTTTGACAAACAAACCAACCTAAGTACAAAAACAAACAAAACTGCCCAGTTACGACAACAACAACAAGAAGATTTAAATGCAAAAAAAGAGAGAAAAAAAACAACCAATAACATCAACAGTGACAGCTGCTGTTGCATATACATTTTGCAACATCGACTCTTGAAACAAATTGCATGACATTTGTCTTACTGCCTACAGATGTATTTGGGGGGCAGGACAAGGGGCGGACGCATGCAGCAACCCTGTTTTTTGGGATACCAATTTATGTTTTTTCTGTTTTTGGGGCAATTTGTATGCAAATTTTGCAAGCACAAGAAACATGAATGTAAACCAAAGAAAGCTTTCGTAATAAGTGCTTAAAATGAGATGATTTTGTTTTTAAAGTAAAACAAAATAAACTAAACCGATTTATCTTGAGTTCAAAGGAAACGTACCCTACGTTAAAAACTATAGTTTTGTCAGTATTATAAGAATTGCGAAAGTTAAAATGTAATAATTCCCTTACTTTTTATATGGAGATCATTTCTAACATTTAAGTTCCATTTGTAATTGAGACATAAAAAACACAAAAATAAAATCCCCCATTTAATGCTTTATGTTTTCCCAATGCAGCCCATAAATCAATCAATACTTCAACCAAAAATCACACTTGCCACAAATGTGGGGCGGGACCACAACGGCAGCTGTGCCCTGTACAAATTGCTTCGAACTAAATGCATATGTGAGTGCAAAAGAAAGTGAAATTCGGCTAAACATTTAACTGTAATTTATTGGCTCTTATTTCAAAATTGTTTTTCTTTTTACCTTCTAGCTTTTCAACAGTTTTGCCCAAAATGGGGAAGTGAAAGAAAGTAAACCAAAATACATTCGTTGTTTTTCTTTTTTTTTTTGAGGCGTGCATTGAACGTTGAATGCGTTGAGAGATTGAATGAAGTTTTTCAACACAACCGACAACAACAACAATAGGAAACGTTTAAAAATGGAGTGCTTCGTTTTGTGTTTGACCCAAAGGCACAGGCCCAAGCCATCCAATTAGTTCAGTTAGCAGATAAAGACATTAGTAGTGGGTCACATGAGGGTTAATGGCAACGTGCCGATGTAATTAGTTAACAGACGAATTATATCAAAAGACTTAGGCAGCAAACTTGGTGCTAGCAGCTACAACAAAAGACTTAGGCAACGAACATACAACTTGGTTAGCTAAAATGTTTTCGTGCTTAAATTAAGTTTTGTCATTAAAACAACTGAATGCTAGAACAATATAGTCAATATGCATATATCATTTACATAAATTGTCAAGTTCACTAAGCTCTAACCCCTAAGGGCAAATGGCTTATGGCGCTCAAAGGCAAAAACATGTAAGTTCAAAGCCAGCAAAGTCAGCTAAACGGTTGAGTTCGTGCATAACCTTGGGCAACGCTTTCACCCTGCCGGGGCAATAAACAATAGACAGAACAACAACAAAAAGAAACAACATTTAAATGAAATTAATTCATCAAGGTGTCAAATTATGACGAATTTTGTGTTTCGAATGTCAACAGCACGACGAAAACGAAACGATAAGGAAATTAAAACGAGCTACCGAAAAAAACAATGGAAAAACAAATGTGAAAAGGCGGAGAGAAACGTACAGACAGACCTATAAATACCCTGCCTAGAACAGCCAAGAAATAATAGCAAGTTTTGAGGAATAAACTTATATTTATTTACTGCTCTCAAAAATTGCTTTGATTACTTATTATGCATATATTTTGCATACATTTTAAGTTAATACAGTTATGCCGCAAGCGAAACAGTAACAATACAAAAGCACATTTAAAAACGGAATAAAACGTATTTATTGTTTGTTTTTTTCTTTCTTGTTTTCATTTTCTTGGCCATTTTGTCAAACTGATGTTTTGCCGTTTGCATAATTAAGGTCGATTAGGGTAAGTTTTTTGTTTCTTCTCATAGCATATGATGTTGAAGCCGTGTATTGATGATGATCAAATGAATCTTGAGCTCAAGGTTATGGCTGCGGATGGCAATGCTATAAAGTTGCATTAACTCGAAACAGATATATATTTTTTGGGCTCTTTCTTGCACAACAACTGAGATCGTTGCCATATATAGCATAATATATATATATATATATGAGTATTTCTATATATTTCTTTTAAAGCGACTTTGCGTGCTTGGCCAACTGTTAAAAATTATGTAATACAAACACACACGTTCACAGTTTGTCACAGTTTGCTGTGGCAATTAAGTTTTCTTACGAGCTAAATAGCGTCACCAAAACAGAAGCGCTAAGAAAGCCAAGCTAAAAGAAAAAAATAAAACGCTTTTATTTTGGCCAATTGTAAGTGTGGAATTATGCCAAAAAGCATTGAAAGGCAGCCGACACGCATCAGGGTGAGGGTGAGGGGGGGGAGTGGGGGGTGGAAGGGTTTAGTCGCCGAAATAAACCAAGTTGCATTGTCAGCTTCCGCATAATTATGCCGACACAGACACTTGCTTTATAAAAGAGTTGAATGTCTGTTTTGTTGTTGTTGTTGTTGCTTGCGGCTTGTTGCTGCTGCATTTTGTTGCTTGTCTGCTTATGGGAATGTTTTGATGATGTTTTTTTTTTTGCTTTGAGCTCTCTTAGCAGCCGTTTGGTCATTGTCTCTTTTTTCTTTTCTTAGCTTTCTTCAACTTCAATTTTGCTGATACAAAAATAGCAGCAGCTTGTTTCAAACTGGGGGCGTCAGCGTTTTACTTTAATTGACATTGACAGTCGAATTGTGGCCGGAATCTCCCCACAACCCCCCCTCTTAAAAGACATCTGCTGTCGTCGCCATGGAATAATTTGCTGCTGATATCATCACCGGTTTTTGCGTTTTTTGTTTTATATATCCACACCTGGGCCATTTAGTTGGCTAGTTGTGCACTTTAGTTGATAATGAACTTATTATGCTGTGATAAACGCTGACACTGGCCAAAATTGCTGATGCCCCGCCAAGCAACAATATTAAAAAACAATAACTGAGCGCAATGAGTAATGGTATTTTTCATGTACATATCTTGGGTTTGGTAATGTTTATGTTTCAACCCATCATCAGACGAGGCTCTTTATCTGATGTTATATAATATTACCAGCGCAATTGAATATTGTAATCATTAACTGTTTGAAACCAAGGAAGCCGCACTTTAATTTCTATAGACAATTGTAATGATGTATGAAACGTCAAAATAATGGCACAACAACCTATAAGAAAAATAACCCTAAATATTTTAAATGAAATCAAGAAATCAGACCTTGAGAAAAAAAGTGTGTTGAACATGATACATCCTTATGTAATGATGATGGTTTAAGTTCAAAATAATGATGTTGAATATAATTTGAAAAATTAACGCAAAAGTAATAATGTTGAACTAAAAAACCAGTAAATTTTAAATTGTTATTTAATAAAAGTTGCTAAATTAGACATTTAAGCAAATTTGTTTTCAGACCGACAAACAAATGCAACTTCTCTAAGCTCTTATCGCAAAGTTGGTGCCCCAAAATAAAAACACAAAGATGGATTCCCCCACTTAACTCCCACACAAATCACAAACAAAGTTCAAATGCGAACGTTTTGTAGACACCAAAAAATCAGAGCGACAACAACAACGCACAAACAACAAATTCGCACAAAAGATAATAGATTTTGAGATATCTCAGGTTTGCAGGTTGCAGATTTTGTGACAATGATGATGTTGACGACGGAAAAGGATTACGTAAAGTGTCTGCGACCTGAACTCTTTGCATTTGCTTAATATATCAAATTGTCATTGTGGTTGTGTGGTTGTGTGTTTGTGTGTGTGTATAAGGGCGAATATTTGCTATTGTTAAGTGCGGAAAACAATAGACTTGGGAAGTTGCACTTGAATGTGTGTTGAAAAAATACGCCGACAGCTAACAAAGTTAAAAAAAGAGCTGTTTAAATGTCTAAGCTAACAACAAATCTACAAGATATAAAAACAAAGTAATTTTTTGGCATTTTGTGTGACAATTAAGAATATTTATATGAAAAATTACTGTTTAAACAAGACACAAATGCATATTTGAACTTAAAAATAAATTCCATCAAGTGAAAACATCGATTAATAATATTTTTTTTATTTTTGATATGTTGTTAGAAATGTCGCGTGAGCCTCAAGCTGCGTATACATAATATTTCAGTCATCAAAAACGTGCAAATATACAAAAAAAAATCCTCAAAAAAATGGAAAAATATACGTTTAACGTATACGTAATGTGCCAGCTAATTAAATAAAAGATGAGCCATCAAACTGAGACGCCGTGGTTAATTATTATTAATTATAATGCTGTCAAAAAAATGTTTATTTATATAAATTTAGTTGGCTCGGGCTATAGAACTGAAAGCAACAGAAACAGAAATTCAATTTTTAATGTTTTTTATTTCAGCTGCAGTTGTTGTTGCTCTTGTTATTATTTTCCAGCTGCTTGGTGTTACAACATACAACAGGCAATGCAAACACATATAAACAATAACAACAACAACAACAACTTGAATAGATTGCGTGCAGCATTTGCGGTTTGTGGCTGTCGGAAAAACTGTAAGCCGCAAAATGAAAGTGAAATTGAAATTGAAATTGAAGAAGACGTTCAAAGCGCAGCGCAAATAACTTTAGTTCAAACTAAATAATAATAAACTATCAGATACCACGTAGTTTCGGATATTCCCAAAAATTAACAACTGATTACATTAATGACATTTGCATTTTAATAACTTATCGCTTTGGCTTTTTAGTGATAATTGTTTTATTACTTAAAAAAAAAGTAATAATAATAACACGGCATAATCATGAATCACAACAGGAAGTAGTTCAATGGATGGTTTAGCATGATTTAGCTGAAAATGGTTATTAAATTTAGATTTTTAAACGTTTTTCTTTTTGTTTTGTGATTGCAAAAACTTTCAAATCTAAAACACATTAAATATGTGAATTTATTCGCTAGTTGGTTCAAATACATATTTTATTGAAAGTTAATCACAAACGAAAATTGGGTAATTGCCAAAAACGTTAAGTTGTAAAACGAATTTGCATAAAGTTATTATGGCTAATAAGTATAAGATTTGCCAAACGAAATGAAACAAAAATAAATATAAATAGAATATTCATATAAATACGCTTCCTTCAATGTTGAATAAAAAATGGAATTTAAAAAAAATAAAAAATACGCATAGGCATAAAAAAAAGAGGTTGAACGACAGGCGGAGACAGACAAACAAACAGGTTACTCGGGTTTCTTCTTCGGTGTCAATATAAACGCGAAAGCAAAAAAAAAAATAAATGCTAAAAACAAAAGATGATTTTAAAAAGTGGACACAAACAGCTGACAAGCTTTTGTTTAGTTAACAAAGCCTACAAATAAATGAAATGAAAACAAATTCCAAATCTAAACAATTGTCTGAAAAAGATGTTTTCATAGAATTTCGTATGCATTACAATAACAAGCTTGGATGGATCATAATATATTCAAGCTAAAAGCTGGACTCAAAGCTTTGCCAAGCTAGCCTCTCTGCCTCGCTCTCCTTGGCGCTCTCTTTCTTTTTGCACTGTTTCTTTCTCTGTGGGCTTTGTTGCAATGCGAGCTGCAATAATTGCAACAATAACAGCGAGCAGACCAGAGAGCCAGAGTAAAGCGTATCGAGCAATAATAACTGTAGCAATATTACAAAATCGCTGCAATCGAAGCCCGAAAAGCGGCCCAAAACAGCAACAAAAAACCAAAAAACAAAACAACAAAATAAAAACTGCTTTTAAATGCAATACATACAAACATTTATATTGTAGACATAAACATACACTTAAAAATCAAGTACGAAACAAGCCCACTTTTTATATAAACAAATATAAAAATTTAGTTAATACTCAACAACATTACAAAAATTAGATAACATTTCAATTAGCGGCTAAACTGACATTAACAATTTGTGTTAATGTTGTCTTAAAACGTGTGAAGGTTTTAATTAAGCAAAACTTGTCTTCGAATTAGTAAAAGATAAATAAAATTCATTCATTAGCCTTTCGTTCTCTATAAATAAAAATTTGCTTGACAGACATTCCGTCTGAAGAACCGACAGAGAAATTCACAGAAGTAGATCATGTGATTCAAAATGAAAGGGCAATGCACGATTAAGTAGACGAATATGTTTGAAAAACATTATTTGAAAGCTATATATTTTTAGAACTTTTGTTTGATAAATTTATGTAATTGATTAACAATTAAAGAATAGTTAAGAAAATGAATTTTTGTGAATGAAAAAAAGTACTTGAGAAATGTTGCAACAAGTTTCAAGTCATTCTTTTTCCTTACTATGTAAAATTTTATTGAAAAATCAAAAATTTATTTTATTTAAATAAAAAAATAATATTAAAGCAAAAAATCTTTTAAAATCACAAAAGGGCATCGTTTTTATCAAAATATTTTGGTTTGTTATCTTTTTAACAAAATATAAAATTTATAAAAAAAAAATATTAATTTTTTAGTTTTTTCTATTTATGATTTGGACACATAAAATTGATCCTTTTGTTTTTAATAAACTCAAATATTTGCTGTTGTGAATTTTGAAACAATTTTTGTTCTTTCTTTTAGGTAATTTAATTTTCAACTTAACTTTTCTTTGGACTAGTTATTAACTTAGAATTATAACTTAACTCAGCTTACTTTATTTATAAATATTTTTAACTTACCTAAGTCCGTAATTTTTCTAACTTCTATGCGGCCAAAAATGGCCGACGAACTTTACGCGAAAATCCTTTTCTTAGGGATCAATTTTATTAAATTTTCAGTACAAGACACTTAAACGCATTGATTGACTGCGTTCGAAATAAACTTTTTTTTGGGAACACCATGTACCGTTATTTGTGTTTAGTATTAGCAAACACCTTTTGCGCCTGCGCCCTGTGCTCTCTCCTCTTCTTTCTCTTTGGCTCTGAATCCGACAGCGATAACAGCGATAACGATAGGCAAAACTCGCGGCGTGTAGAGCAAAACCTTAAGAGCATACAGAACACGTCCAGAACACAGAACAGAGAACAGCCCACAACACGAACGGAAAGAAAGACGAACAGCGATTAAACTGCAGTCGAGCAGTGCGCTAAGATTAAATACGCCGTGAAATTTGCTTGGCTGACGACTTTTGGCTGTTTTTCTTGTTGTTGTTGTTGTTGTTGTTGTTATTGTTGTCAACGAAATTTTTATATTTCACTCATTGCAATTGTGATTCTTTCTGATTGTATTGCTTTTATTTTGTATATCTTAACCTTCTCTGAAGCTCAGAACACGAAAAAACATAAACATTAAAAAAAACCGCACGCGGCGACGTCGCAGCAGCAGCAGCGACAGCAAAAGCAACGGAAAAAATGGCAAACTGTCTGACCGTTGGGTGAGCGAATGTGTGCGAGCGAGATGAAAATTAAAATGGAGATAACTGAAAGGCAGATTCACTTTTTACTTTTTGTTTGTTGTTATTTTTTGCCCACAACACGATTGCGACAACAAAATATATACATATACAGGAAATCGGAGAGTTGAGAGATTGCGAATTGAGCGTAATTCAAATGGAGCTGAAGCTGCTGCCGTTTTTTTTTTTACTTTTGTATTTTTTTTTTTTAAGGGGTGTTTTTTTGCCGTTGCACTTTTGATCCAACTTTTTGGTTGGGTTTGCCACACTGCACTTGAGGGGAAGAGAACTGTGCAGCCTTACATAAGAAGCGCTCTCTTATAAGTTCGTTGTTGTGATTTGTTTGTTTAATTTTAGTATTGGGCCTTTTAGTGATTTAACGCGTCTGCGTGCCGTTTTTATTTTTTCTGTGGCCGTCTACGGAAACTGGTCGGCGCACACTAAAGTAAACGTTCGCTTGGGCAGCGCGGCGTAGTCCAAAAAATATATAAGCCAGCCAGACAGCACTAACAACAACAGCAACAATTAAAAGCTGACAGCGCACGCGCAAGAGAGACAGACAAACAAAGCCGAGCTTTGGCCCAAACCAAAGCAAACCATTGTGAGCGCCGTTTGCCCAAAGCTAGTCGACAAACTTTTAAAGCCACAACACAGCTAAAGTTCGCCTTGAAAGCTTCCTCCAATGAAAGCGAAAGCGAATACGATAAATAAAAAACTCACTTGCATTTTCAGCATAGTCAACTCTTGATAGCTTTTTGAGTGTAAGTTTTTGAGTCAAACTTTGAGCGAGTTAACGGTGCTGCTCTCCAACTGTCTCTCGAATGCGCTCTTCGTCTCGGCGGCTCACGTTGAATGACTTTTCGAGCGCATTTTTGTTTGTTGAAAAGCATTTGATTAATGTTGTTAATATTTGTTTGCATTTATCTGCAGTTCGCGATCTTCCTTAACAACAACACATTACTCACATGCAAATTTCATTTAAGACATTGTTAAAATGGTGAGTTTATGAAAATTATATATATATATTATATAAGAAATTTGTCATTAACATTGTGACAGCAGCTCACATTCTTAACAAGGAAGCGGCACTTTGCACTTTTGGCGTGATTTGCCCAACCTTTAAAACTGCAATGTACCAAGGTTGAAAGTTTGTATAACGAATCTCTACATATAAAAAGAAAATATAATTTAAAGTTAAATAAACAATGGCAAAATCTACTTTAAAAAATTGTTAGAACAAATATTTACTACCTTTACGCAATTGAATAACTTCCTTGAAAAATTCCAATCATAATTAAAATACCATAACAATAAATAAAATACCGAAACAATATTAATTGCTCCAATACAAAAACAAAATTGTAATTGCTATAATTTAATATTTGTCATTTATGATAAAAATTCTAATTGATAATGTGACACCCTCGAGTTCAATGATATTAATTTGGTGACTGTGTTCCCAAAACCGTTTCATTTTATCATGTTTTTGTTTTTTGTTTTATTGACTCATCTAAATTTAATGCAAATTGTTGCGAGCAATCAAAAGTGGAGCCAATTAAAAGGTATTTGTTCCACATTGATAAAAAAAAAGAAGAAAAGTATTTCACATGCGGGTAGTAAAAAACGCATGTTGACCAGTACAGTGAACCCCATGAACGTAAGACCAGCAGTCAATCGATTGGGTGAAACGGCAATGAACCAATACGATTTAACTAATAAATATTGATGAGTTTCTGAGACTCTGACTCAATGTCTGACGTCGAAAACCGATTGAGAGAGAGAGAGAGAGAGAGAGAAAGAGACGCAAGCAAGTGGCCCCAATATCCATTTTGGTTTGGTTACATAAACCCAGATAGAGATTGAGATCATTATGCGGATCGGTGTCATTACACGTGTTGTTTCAAGCATTCAGCATTTTCAAGCGACATTTAGCTCTTAAGCTGCGATTGAAATCTATTAATGAGCTGAGAGATATAGTACATTAACATATTTCCTTCTCTTCCCTCCAAAAAAAAAAAAAAAACATGCAACAGGTTTCAAATCTACAGGCTACTGCTGAGAAGGCAATAATAGTATACCTCTCAAGCTGAACTCATTACTTTTATGTGAATATCGTGTTAATTGCATTGCATTTGTTTACATTGTCTTAAATTTGTTGTGTTTATTGACACTTTTATTTTTGTCGATTTGATCTGCTTTCTCACAGCCTGTCTTCTGTCAATTTGAAAAGGCGACAGGCGTTACATTTAATTATTTTGCAATAACTTGCGATGCTCTCTGATTTTTTTTTTTTTGTTTTTAATTTTTTTTGAGTTTTTCAACAGGCCAACAACAAATAAAGTTTTGGTTGTTTTTTGTTGACGTTAATTTCACAATTTTTGTAGCTTAAATTCTTAAACTAGTAAAAATGCTATAGTAAAGTTGTGATTCCGTATTTTATCCTTAATAATATCGATTTATCGATAACAAACACAATCACAATTTAATAGTTTATGGCTTTTTCTTTGATCAAATATCGTATATTCAATCTTTTCGAAGCAAGTTGAAAGCATTTTCTGTATATTTCAGACGACTTTTGACAGATAAAACCTTGATCGCAGGGCATATCCAGGTCGAGCTTACCCAACTAAGACATTCTGACTATTTATGTATGTTTTAATATTACTTAACCTATCCGAAACCTTATCACGACATCTCTTCCCTCACATCAATCTAAGTCTTAACAAAGGTCAAAGTCATGATTGACCAATATCTACAACAAGCATTACAAGCAACACTCCGAAAAATCCCATCTAACATATATAATTGATCATCTCATAAGCACCGACGTAATCGCAATTTTATGAGGCGTCAAAATGCATTAAAGCATAAAAAAAAGTTACTTTATCAACGGGGCATCAAAAGCCATAAACAGAAATAACTAAATGTGTTTGCCAGCCATGTCCAAAATTATAACTATTAAAATTTCTATAAAAAGACGACAAAAAAAAAATCAATAAACATTTGTATGGTTTTCAACATTTTTTGGGTTTTGGGTTTTGAGAAATGGGAAACGAACAAACAAAGAAAAAAACCTTTAAAAAAAATCCGCCAACAATATTTACGAAATGGTCAACAAACTTGGCTCATTTCAAATGATGAAATAAATAATATATTAACAACTGTCTAATCAGGTTTTAAGCCTTTAACGAATATATAGTGAGTGTAGAAATGTAAATATGAATTTAAAATAAACACAAAAGCGCACAACTGAAGAAATTTGCATAAATTAAGATGCAGGTCAACAACAAAAATTGAAAAAAACTAAATTCAAATTCATATATAATTCAAAGACCACCAAATACGACAACAAGTTGAAAATTGCAGCAAATAGTGAACCAAAATCGATTATATTATATGCATTATTGGCCATTATTATGTCAGGCCAACTAAGCTACCAGTTCCCAATCCCCCAATGGGACCAAAAACCGTTGTGCTTAACACCGCTGCAAACTGTATCTAACCCACAATTTGTGTGTCTCTGTTTAACAGTTGCTGCGTTGGCTTCGTTATTGATATTTTTCAAGCCAAATATCTATAAATATTCATAAGTTAGCACACAAGTCATTTATCTAACTGCGGCGCTCCTGGCTTGCGAAAGGAAAACGAGCTTAAGATTGCCCATTGGAAAAATAAATGATTTTTGTTTTAAACTAGTTGGAGTCACAATTTTGTTACATTGTAGTGCTGACTTTAGTTGGCGATTAACTGGACAAAAGAATTTTAATATTCAACATAACTTTTCAATAGTTAGTGAATTCCAACATAGCAACAAAAGTTAATTAATGAATTCATTTTTATATTGTAAAATTGTAAACAACTTTAAGAATTTAATTTTCAACATATCATTTTTAATTTTTTAAGTTTTTCAAGTATCTTTAGCTTATATAAGAAGCAAAACAATTTTTAAGCTGAGCGCTTAAAACAATATAAATTAAATCTCGCATCATTAAATTAAATGAAAATCAAGTGCCATTTTGACTACATTTGCTGCAATTAATCTTTTTACAGAAATTTCAATGCCATTATGTATTGCTTTAATATCGATTAATTATAATCGATTACATTCATTAGCAATTTCCTGCACATTAATAATTACACAAACTCAATTAATAACAGATAAATGTGAAAATCAATTTGTTAAGTACACCACAAAAATTAGTATTAAACTTAGCAAATGATTTGTCATAAGCCCAAATTCTGATTAATTATATGACTCCACACAAACAAAAGACTGAAGCAACGAACTTGCAATAAACGCACGTTTGCAAATTTCGATATCGGTTCATATGAATGTGTTCAAAGGAATGTTGACAAAAAATAAAGCAACAAAAACAATTTGTATGCAATTAGCACACTATTTATCTTGATCACATAAAATCAATGCAACAAACATTTTGTAAACAAATTTGTTCAACAAGTTTTATAAATCGATTGTAAATCTTTTTGGAGCAAGATATTGCTTTTGAAAATCGTGTCAGTTTTGATAAAGTTATGGAAGTCGAAAGATTTTACCAATGCTCTAGTCGATTTTTTGGCATAAAACTTTAACATGCATTCTGACCAAAAATCTAATTTTACCAAAGTTCAGTTATTTAAATGCAGTTTTATTCTAGGGGTCAAACGATGACTTTTAAGACATTGCTTTTGAAAATCGGGTCAGTTTTGACGAAGTTATGGAAGTCGAAAGATTTTACCAATGCTCTAGTCGATTTTTTGGCATAAAACTTTAACATGCATTCTGACCAAAAATCGAATTTTATCAAAGTTCAGTTATTTAAATGCAGTTTTATTCTAGGGGTCAAACGATGACTTTTAAGACATTGCTTTTGAAAATCGGGTCAGTTTTGACGAAGTTATGGAACATCGAGATAGTCGATTTTTTGGCATACAATTTTAACATGCATTTTGACTAAATCAAGTTGACAATCTGCAGAAAATTAAATTTCAACTTCAAGTTCAAGTAGAAAGAGCTGAATTTAAAATGGATGAACACAAGTTAATTTGTTTGGTTCAAGGAAAGTATTATTTATATGTTTAATAATGCTAGAAACATTTTAAAGATCCAGCAAAATACAGGATGCTTGGGTAATAATTATATTAAATTCTAATATTGTTCTATTATATTTGAAGGCTACAGCTGTTCGAAAAGTTCACGCTTTGGATAATCGCTTGAATTTCAAGTTTACGGTCACGTTCAAGTTAAGTTCACGTTAAGTTAAGTTTGGGAAAATGAGATTTGAGACGGTCGAGCCACGTTAATATGAGAATTGTAAAGAAAATTTTGAAAGCATAAGTAATTGCAAACTATACAAAATAATTAATTTCAAGAAGTTTACACATCTCCCACATTGGTTTTTTTTCTTATAATTAATTATATTGCAAGGTTTTCTTGTTATGTGAAATGTTTTGATACAAATTGAATATGATGTATAAAATTTTCCTGACAAAATGAATCTCCGATTAAAGTCAATAACTTTTGCAAATAAAGTTCTTTAGCCTTTGGCTTGTGTTCTTATGAATTGTTTTGATGCTTCACTTCACTTAAATTTGGGTTAATCAGCGATAAAGCGCTCATCGACGTGCGCAAAAGTGACAGATTTACATTTAAGCCAAGCAAAAAAACAAAATGTTTTTCAACTTTACATGCGAGACACTTAAGCACAAAAACAAAAAGTTATTATTATTAATGAGCTTTTTGTCTTTAGCTGCTAATTGTTGCTCATTAATTTACATGCGAAATTAATTGCCAACATTTATGCATTGTTGAAATTATTGTTGTTGACCGTAGATTATTATTACTTCCTAGGCAATACGTTTCGACAAGGTATCAAACCCATCGCCTGTCAGCCGCATACTTCAATAACACAATGATAACACAACATGCAATAACACAACACAACACATATCATTTATAATTTAAGTTTCTTTTTGTGGGATCCCATCAAAAAAAAAATAAATAAATTCACCTCCACTCGCTTTTCGAAGTTCAAGTTTTTGCAATTGACCCATAAATTCATTATGCATGCAATGTTGTTGTAATTGAATATTATAATGCCTATAGTATTTAGATATATTTGCCTTTTACATTTGACATACACATACGTATACGTAAACGTAATTTGTTGTATTGTCTAACAGAGGCGTTGAAGTGTCGGCAATATGCGGCATTTGTGAGCTTTATTTATTTCCGTCAACATTATGGATTATTAGACTCAATAACAATTAAAATTGGTTTTTTTTTTCGTAATATTCAATGGGCAACAATTGGCTGGACATCGCTGAAAGGTCTTTGGTTTCAATGGGATACTTTATGGTTTGGTATTTCTTTTACTTTGACTTGATGGGTTTTTAATGCCTTGCCCAAATGTCATGAACGAGCATTGTGCAGGGTCGCTCCACAGACATACTATATGTAGGTTAGAGGCTAAAGCATGTGAATTATTATAAATATGACCTTTAAAGCTAAATTCAATAAAGTATTGATTAGAACGCAATTGTCTTCTTTAGCGCACAAATAAACAAATATATTTAATTGCAAAATCAATTAATATTTAATACAGACCTGATCTTGTGACCCAATACTTTAAATATTTATAGCACACGTGCTGTGAGTGTTAATGTTAAAAGCATCCATAAAATCAATAATAATAATATCAGAGATGCATTTAAAAAGTAAGTTATATTATTCAAAATCTGTTTATCAGGTCATGAACCATATTTTTGTTTTTTGTTTCCTGACCGATTTTATATTAGTTTATTGCACTTTCTGTCATTGATATCAATTAAAAATTATTTGAAATACATTTACTTATGCGTTTTTGCACATACATATTAACATTTTATCGATCCATCAACGTCGCGACGTTGAAACCTGTGCTGAAAACTAGAATTAAGCAATCACGCTCTCAAAAATCGTAAAGGGTTTTTTTCAAGTAGTAAATATTAATATTCATACTAACAAGAGAAAAATAATGAACGTGGAAACATTTTCACACTGTAAATTTTAAGCTGTAGTTTTAACAAAGCTCAAAAAAACATCCGAAATATTCTTCATATATAAGTAGGCCTACCTTATTACCTCACCAAAAAGTTAAGATCAGCTATATTAATTTCTTTTTTATACAGAGAGAGAAAGAGGCAAGTGTAAAATATAAAATAAAAATAAAATAACAGCTCACAGTTTACAAGTTTTTTTTTCAAATTCTGAACTCAAGTAAACTGAATAAATTTTGCACAAAAAATCACAAAAATGATAAGCTTCTTTAGTCTCGTAACACGCTTTTTGATCATCATCTTTGGCACATTGCTGCCGGCACGGAATACCCACGAAGCGTTGGGTAATAAGGAGGAGCTGCTTACCTGGTCCAAATATTGGATAGTCTACGGCTGTCTGATGTCCGTGGAGATAGTTGGCGATACATTCTTCACGTGGCTGCCTTTTTATATGGAGACGAAGCTGCTTATTGTGCTGTGGCTGGTCATTTCAGCGCCGTCGGCCAGTGTTTGGATCTTTGATGTTATTCTGAATCCGTTAATGGGTCGCTATATGCATCGGCTGGATGCCTATTTGCGGTACGAGAAACGACATCTGCTTGCCGATGCATTGAACTACTCATCGAAATTGTATGCCTACTGCCTGGATAAGGGATTGCCCATGGTGAAGGGCATATGGAAGAAGCCGATCGAAACGACAGAGAATGTTGCCACTGAAGTGGTGGAATCGAAAAAGGATGATACTTTGGAGCCTTTGTCTATTCCACAACCAAATATCTTTTACGATCCAAGTGTTGACGAAGAAGCACATCATGTGACTTTAGCTTCCTCTGACTCTTGCACTCAGCTGCTGGAGCCCTCGAGCCAAACTTTGCTACCAGAATTGGCTATGAAGACAATCGATATAACAAACAGGCATCCATCAGGTCGCCCCAAACGCAAATCGTATATATACGAGCAATTAGATGATGTCGAAAATACTTCTGTCCAAAAGGAGGATAAAGGTGTTGAGGATTTGTTGCAAAGGGAACGTTTGGCCATCGAACTGCAACAACATCCAATGCTTCAACGCAGAGACACGCGTCGTCGATACCATTAGGCTAAACCTACTACTTGAGAGTTTAAAAATGTTTTGCAAAAAATTCACTGTCGACAACCATTTTCAAAGATGCAGAAAAAAATATATAAAAGTTTCAGATACCTTCAGTAAAAAAGTTTCAATTGTTCGGTGAAAATAAATAACTTGAATCTATTGAAGTAGCATTTTAATTTAACTAGTAAGCCAACACTTAAGGTTTTTAGAAGAAATTATAATCAGTAAATTTATTAATAATTAAAATAAATATTATTACATATAAATGAAGCCCTATGAGAAGCATCGGGATTCAAATAATGTGGTTTAAAAAGCCGCAACAAATGGCAGACAAAATGTTTACTATTTGAAATGTTTATCATCTGAAACAGCTTCAGTTTTTTAATACCAAACAATTCAAACCTAAGGTTGTGTCAATAAGGATAACTTACCGCAACAGGTTATTTGTTGGTAATATTTATGATCTTTCCTTGCAGAGTCATCTAAACCACGTCACGTTGAAACGCATGCAGACGACACCCGGTGAATGGGATGAAGTTCGTATCGTGGACAACACTCTGCAGATATGTCAACTTGGCCTTAGAAATGTGCCGAATCGAATATAAAATTAAAAAAACTTCTCCCACTTGCCTGCACAGTATTTCAGCGCACGATCAGCTGCGATATGAGCCATTTCAGCAAATCTATAGTAATTGTGGTAATATTATAATGTTTACTGAAAAATCGATTCAATACTTTTGGAACCAAGCTCTTCTTTTTTATGTGGGTTCATTATTGTTTGTTTGTTTGTATAACACCTATCTTAGAACTAGTTGCTTGTGTTTTTGAGAGGAGGGAGAGGTGTGTGTGTGTGTGGAAATGTATCTATTTAATCGCTGGCATCATCATCTTCCTCATCATTATCGCTACTCTCGTTGGATTCTTCTTCAGCTTCACTTTCGCTCTCTTTGGCCTTTTTCTTTGATGCGCTGGTATTTTTCTTTTTGGAATCTTCCTCACTGGCATCCTCTTCACTCGCATTCTTTTTGGCCTTCTTTGTGGGTGTTGCGTCGGTGGGTTTGCTCTTCTTTTTGTCTGGTTCGCCACCGGACTGCTTGACATCATCGGAGCTAGTTGAATCATCTTCCGAGATGTATTCCTTGCTCTTAAAACCGCCGCCCGCGGCATTTGACTTCTTTACGGGCGATGGATCGGACTTGCGTTTCTTGGACACTTTGCTGCTGCCACCGCCGCCGCTGCCACCGCCGCTGTTGCCCTCATCATCGCTAGCGTCATCAGCACCTGGTTTGTAGTTACGCATCTCATCCTGATAGCGTTGCTTGTCCTTGGATGCAATCTCATCCCACTTTGATTTATCTTTCAGCTCCTTCCACATCTCACCGCCCTTCTTGGCAATTTCCGTGACTTTAATGCCAGGATTATCGCGTTTAATTTGGTCACGAGTATCGTTGAGCCACAACATAAATGCGGTGGTAGGACGTTTGGGTTTGCTGCTGTCCTTTTTCTTGGTATGTTTTTTCTAAAATCGAGGTCAACATTATAAGGAAACTATTCGCTTAAGCTTTAACTGTTTTACTCACCGAACGCTCCTTCTCTTTGTGCTTCTTTTCCTTGTGCTTTGTTTTGGAGGCACCTCCACCGCCACCGCTGGCATCGCTATCATCGTCATCCGAGTCGCTTTGGACATTACTGTCGTACTCCTCGGCAACATCAGATTCATTTTCGTTGGGCTTAAAGTCTTCGTCTGTGGATTCCTCATCGGAATCGTCGCCATCCTCTTCATCCTCCTCCTTTTCACGTGCCTCAGCCTTGAGGCGCGCCAGATAGGCATCTGGCTCGTTTTCATTGTCTGAATCGCCAAAGTCGACATCCTTATAGCCGCTTTTATCCTTGCCCATATTGCTGACATGCAGTTTCTTTTGTGTTATGTAATCAAACAGCTTGGCGTACTCCTCCTTTTCAATGGAGGAGAAAATGTGCACGGTGCCATTTTTCAGAGTCACCTCAAAGTCAAAGGAACGCGTTGAGCCGCCACTGCGTGCAAAATTCACAGAGCTAATCTCTTCGAAACGAATGTGAAGCGGTGGCTTATGAATGTAGATAAAGCCACGCTCTAGTGGATATAGATATCCAGCGGCTGCTTTGAATGAGCAGCCTACAGCAGCTGTGCCGGAATGTCCAATGAAATTGCCTGGTCCAGTTATTTTGCGTCCAATGAGCACCTTCATCACTTTGCCCATAACCTCATAAACCGGACCCGAGAGCTCTTTTTCCAACTTGCCATCGTACTTGTCGCGCAACTCCGCCTCACTGAACGGTAGTTCAATGGTGGTCTCCTCATCTGGAGCAAAGAGCAGCACTAGGTAATGATAACGCGTCTGGCCCTGTTTAATTGGTGGATCCAATGAGAGAACGAAGAACATTTGACGGCTATCCTTATGAGGCAACATAAATAGACGCAACACTGAATCCATGGGTATCTTATAATCAAATGTCTTGCCGTGCAGTTGGAAGAAGGTCGAGAAGATCTTGATGTCATATCGACCACGAGGCGTTAGAATATGTATCTCGCGGAATATGGCAATAGACTCTCCGGAGGCCGAGATAACCGACGCCTTGTTCATAACATTCTGATGGAACTTATCGACTGGATCCTCCTCCGCTGACTCAACAGCTGGTATGTGAAAACGCATTTCCAGCAAACCAACGGGTGCATCATCATTCTGGTGAAACTCTAGCGTCACCTCGTTCTTGCCGGTGACGCACTGCGAGACATGTGACAATGGCACCTCGAAGATGGTCTTTGTGTCTTTGTCGAAACTCAACACGGAGCCCATGAAGCGAGCTGTGCCCCAGTTCCATCCCTTGACGCACATCTCCTTCTCGACCATCTCCTGTGAATATGTATCCTTGATGTATTTGCCCAGCTTCTCTTGTTCGCTGTCTCGAAAGCCACTGAAACGATGCAATGCGCCACTCTTGGTAAAGATACGCAGTCCCCAGGTGCCGACAAATTTTTGTGAATTGATCAAATCAATGTCATCGGCGGAAATCTGCTCCACTTTGCCCGTCTTGCTGTTCTTAAAGATGATGTTCTGTTCCGTCAGCTTCAGGCGTCCCGCCGACTGTCAAGAGAAGAGAAAAAAAGTGTTGTTCGCAAAAAGATTGGCGAATTGCGTTGTTGAGACTTACTAAAACACCGCGCACTTCGGCGTTTATGTCGTTGTACTCCAAGGCGTCGACCATCGTTTAATTAGCACTGCACTAAATACTAAAGCAAAGTTAACAATAAATTACACCACAAAACGTAACTCCCAACAAATTCGCAATAATTTCTGCACGAGAAAATGCCGACACTGCCGACTGCGCGCCCAATTTTAGGTTAGACGCTAGGTGTGAGACGTTTGTATAAAGATGGTACTACACAAGTATTTTAAAGTATCGATTAACAGCTGTTAATGAGAAATGGTCTTCCATACATACGAATTTCACAACTAATGTCTAAATTAGATTTTAAGAAAAAGTCGATGTATGCTTTTATTTTATTTTTCTTGAGTTACAGCATATATCGAACAATAAAGGCCATTGTTTAGAGACGGCGACCACGACGACCACCCTTCCTGCGAGTCGAATCAGATGGAATGGGTGTCACATCCTCAATGCGTCCAATCTTCATAGAAGAACGAGCAAGAGCACGAAGCGCTGATTGGGCGCCCGGTCCCGGTGTCTTTGTCTTGTTGCCGCCGGTTGCGCGCAATTTAATGTGCAGAGCCGTTATTCCAAGCAATTTGCACTTCTCAGCGACATCCTGGGCAGCCAACATAGCAGCGTACGGCGAAGCTTCATCGCGGTCTGCCTTCACCTTCATACCGCCAGTAACACGCACAATTGTTTCGCGTCCCGACAAATCGGTGACATGCACAAACGTGTCGTTGAAGCTGGCATAAATGTGTGCAACGCCAAAAACTTCTTCGCCATCGCGCACCTGCGGTCCTAGCTGCACCTGCACTTCTTCCTTCTGCACTTTAGACTTTCGGGGAGCCATTTCGTCACAGTTATAATTACTTTACACAGTTATAAACAAAATAAGAGTTATTTTATAATCAGAATTTATATTGTTCGTAACGTGCCGGTCCTTACCTGCTGCTGTCACAAAAATTAATCGCTGACTGATGTTATTTACAGAAGCACAGTTATTTACTGAAAGTATCGATATATCGATTATACATGTGCGGGCGATAAGAAAATCGAAAACAGAAAAACTATAAGAAATTGGGTTTTTATTTACATCCGCTAAAAGTTCTTAGTAAATATTTAAAAACGCAAGAGTTGAAGAAAAGCCGAGCAATGCAGCGCGGCAAAATATCGTTTGGCAAAATACAGCTTAAAGTAAGCAAAACGCCTGCTGAGACTGAAAAATCCGAGCAAGATGCTGGTGGCTTTAAAAAAATCAACAAGCAACAAATGATTCGCCAAATTGAGGATGTGGCCGAAGATTTGGAGAGCCAGCATCTTAAGGATGTTATGGGCATAAGTGGATTTGGACGCAAGGCAGCCAAAGTGTTTGACATCAATGAGCAGATTGCCAAAGCACGAACAATTGCACCACCTGTTAAGGAGCAGAATGAGCGGGACGAGGAGGAAGAAGATGCTATAGGTCCGCTGCCACCATCAGGAGACACAGAGCAACAACCGAAATCAGATGACAACACCAAGACAGAGGCAAACAAGCGGAATGAAGAGGCTGATACGGACGAGGATGAATCTGACTCGGATGATGATGAGGATAATCTGGTACGACGCATACCCTATACCCATGAGGTGCAAATGCAGCACGGATCACGTGCTGTCCTTGCCCTGGCTGGTGATCCATCTGGTGCACGCATTGTTTCCGGTTCCATAGATTACGATATGTGCTTTTGGGATTTTGCCGGCATGGACTCTGCAATGCGCAGTTTTCGTCAGCTGCAACCATGTGAGAACCATCCCATACGCTCTCTACAATACTCAGTGACTGGCGACATGATCCTGGTCATATCGGGCAACGCTCAGGCCAAGGTGCTGGATCGCGATGGCTTCGAGAAACTGGAGTGCTGCAAGGGGGATCAGTATATAAGCGATATGTCACGCACCAAGGGTCATGTGGCACAACTCACCTCCGGCTGCTGGCATCCATATAACAGAGAACAATTTCTTACTGCAGCGTTGGACGGCACACTACGTATCTGGCAAGGATTGCGTGCCAAAGATCAACTGCAGGTCATCAAGACGCGAGCACAGGGTGGCCTAAGAACCAATGCAGCCTCTTGCAATTTCAATCGGGATGCCACGCTTATAGCTGCTGGTTGCGTAGATGGCTCCATTCAAACCTGGGATACGCGCAAGATGTATGTAAATACGACGCACTGCGTCCGGGAAGCACACCAAAAAGGCTCCGAAATCACATCCATTGTGTTCTCGTACATGGGCCAGCAGCTGGCGACGCGCAGCAACGACGAGACCATGAAGCTCTGGGATTTGAGAAACTTCAAGCAGCCCCTGCACACGTGGACGAATCTATTCTCCCGCTACGATACCACAGATTGTTGCTTTAGTCCAGATGATCGAATGCTGGTCACCGGCGAATCGCTGCCCAAGGGCCAAGCGGAGGCCAATCTCTATTTCTATAGCACACAGAGTTTTGAGGAAGTGCAGCGGATTCCTGTTGCCGCCTCACACGTAATCAAGACACTTTGGCATCCCAAGCTTAATCAACTGTTTGTCAGCTGTGGCAATGGCATCATCAAGTGCTTCTACGATGAGCATCGCAGCATACGCGGCGCCAAGTTGTGTGTGGTGAAGACACATCGCAAGAGGCAACAAATGGAAATGGTGGGAGTCTCACAAATTATTACACCCCATGCCCTGCCACTGTTCCGGCAAGAGAAGACACGCTCTTCACGCAAGCGGATGGAAAAGGCACGAATGGATCCGGTGAAATCAAAGCGTCCAGATCTGCCCATTACCAGCGGCCAGGGTGGACGTGTTGCCAGCTCAGGTGGCACACTCTCATCCTATGTCATACGCAATCTAGGTCTAAGCAAGCGTGTCGACGATGATCAGGATCCACGCGAGGCTATACTCAAGTATGCCAAGGATGCAGCAGAGAATCCCTATTGGATAGCACCAGCCTACAAACAGACTCAACCGAAGGCCATCTTTTCTGAGAAGCTGCCAGCGGATGACTCAGCACCGGCCGCCAAAAAACCCAAAAGCGAAACGGATGCCACATAGACTTTTAAAATAGATCCTAAGCTCATATAAATATCTCAATTGTTGTTCGTTATAGCGTGTTAGACTTAATATATGATGATTATATGTATTCAAACTTTCTACAAATTTCCCTTAACCTGGAAACGAAGTATTTTCTTGTCCCCGTGAGATTCGTTATATGGAAATTCGAATCGGTTTCAAAGCGTTCAATCTGAAATTATCTATAGGAGTATTAAAATTTGTTTTCCTTCTCAATATTGCTGTATAATAAGTTCATAATTATTCTCCATTATTTCACTTGGTTTTTAAACTTTTATTTAACATACATAGTATTAACTTGAGTTCTTGGATTTCTTAGTTAATGTTTTTTTAAGTTATGGTTTTTATGTATTTGTTTTTAATGTTATGCGCTTTTGTGTATAATACTTGTACATCAATGTATGCATGTATATGATATATGATATAATTATATATAGAGCATTTGGTTAAAATTTATAGCTCATCAACATAACTTTAGTGCAGCGTTCGCCTTTAATTTACTTGAAAGATTCATAAATGTGCTGTACATAAGAGCTATATTAGTATAATATTAATAAGAAAATTCATTTAAACATATTTTTTAAATATTATCAACAATATCTAATACAAGTTTTTAATTCTTTTCTTTTTTTTAATCATTAACAATAAGTAATTAATATAGTTTTTTCTCTTCGCTTTGTATTGTATGTATGTATATGTATATTGAGTAAAGAGTGTTAGAAGGTTGCTAGAATTGTTTACATAATATCAAGTTAATCAAACCTGGTTAAATTAAAATATCTCTTAGGTACGTTCCTGCATATTTAACTAGACACCAATTGTCTATGGTTGGTTTTATTTTTTATTTTAATGTTTTCTTTGGTGCGTTAATTTTTCTAGTATGTATTTCAAAATAGCCATTTATAATATCGTATAATATGTTATACATAGTACAAATATGTATATGCTATATATATATACTATATGTATGTAATCGTTTCTGTATAAATTAATTTATTTAACATTTGATTGTAATGAGGCGGATTTTTTATAATATCATTCGTTACAGCATTTGTTTCGTATTGTTGTATTTTATTATTTTTTTTATTTCCCAAAATTGTATTTTAATATTGATTTATATATTCTTAGCTCATGACTTTTTTTGTATTTAAATTTAAATTAACTTCCTAACAATTAAAATAATTTGATTAAATAAAATAAATATGCTTATACCCCTTTTCAGAAAAAGTAAATGAATTTTCAAGAAGTTTATAGAATTTAAATTAGTATTTTTAGAAAATAAAGTTTCTTAAATCAAATATTCTTTTCGCAAATGTTATTTATAATTCACTTCAAATTATATTGTTTCGATACTTTTTTTGTTCATTACATATTGTTTGATGTATAAATGTATATTATAGGTACTTTATGTGTAAGTTCATTTTAGTTGTGTTTTCTTTTTGTGTGCTATTTATTTTGTTGGTTCCTCTAGGACTATGGTGTGATTTCTTTAATGATCCTTTATATTTATATTCGTTCTCTCGTATGATATGATTGCGATGCAAATTAATCAATAAATATTTTATGATAAGCAACTATGTGAGTATTTGTTCGAATTGTTTTTTTTTTTTTAATAAAAATAAAAGTATCTAAATAAGCTAAAAATAAATCCTTTGTATAGATGTCGTTTGTAAGAAATAAATTTGTATTATACTTCTATTTGCATTTATGTAAAGCGCTATAAAAGCAAAAGTATTGCTTTATGTATATGAATCTTCAATATAAAATATATGTATAAATTTATTTATCTTCATGTGGTATTTTATGCACTCGATTCAAGCACAAAAAAAAAAAAACATAATAAAGCAATGTGTTTGGGCAATAAATATTGCAGGCCAATGTCCAAGATATGTCTTCGGTTATTTTACTTCTATATATATTGTTCATTCCATTACTATGTGAGTATGGTTGAGTTCTATGCATTTGTATCTGAATTTCTCTATGTTCTTTGGTGATATTTTTTTTTTGTATGCGAGGATTGTTTTGTTTATTCTTCGTGTATTCTTTGGGAAGTCATCTAATGTAGGTTTTTTTTACTGTGCAAACGGATTATGAGCACTGGCACCGGGTATATCCAGATTGCCACCAGTTGTCTGATAGGTGCCATAAGGTCCACCATTCGGATTCATTTCATTCAAACGACTGTTGGAAAGCGCTCGTGGTATCGGGTTGCTGGGCACACCATGTGGCGCCAAATGGGAAGTTTCCTCAGCCACCTGTGAACCGGAGTAGCAATTAATTTCATACTCTCTTCAATTTGTGAAGTTTGACAAGAAAAGGTGCGCTAGTCGGTTAAAGTTTTTCCGATTAGAAAATATATTTTTTTTAGCATATTAATACTTACTTAGATACCTTTTGAGATAGGCGTAATGGAAAATGTAGGTAAATAGCTTTCCTATTTGACACAGTTGTAAATATTTAAATGGAAAAGCAATAAAATTTTCCTGGAGTTATACCTAGTACTTTTACTAACTGCATGAGTTCCTTATCTTATAACCCAAATATGGAAGAAGAAACAAGATATTTCTTAAAGTCCTTGTTTTAAAGAGAGTTGGATATGTAATTTAAGTTGTACATCTTAAGTGCTGGGAGTCTAGTCGTATATAAATTGGATAAGTTTTAAATTTGAAGTATTTAAACAGACGGACATGACCTTATTACGAGTTATATCTTCATTCAATTCAAATATAGAAAATATACACAAAGGGTTCCAATAAAATCTTCTTCAACCTGCGAAAAACATACTCTCAACAGATTATTAAGTAATTATAGTTTATAAAATTATTTTGATTAATAAAAGTTCAAGATTAGTGCGCCTATTACTTTTTTTTTTCTAGAAAATGTTATCGTTAGCTTACCTGATGCGGATCTTCGGTAACTGGTATTTCCGAAATGAAACCCTGTTCCTTGCGATAGAAATTGATGAAGATAAATATGCCGAGCACGAATAGGCAGGTGATACCATACCAACGGAAGGTAGCAGTAGTACCGTAGTAGGAGACAAACATACCACCAATGATAGCGCCGCAACCGCGACCTAAACCATGGTGGATGCCCTGAAGTACGCCCTGGCCCGACGAGCGCAAATGCTTGGGCGTATTGTGAGCAATGTAGGAGCACGAGGCAGCCCAGACAGCAGCATGAGTGATGCCCTGCATTAGTTCGAACGGTAGCACCATCCATGGATTTGTCAAATACGAGATGTACAGAAAACGCAAAACATTGCCAATCAAACCCAGACACAGGACCTTAACATGCCCAATCTGTACGATCAAACGGAAGCTAAAGAAGTAGGCAAAGATCTCGGACACATGATTGATCACCGAGGCGACACCAAATAGAGTGGGCGTACCGCCATAGTCTTGCAAATGCCAGAACAAAAAGGTAAAGATCAGGCCAATGCCAAAGCCCATGAACCAGGCGACAAACAGAAACGAGGCTGTCTTTAGATCCTTGAAGTGTGTCAGCACTGTCATCCATTCCGGCAACTCCTTGGCCGTCTGAGCAAACACCTTTGACTCGGCACCAATGTGCGCCTGCGCCTGATGACCGCCAGCAAGGAAGCCACTGGCGCCACCGGCACTGGTACCCGACGCGGCACTGCCGCTACCCACTGCCAGTGATGGTAAATTAAGTTGCGCAGCCAACTGATTCATCGAATCCTCCTCGGCCTTCTTTTTGGGATCGATGAACTGAGCCTGGGTCTGCTGTTGGCTCTCATCGATGGGCTCATACTTGAAGGTTATCCTTGCCGCTGAGATTATGGCACAAGTCATCAGCACGGAGAAGATGGAGAAGCATATGTTATAGTTCTTCTCCTTGTTGCCGGCACCGCACGGATGATTCGAGAACGATGTGGAGTGATCCAAGGCAATGCCCACCAAGAACATTGAAATGCCCCAGCCCAGAGATCCAAACATACGCTGATGTCCATATTTATCCGCATCCTCACCGAGTAGTGTGATAACTGCAGAATCCGCAAGAGTTATGGCCGGAGCACTAAAGAACTCACCAATCAATATGACCAGCAGCAGCAAAAAGAATGCCTTCTTAATGTCCTGGGGAAAAAGATGCGGAAAAGTAAGGGAGTTAGTAACGAACTGACTAGTTCTACTGACGATGATGGTAAGCAGGGCAGCAAAACCATTCGATACTCACTGGAGTCCGATAGACCATTGAACTAAAAATGGGCGTCACATAATCCCGATGATGTTTCTCATCATAGTTGCTCACAAAGTTAATGTGTACCGGAGAGATGCCTGCATCAATGTGTGGCAACAGTATCGATCTCTTGCGTCGACTGAGACCCATATCGGATTGTTCCTCATCGTTGAGCATGCTTTGATCATCGGAATCGTAGTAATCCTGTTCCAGCTCCAGCTGTGACATTGGCTCATACATGGCGGAGGTATCACGTTTGGTCCGCGTTAAAGTGAGCACATAATCGGTGGCATTTCGACGATCGATGCAATTGATTGCCTCCGGACGGATAAAGCTCAGCGGTATGGTGAATAGCACCCAGCAGGCAAGGGAGGCCAGCAATAGTTTCTTGCCCTGACGACAACGATCCGCATAGGAGCCCCAAAATGGTGCAGAGAGGAACTCAACAAAGGGTCGCATACCGACAAGTATGCCACATTGGAACGGATCCATGCCCATTTGCTTGAAGTAGACGCCCATCAGTGGAAAGAGCGAACCGAAAGCAGCATAGAAGAAAAAGTAAAAGCACTTCACTGGAATTAATTCCTGCTCCGTGGAACCAAATAACATCTCTATGATGCCCGAAGTGCCGCGTATCTTGTGCGTGGAATCCTTTGCCTCGGGATATCTGTAAAAAGTTATTATAATTACTTACTAAAAAGAATGAAACGAAGACGGAATGCTTAAAAAAAAACATATTACTTTATAGTTTGCGCTCAAAAAAATAATAGCACATAACTCTTAGAACAATATTTAAAAAATTAGGCAAGTTCTTGAAACTAAAATTTGTATTTGTTTTTAACTTTATCTTTATAAAAAACAACCTTTTATATAAATATATATGTACACATAAGGTTAGTTCTTATGCTACTCAAATTTGTGGAAGTTTATTAGCTACTTACAGACTGGCATCCACTTCGCCAGTGGCATCAACATCGACACGTGGTCTAGCACCTGGTGGTCCATAGCCAGCAGATTGTTGTTGATGCCCAAAGATAGCTGCTCCTCCGCCCTGATCATAGCCAGCCGTTGACTGCTCCTCATAGCCATAGCCCATGCCCGGTTGCTGTTGTGGTTGCCCATAGCCAGCACTCATTGCAGGCGCACCAAAGGGATTAGCTGCACCACCACCAGCACCAACACCACCACTCGCCTGATTATAGGGATTCATAGTGTTTCTATGCGTTTTTTGTTGGCCAATTTACTATTTTAGTTGTCGTCTTTCTGCCTGTGTCTGCCTTTCCTTCCGGTTTGTTGCGGCTGTCACTTTCAGTCACTTCCTGCCTCGCAGCACTTTTGTTTCAACTTGTTTGCCTTTTGTGCGTTTTGTTGCGCTCTTTTCAACTACAAGAACAACATCATGCTTGTTATTATCCTTTAGCAGCTGTTTACAAAATAGACAATGGAACCAATTAGTGCTTAACTCTTTGTAAATTGCTTGTTTAGATTTTCTTTGTTGTTTTTATTTTCGTTTTGGTTTTTTCAACTTTTGGGTTGCGAGCAGAAGTTAAGCTTTTATTGCTTTGATAATATTTTTATAATTATTGATGGTTAAATGTATTTTAAGTCAAAAAAGTCAGTTTTTTGTGGAATTAAATTGTTATTTTAAATCATTATATTAGTGACAATTTTTTCCACACTTTCCACTTGTTGATTATCTTTATATAATGTATTACATATTTTATTAAGCTTCATTATTTTTTCTCAATTAATCATTATGTGTTTTACTATTTTATTATGTTTACATCAATATTTTTTTTACTTATTTCTATTTTGCCTAAACAAATCACTTCAAATGCACTTTGGTTATTGCAATTTCCAGCTGTCACATTTTTATCCTTTAATATATCCTGCTTAATCCCAGCAGAACACTTGAGACATTTCCCCCATCAACTGTCACACTTAACATTGAAAAGCGCACACATCATAATAACAAAAATGACATGAAAATTAAAAAAAAAATGAAAAACAAGAGTAAATATGCTTGAGCGCAGTGAGCGGGGGGGTTTAAATAGCGCTTGAGTGAGTATTACATTAGCTTTGGAGCTTTGAGTGTATTTTTTGCATTCAACTGAGCGTATGAGTGAATTTTCGTGCAATTGTTGTTCTATCGTTTCTTTGTATGAAGCCTTCTTTTATCACACATACGCACGGTTGGCACGTTGTAAAATGTAGGTAAGTGGGTTTTTTTTAGGTGTGTGTGTGTGTGTGTATACATACCTCTATGTGTATGTATATATAGAACAGACTTGTTGTTGTATGTGTTCAAAAAGGCTGTTTGAAATTCTTAGGGAAGGAAGCTGTTCTTTTTTTTAAATTTATGCAAAAAAGATGTTAGAAATAAACATAAGAAAAAGGACTAAAAATAAAACATAATTGTATATTGAACACACTATGTTGATAATTTTCAGCTAAAAAACAATAGAAAAAGTATTAAACGTATGTAAATCCTGAAATTACACAACATTTCAAAATGGCAAATCACTTGGCAAATTAATAACCCACTTGGCAGAGTGCACAATATATGATGTCGGATGTACATATATATATATATCTTTATATACATATGTACTTCGTTTTTATACAGGGACAAAAAACTGTCCACGCTTTGAAGGCCAAAAGCAGCGACACAAAAAGCTGGCAAAATTCAGCACACAACTAGCAAAAATTCGATTTTCTTTTTAAGTAAATTGCACGAAATAATATTCTTTATTTAAATACTATATTCAACAACCGAATTTACACACCAATATTGTTGGCACATTTGTGAGAGTTAATTTTCTCGGTGAATAGCACAAAGAATGTGTTACGTCCGTAATCGATAAGCAACGTTTTTCTTCTTTCTTTCTTACGTTTTTTCTTTTATTCCAACACAGACAAAATCGCGTCTTGCCTCTATACGCGCGTTTGACAACTTGTCCAGAGCACAATTTCAAAGAGCCCGAAAAAAAAGAAGCTCAACGCACGAGAGGAAATGCGAGGAAAGCAATGAAAAGCATAAAAAGCTCGCTCAAGCGCGTTTCGTGTCTGAAATTAATGAGATTTGACGCCGCTGACAAAACGTTCAAAGCAGCACCGGTTAAGAGAGAGAAGGCCAAGACTTACCAAAGAGAATGAAAATATAATTTTAATAAAATAGTTGCTCAAAGCAATAATTGATAAACAATCGACTTTTGAAATTCGCAAATCTTAAGCAGCAGAACAACATTTCACTTTCATTTTGATAATTTTTTTTTTTTTTTTGTTTCTTGAGAAACAGTATTTTGGCAGTACATATTTTGATGAAAGGTTGGCTCGCTCTGACATCATAACCGTTGCGCTGATAAAAGGTATTATAATTGTATGTAGTATGATCAGACTGCTGATTATTCTTAGCTTTTAAATACAGTCGCACGTCTATTAAACGAATCCCAAGGGAAAAAAAAACCTTCGTTATAAAGAAGGTTCAGAATCTTCGTTATACGGTAGTTTGACTATATACAGAATTTACATATTCACTTTAAGACATATGTAATTATTTGTTATCAGTCCAAATACACGTTTGAAATGCTTCGCATACCTAAACTAATCAATTAGCTCAAAGCAAGCTTTAAGTTTCAAGTTTTATTAAAGAGTACCACTTTGTCTCTCTCTCTCTCTGTTCTGTTTCGCTCTCTTTTGAAGTCCTTTGATTGCTCCTGCGCACAAAATTCAATTAACTTAAATTGAGTGGAATATAAATACAGCGCTCTCTAGCGGTCAATCAGGTTATTACTTTATATTTACTTTATATTACTATAAATACTATTGCATGATCAAAACTTTTGTTGCTAAGGAAACTAATCTTTTAGCCGGCATAATTAGAAAATTAAGTAATATTAAGATAGTTAACAAATTCACTTAATCAAACCATATTATCTCTTTTGTTCAGCTACACAGTGAAGCGCAACAAGTGTAAGCCAGCAATGAAAGTCAAAAACCACGCAAGGGGATTTTCTACACATGCTGCGACAGATGCTGATAAGGCAAGACAAGCAGACAACAACAGAGAGATGTGAATCACAATCGCTGGCCAGCATCGACTTAAGGTGCTTCCCCAGCTTCAGTATCATTTTGAAGGTATATAAACGCCAGTTGTGACAAAAGACAATCATCAGTAAAAAGCACGAAACTTACCAAGCAACATGCAAAAGGCAAGCAGCATTCTCATTCTGGCTGTAGTGGCTATTGGTGTCTGCATTGAGGCGATGCCGCAACGCTTCCAGACTCTTCCCTATTATCCGAAACCAACTCGTCTACCTCCTATTCGAGTTAGACGTCAAGTGCTGGGCGGCTCGGTGTCTTCGAATCCGGCTGGTGGCTCAGATGCTCGCATTAATCTTAGCAAGGGCATTGGTAATCCCGATCACAATGTTATTGGTTCTGTTTTTGCTGCTGGCAATACGGCACGGGGACCCGTAACTTCCGGAGGAGCCTTGGCATACAATAAGTAAGTAAATCTGAAATTTGTCGCAGTAACTGTTAAGCTAATTAAATGGTAATCTTTATCTTCCAGTCATGGACACGGCTTTGATCTGACCAAAACGCACACTCCGGGCGTTCAGGATTCGTTCCAGCAGTCGGCGCATGCAAATCTCTTTAACAATGGCAATCACAATCTGGACGCCAAGGTCTTTGCCTCGCAAAACAAACTTGCCAATGGTTTTGAATTCCAGCGTAATGGAGCTGGCTTGGATTACTCGCATATCAACGGACATGGCGCCAGTTTGACGCACAGCAATATTCCCGGTTTTGGCAAGCAATTGGGTTTGGATGGACGTGCCAATCTGTGGTCATCGCAGGACCGCAACACACGCCTTGACCTCACCGGTACGGCATCCAAATGGACAAGTGGTCCATTGAGTGGCCAGAACAACTTTGGCGGTGGTCTAGGATTGACCCATATTTTTGGCTAGCATTATTTGCTATTACAAACAATTATTTATTTTTAATTAAGAAATGAGAAGAAATAAAACAAAATTCTGATGATCATAAATACCTTTTTTACAAATTTGGATTATTAGATTTAGCGAAGGATTTGAATATGTATTCCTTATCATATTCTTAGCCCAAAAGTATGCTTCTTGTTAAGCGAATTTTTCACGTTAAACTTGACCATTAATAAGTAATATTACTTAGTTGTTTTGTTGTTGTTGTTTTATTATCAGTTAATTGAATAATTTTGCTTATTATATCGCGCACGCATTTACTTTTGAATAATAATGCTTAGAAATATTATATTAGAGTTTACATATATTATTTGTAACTGCTATTACCACCAATTGTTGTATATTGATTTTCTGTTGTTAAATTGTAGCGATGTGGTTTTATAACAAAGTTTCTGATTTTTATCCGGGTTTTTTTTTGTTGTTTTTTGTTTGAGAACTCGGTGAGGGAATTGTTTCGAAAATGTAAGCAGAAAGAAGAAATAAATTTGTCATCTAAGATCGCAGCTATTGAATTTAAGTGGAACCAGTAGATTTGTGTGAGTGTTTGTATGTTTGTGGGGGGTTTTTGTTTATTATTTTGTGTGAGTACTTATGAAAGCTTCTTGGCCTTCTGATAGAGCGTATCAACCACCTTGCCCATGCTCTGTATGGTTGCCAGGACGCGCTCATATGTCTTATCAACAGCCGTCTCTTCGAAAACAATGAGCACACCCTCACCTTGATCCAAAATGCCGCTAAACTTTTTATCCAAAATCATTTGTGATAGCTTCTTCTCTACCTGTGGCATATGCAGTTGAATGCTCTCAGCCACATGTGAAACCTGCATAAAAAACATGTATTTAAAAGATTTTCATTGACTTTTTGTGTTCAAAATTACGTACCTGTACACGCGAATATGGCTCGATAATGCGGCATAGATTCTGCTCCAGCATGGTATCGTACAGCGTGCCAAGATGTGCTTGCACAATGACATCCTCAGCCAGCTCCTTGTGGTATTCTTTTAAGGCCTGCTGGAAGTCGGCTAGGGAGCGTTTGTGTGAGGCCTCTGCCACAGCTTTCATGGCGTCAACATCACGGCCGGAATAGGTAATGGCCTGGCAAGGAGAGGCATTTTTATAATAATCTTACTATTTCTTATCAACTAAGTTTCTTACCAGCTTGCCACTAACTATCTGATTGACATCATCAGACTGGCCAAGCATAATCTTGCATAGCAACATGTACTTTAGAGATGTGAGCGCCTTGACGCTGTCAACGCTATCGAAACCCTCAAATGCCTCATAGAAATACGAGAAGCCAGTTTTAAAATCACGCTCATCGGCAGCATGCAATATGCCAGACTGGAGATCAAGGGCCCCCTGGACTTTTGGGGGACAGTAGATGGCATTTGCTGTGGTGCGAGCTGAAGTTAAAGCGGCGCGTGCCTTGGCTAAATTGCTAAGTGCATGATAGGTTTTGCTCTCCAACAGTTGCACCTCGACAAGCAAATTTTTGTCATCGAGTTTTTTAAGTTCACGCAGCAGCTGAGAACCCAGCGCAAGTGCCTCCGTATACAGAGCCGTGTCAAAAAAGAGTGCAATAAGACGCGCTTCCAGCGACTGGCGCAAGAATGTGCGCTTCTCCTGCTTGGCCCACTCAATGCAGTCTTTACAAAGTTGAACCTGCCAAAGAAAACAGAAAATATTTTTATTGGTTAATGTTATCTGGGAAATTTATAAAACTACAAATTACCTCAATGCCCGTGCCTGCATCCATATCAAGGAACATATCGACCAGCGAACGCACCAGTTTAGCTGCCTTTGCTTTGCTGATTAGACTCAAAAACGGCCGAGTCACCTTGATTAAATCAGCCAACTCTTTGGCCTTGCCCTCCTGTTTGTAGAGCTCACCAAGCTGCATAATGCCCTGTTCCTTGATGCGTATAAGCTCTTCATCATTTTCAGCTACTTCCTGTTCGCGGACTATTTTATTTAATAGCGATATGCCTTCCTCGCGGTTAACGTTGGACAGCGCTTGGGCGCGTTCAAAAAGTGTTGCTCCGGCCATTTTGCTACTGCTGCGGCGACGTTCGAGAATTCAGTGAAATTTGGCAACGCGTTTGAAAACGCAAGAGTTGGCAAAGTGTGTATAATATATGTGTATTAACTAGTGAACTATCCAGATGCAAGTTTTAATTTGTGTTTGCAGTTGCGCTAAAACGTATCTATTGCGTATTTGTATGTTTTTTTCACTAATTTTACTGTCTGATGACTTCTAGTTGTCGTTGTTATTAAGCGCCAGTCACGATTGGAGATGTGCGGACAACGATAGCCACGTGACGATGCATATCGCTAAATGCTCAATGCAACTCTTCACATTATTTGTCGATATATTTTGAAGCTATTGCACATCCTAAAATATCGATGCTAGAATCTTATCGATGCTATCCCCCTTAAAGAATCGAAATTGGGTAAATAAAATTGTGAACTGATTTGCGTGAATAAAAAGCAGAAGGATCCGCTAGGAACAGCTTAAATGAACACAGTTAACAAGTCTTGCACCGGTTGACGTGCAGTTGTTTGCTACTTCCCCCCGAAAACAAGTAAAAATGGGAGAGGAAACAAGCAACACAGGGCACAACAAGACGCGGGCAAAAACGACGCGACCCAGAGCTGTGTACCAATGGACAGTGAGTGATGTGCAAAAATGGTATTGCCGTCATTGTGGCGAATACACCAAATATGTGGATCTCTTTAAGGATGTAAGCACCAAATTGACTTACCAACTAGGCTTTTCCTCCTCTTTATTATATGGTCGAAGGACTTGTGCCATTGCCTTAGCTTCTTGTTGAAACAAAGATTATCAACTAACTATTTAATTTTAAAATCTTCCTAACATTGAGCCTACTGTTTGATTTATTAATAGCATGACATAACCGGACGAGCGTTGCTTCGTATCACAGATTCCTCACTTCAGCGCATGGGAGTCACGGATAATCGGGATCGTGAGGCCATTTGGCGTGAAATTGTCAAGCAACGATTGAAAACGGATATTATGGAAATACGCGATATGGAACGCCTTAACGTGCACTAATTCTTTTGTTAGCTTACTTGAAGGATAAGCGAAAAGCTTGAAAATATGCGCTAAACAAATGTGTAAGATGTGCAACGACAATTTTAAATATTTCGTTATATATTATTACGTGGAAAATCCCTCAATCTTGTTGCCGAATGCTTAATTATTGTTACAAACAGTTGATGTTAGGAATAAAGATTTTAATGTGAAATTCATAAGAGTATTATAAATAAGAGATCAATGCAAAACGAAATAAAAAAAACTATACTGTCTTAAGACCAAAATTGTTTTCCATCTATTATTAGCCATCCTGCTCAAGCTTGGGCGTAACGAGCTGTACATCATTGATTTGGGTGCAAATCTCTACAGGTGCAACAGAGACACATGCAGCACCTGGCGCAGTTGAAGTTGTCGGTGCAGGCGTCGCAATCACCTTGGGCATCGATGTGGCCAACGCTGTGTTGGGCGTAAGTATATGCGGCATGGTTACCGTGCCGTTGCCCATATTTGCCATGGGTAGAGCTGTGGTAAAGAGCAGCTTGGGTGGCTGCATCCGCTGTCCTCCGCCGCCGCCATTACCAGTTGGTGCGCCTGAGACAATAAACTGCGGCGATTGATGTGGAGTAACCTGTTGATTGGGAGCTGGAGCTGGTACTGATGCTGACGTTGCCGCTGTTGATTGTAGCAATGCCGGCAGCATTGTTAGCAAACGTTCACCCATAGTCTTTTCCCAGTCCAGACGTTCCCGTTCCAGCGACAATCGATTATGTTGAATCTCATTGCCCTCGTTTTGGGCATTGAGCAGCTGGCGTAACAAAATGCGCATGGCTTAAAGGATTGGAAGATGTTAAGAATTAGGAAAATTTTGATGAACAGTTCAGAGTATTGTTGGTGGCAAAAAATACCCTGTAATATCATTAAACTGCTCTCAGTTGACTCACTTGTCATGTGCCGCTTTGACTGTTGTTCCTCCCGTGCTTTTTCTTGTGCCCGACGTTTCTCCTCTTTCTTTTCCTGATTTTGTTGAAGCTGCTGCTGCTGCTGTTGTTGTTGCTGTTGTTGTTGTTGTTGTTGCTGCTGCTGTTGTTGCTGCTGATGCTGTTGTTGTTGTTTTTGTTGTTGTTGCTGCTGCTGTTGATTGAATTCTGCTTGTTGAAGCAGCTTCGGTTGCTGTTGCTGCTGTGGCAATGATGCCGTGGAAGTCGGTTTGGCAACAGCTGCAACTGCTTTGGCAGCAGCTGTCTGATCCGCATTGACTAGAACAAACTTGACGCCACCGGGTCCAGTGACCAGACCTGTACTATTTGATGCCTGGACTGGGGCAGCGCCTCCACCACTAATCATTAAACGTGCACCCTGATTGATGGCGCTTTGCAGGAGCTGCAATTGAGTTCCGGCTGCCTTGTTGCCGGCTGTTGTGCCATTGTTGTTGTTAGATTGTTTGGGCTGCATGAGGAAATTCGTGGGCACCAGAGAAATTTTGCCGGATGCAAGTTTGGCATTAGATGTGCTGCAAGTGGATACAGTGCCGCCAAGCTGGGCACTGCTGGTGCTGATGCTATTCGCTGGTATTATAACATTGGCACCACTATATGGCAAGAGATTCGTCGTCTTGGGCAACTGCAGCATATCCTGCAGTGTGGTAAATGTGGAACAAGTTGCACTCACTGACGCAGAGCTATCGCCGGCAAACTCAACGGCATCCACATCGATGGGCTCCTCTTTGGGCAGCGATAGCAGCTGGCAGTCATCATCTTCATCCAGATCTGATGGAAGCACAGCTGCTACTGCTGCTGCTGCTGCTACTGTGCTTGACTCCGCTGGCGCGACTGGCGCCTCCTGCTGAATTGGGGTTGGTTCCGTTTTGATGCGTGTCTCATCAATGTCCATATCTGGTTCGGAGGAGGAGAGCTTGCGACGCTTGTTTGTGTAAGTCTCGTCCTGTCTGCCATCCAGGTCCATTTGAAGATCGGATTCTTCATCTGGTTTGGATTTACCATTGGCATTGAGAGCGGTCGGCACCACTAGCGAGGAGAGCAACATGTCATCCTCCTCAGTCTCGCTATCAGTTAGCTCCTCATTGTTTTCCGCCTTGTTTTCCCTGCGCCGTTTGCGTCGTTCCTCATGCTCCTCCAATGCCTGCTCCAATTGATATTTGAGCGACGGAGCCGGCACTTCATTCGGACGAACACTGAAAATGGGACGCGTCATAATGGCATCCATTTCGGCAAAGTGCTTCCAACTGGGCTCCGTCTCTCCACCCAACCCGCTCTCCTTGTCCTTCTTCAAACGATTGTAGAAACATTTTAAATTCTTAATGCGCGTTGTTATCTCCTCCGGCGACCGATGATAACCATATTCCTGCATCTTGGCCGCCAGTTGACAGATTACCGCATGCTTCTTATGTGTTGTTATCAACGTGCGCTGCAACTTTGGATCTCCCCACAGCTGGATGAGCAATTTTGTCTCGTCTGTATCAAAATTTGGATTGCGTCCAACAAAACTGTGCTTTTTATTAAGGTTTTGGTTTGGATTCGAATTATTGTTGACGCTGGCGCTGGCGCTGCTGCTGCTGCCGGCAACTGCGCTGCTATTGCTAACGGCGGCTGCGCTGCTGCTACCGACAGCACTACTACTGTTGTTGTTGTTGTTGTTGACTCCTAGGCGCTGATTGCTAACTGCTGCAAATGAGCCAGTTGTGTGTGCTGTTGTTGCTGTCGCTGCTGCTGCCTCGGCAGAGCGCCGTTTTTTAATCCTTGCGCTTGATTTGACGCTCATTGCATCAATTATGTTGAATTTAAGGAATATGCAAAAATCCTTTGGAGCAATCACAGAAAAACACTTTTTGTTGTTGCCTGATTGCAAAAATCAATAGTTGAGTAGGCTGCGTTTTCTTTTTTTTTTTTTGTATTTTCCCGTGGGTAGGCAATTAAAGCATTTGAGGTGACACGATATGGCAATCCTGTTAATAACAATAATGGTAAACTTAACGGTACGCGAGTCGAATGGCAAGTGAAACGAAGGGAAAATAAAAAGTTGACTAACGGCGCAACTCAGCGGCAACAACAACCCCTAAAGAAAGGTAAGCGTGCCGCGGTGACTGACGACCAACCCAATCCAACCACCCAACACCCCAAAAACAAGCTAAGCCAAGTGCACCACCAACAATGCAGGATAAACAACAACAAAACCGCCCAACTACGCAGAACATGCGCAGTGGGAATTTGTCTCTCAATATCCTTCTCTCTCACTCTCGACTGTGTTACACCTACGCGACTGCAAGTGCTAGAGACGACGAGGACGTAGTTTGTCTTGCGCAGTATAACGGCTTAGGTATATTGATTTGTAGCCAAATTTAATTTAACTAGAAATTTCACGAAAAAAAAGTAAAACACCAATTTACTTACTTATTTAAAGAAATATATAATTAATGGACCATAAAAACCGAAAATGTGGATAACCAAGCACAAAAATTTGACATTTAGATTTAATTTCCGTGTATGGCAGGACATTGACACGAGATCTGCGCATAACGCTTTACAGGCCATGCGCACTGTGCGCCAATGTACTTTAGGCGGATGAGCGAAAGAGGGACAGCAAGTGAGAGTGGTATGGCCAGCGCAAGTGTGCGAGAGTAATAGTTGGGTCTGAGTGTGCGCATAACGGTATTTTTAGGGTGGAGGGAACGAATCAACAGACTTTATACTAAACATATATTTTTATGTCTATGCCATTACATTATAGCCATTAATAAGAAAGGTCTTAATGCATAATGTAATTTTTTAAGGTAAAGATTTTTATGAATTGACTTACCTAAATTAGGCTGAAAAAAACTTTAAGCGACAACTTTGTCTCACGCGCACAGGACAATCTTAAGCGATGAATGGGCGGCATTGCCAGCTTTGCAATAGGGCTGCCAAGTGCCAGTTTAATGTTTACGTCTCGCTGTGACCAGCAAAATTTTCTGCTTCATGCCGTTTTCTGTCAGCTGTTATCGTTTGCTTGTGTTGCCGAGCACACATAAAAATCTTAAAAATGGTTTTGACGCAGGAAGAGGAATCATTCATTCGCCGCAAACATGAGCAAACACTTAAATTGCGCAACGAATACCTTAAGCAAAGCTCGAATCCTTATCGACATGCCACTGGCGAGGGCGGCACTGTGGTATGTCTACAATATGTTATGTCATCATTATCCATGTTGCTAATACATATCATTCAATACTCTTTCAAGTTCGATGCTGGTCTAGCCCGCTTTCAGGCCATGCGTGTCTCCAACTATGAGCACTTCCGGCCCACTGGACATTCTTTCCGCGTCGGTATGCTCGCCGTCGCACTGCCAATTGCTCTTTATGCCTGGGCACTGAAGAGCGAACGTGATGGCCGCGAAGAAAAATACCGTACAGGTCAGGTTGCTTACAAGGATCGCCGTTTCAAGTTTATTTAAATTAATCATTCTTTTGCAAAATTTACATGTTGCGTAAAACAATTAAACGATTTATGTTAACGTACAATTTGAATGCGTGTTTATATTGTTATTCGTGTATATTAAGTGATATTAAGTCTATTATTGTTTCTCCTCCATTTGTTTGTCCCGTGCAATAACAAAGTCTTCAAACTTGACCATATAGGTGGTGCCCTTGTGCCAATGCGCCGTCACCTTGCAGGGCTGGAATGAAATAATTAATAGAAAATACATATTTGTACTCTATTTAGGCAAAAGCTTACAAATCCACAATGAGTTAATACGGCTTCAACAATGCCAGCCGTAAAGTTGGCACAGTTTAAAGAACTCTTATCCTTGGGCACACTTATAAATGTGTTAACCAATGGCTCCTTTTCAATGATATAGTAGGTGCGCTCATCATCGTTGGCATGCTCCAGTTTCTCTGCCTCCTTGCCAAAAAGATTCTTCCACACCGTTGTCTTCACAAAGAGCAGCATTTGTGTTAGCTTCGTTTCACGTTTGGAGCTGCGTTCACGCACAAAATACAAATCAATGATGCGTGTGCCCACATCCTGTCCCAGATCGTGTAATCTAAATCATCGGCAGCTTTTAAAAATGTATTTACAAAACAAAACGCAGCAAATACCTTGATTGCAGTTCGGGAACTGTGAAAACACGACTCTGTGAATATTGAACAATTTCGCTGAATAGCAGCGCCACAATACTATGTGAGACTTCGGATTTGCCTTTTGAGAGCGGCCTATCAAGTATATTGCTGCGTGGACGCATCGATGAAATTTTTAAAGCTTCAAGTTTTTCCATTTTTTTGTTTATTTTTTATCAACAAATATAAATAAGCAAAAACTCGTCAACAAAGTGCCAGCCTCAAACAGCTGTGATAGATGCCAGATAGTCAAATACACATCATACGCATCAATGTGAATGGCAATTGGAATACATCCGTTACTGCATGCAGTTGCACTTCTTTGGGTCATTTAAATCCAACAGTGACACTTTAGCCCAATAACCTCTCGGTTTTTGCTGCAACCTTGTTAAATAAGCCTCAAATTGTTTAAATGTTATATCGCGCGTATGTGGACAACCACTATGATGTAAATATGGACACGCTTCATCCTGCAACCAGCGGCGCTGCTGTAAATTCGCAAGATCTGAAGTAACGTTCCCAGCCATTTTTTGCTCATACATTTGAAAAGTTTGTTTTGAAATTGCATCATTGATAATAGCATCTACTTGAGGCAGATGAAGAAGATTTTTGATTATCTTATGGTCCTCTACGCGTCGCACCCACAACAAGTACCAAAGAGGCATTGCATCAAATTGTATACAACCAATTAATTTGGATACACTGGTTTTACGCATTTGCCAATTGTGTCCTAACCAACGCACAGCTATAAAAAATATCTCTACTTCCGTATTTACACATATTTCTTTTGAATTAAGCAGATAGATTAAATGTTTGAGCGGCACATCCAAAAACTCCCTGCTTGCCACAAATGTAAGCAGAAACTTCTGAACTCGAGTTAACATTAAATTACGCACAATATCCAATGCCAGATTATTGTTTGATTCCACATATAAAACACACGCATTATCCTCGTTAAAGCAGTCGATGTCCTCAAATTGTTGCCAACAATGCAATAGCAATGCTTCAATTCTTAAATATGTTGCTGCCACAAATACGGCAATAATATGCTTGCGCTCCACTTGTGGTTCATCGCTGAGCATCCATTGATAGATGAGCATAAATGCCTTCTGGGATACTTTCTCCTCTGGCAGTGAAACTATCAGCGGATTCTCCTTCAGCTCCATAAAATACTTGGAGTAGGCCTGCAGCACAATTAGATGACAATCAAAGATCGTCTTATTGATCTCAATCTGCACCGTTGGCTTCAAATGGTTCTCCACCATATAACGTAAAATCGTTTTTAGGGACTTCTTGGGGGGTTGTTCGATGCTCAGCCAATCACGAACTTCTTCAAAATTATATCCCAGCTCGAACAGCGATCGATTTGTAGCCAAATCTTGCATTTTAGAGCCCAGCTGATCAAATGATCCAGGATTTTGCTCGGATGAAATATGCGTACTTAACATTGTGCTAAAGATTTTGCAATATCAGTTTGATAATCAAGTGCATCCTCCATACTTACTTGGAACTGCCGCTAAACTCATGATTTGAGGCTTGGTTTATTCGCATTAACTCATCCATTCTTACTTTGTTTTTTGTTCTTGCTATTTGTTTGTGTCACTTTGAATAAAATGTCTGAGGCACAATAAATAAAAATAAAAAAGTTGTACATTGTTACACAGTACAATAAATATAGAAGAAAAAAAATTGAAAAAGTTATTTTGCATCGGCCGGGAATCGAACCCGGGCCGCCCGCGTGGCAGGCGAGCATTCTACCACTGAACCACCGATGCTTATATACGAAAGCTAAGCAGGAAGCTATATCAACAAAAAGCTGTGCCTTATACTAAAGATGACCATACTATTCATATGGCAAATGTGAAATGAAACGATTTGAATTTGTTTATTAAATTGTGTTTTATTTGTTTGTATTTTTCTTTTTCACATTTCCAAATACAAATATAATATATATATATCATTTATTTTGTTTACTTTTTAATGCCATCTTTTATATATGCGGCTACTTATGCATAAATTATGTGATTTTCATTTTATGTTTTGTGTTTCTTTATAAACAAAAAGTTGATTCAACAAATTTGCTGCCGTTAACTATTTTATTTGAAGAATATTTTTTTTTATGTGAGAGATTCCATTAATAAATAATATAGCGAAATTGTTGCTATTGTTTCTAATTTCTTCATTAAATTTCTTACGTTTCGTTTTCGCTTTGAAAATATACTTTATTTATTTTAATGTGAATGCAGAGTTAAAATTTGAAATACATTTAATATACATACATTTATATATAGTATATATAGATTTTTTTTTATATGTTGGCATGCTTATGGATCATTTTATATGTTAAAATTATTGTAGCTTTAACTAAAATAAAAAATAATTTTAAATTATATATGTATATTTAACATTTTGTACTTTTTGTTGAGTGTTTGTTCTTTGTTCAAAGTTTTTTTTTTACTTTTTGTTTGTTTGTGGTAGGTTCCTTGATCTAAACAACTTTCGTTCGTTTATTTGCATTTTTTTTACTAACAATTGCCCGATTTCTTAAAGGTTTCGTTTCGTATTATTTGTTTGTTTTTTATTTTAATACATTTAATATTTTGTTCATATTTTTCATGTGTTTTTGCACAACCTTTGCTTTTTTGAATAAATATGCATTTTATAGTAAGAAATAAATTAATGCTTCCATTTAATTATAGTATAATTTTTTAATACACAAAAATTACTTAGGTTCCTTGCACGTAAGTATTTTATTTATGCATTTTTGATTTTTTGTGTTTCTTTTTTTTAATACGTTTTATTCACATTTATATAAATATTTATATAGAATAGCTGCATATATGAGAATTTTTTTTTTAACACTTAAATATTTTATTGAAGCCCGCTTGTCAAATGAGTAAATTTACATTGGTTGTGGTAAACCGACAAAATTGCTCATTTATATTGGCAAAAATTACAAATTGTTTTTTTTTAATTTTTCTTTTAAAGAAGGAGGGATGGGGAGGAGTGGATTCAAGCGGAGCGGACGCGCAATTACAACTTTTAAGTTTCCATAACAACAATTAATTTTTTTTTAAATCTGTCTATTTTGTTTTACAAACATAACAATCTAAAACAATAAAGGTTCGTGTTGTCGTTTTCTTGCAAAAGAAAAATTTTGAATCTTAATGAGCCCTAAAAAGAGTCAAAACTATTCTTTTTTGAAAAGGAACTAAAAATTTAATATTTTTTTGTAAATCAAATATTTTGTTCAAACAATCAACTCTGTTGGGCAAATGAAAACGTATTTGTTGCAAATTGGCGTTAACCGCTTTAAAATGGTTTTAAAAAAACAATTTGTATTTCTTTTGTGGGGTAATTTTTTTTTTCATATTAAACATTTTGTTTTTTATTGTATTAACAAATTTCTTGCAATATTCTGTTGCATTTTGCGCTTTAAGTTGCTTTTTATTGTGTTTGTTGAGTTTATGCAAAATTTGCGCGCGCCATTTTCTTTCTTAGAGTTAGGGAAAAACTTTTTTTTAAACTATAAACAAATTGGAATTACGCACAAAAATGTACATACATATATATATATATATTTATATATATATATATATATATATATATATGTATAAACTTTCGTGCCTTGCCTTGGCTTTAATACTGTTCTCCAATTTCAAATTGTAAACAAAATGTAAGTAGCAAAAACTTAAAATACTAAAAAAAATAATTAATTGCTTAAGTATCATACATATGGTACGTATTTTAACAATATTTATATATTTATATATATATAAAATATGTATTAAAACAAATAGCCCGGTTTTTACAAAAATATAATTAAGTGACAGCACTTTTAAATTAAATACAATTATAAAAATGATTAATGTTAAGTGCATTATATCTGCTCTACTGATGTATATACAATAAATAATGGCAAATCAAATGGAGTTACAAAAAAAAATAATCAAAAACGAAAAACTGGCAACTAAAAAACTTAAGTTTTAGGACAGCAGTAACGGCAAAAAATGAGTTGTTTTCATTGTTGTTCTATTTGTTCTTGGTGTTGTTGTTGTTTTTGTTGTCTTGGAAGTTCTCTTAGAACATTAACCGTCCATAGTCATTTTGGGCAGCCTTGCTAGTGCGCGGCTGCATCAGATACAGCGGTTGTGGCGGCTCCTGTTGCGGCGCGCCAATACTGTGTGAAAGTTCCCAGTTGTAGAAATGCCTTTGGGGCTGCGGCTGTGACTGCGATTGGCGCTGTTTTAGTCGCAGCAGCTGTCTCTTATAGTTGTTGTTGCTGTGCTCATCGGATTGTTGTTGTTGTTGCTGCTGTTGATGCAAATGGTGGTGGTGGTCGTTTCTGGGCCTGGTGCTGGGGTCGTCATCGTACTGTCCTTGCAATCTAGCCTCCAAATGTCAGACATGCGGTTTATGGCGCCCACCGCAAATGCCGCAATGTACGCCCATCCAGTGGCATGCACGCAGCGGCGGATAGCACCACAGGCAGGGCACGAACAGGGACAGCAGCGCCAGGCCCAACCAGCGTTTGGTGCAGCCCGCCTCACCCACACTGCAATCGCATGGATGCTGCGCCGTCTCACCCTCTGCATCGCTCATACAATGATAGATCATGCAGCGGGCACAGCCCAAGCCCGAGATACACTCGTAGCCGCTACGAAACGGATCTGGTGCATATTCGCAGGCGCCACGACGATTAAAATCCTCGCTATACAGCTCATGGCAAAAGCGACAACGCAAACGCGTCTCCTTCTTTAGTATGTCTGATACATTTGGCTTATTCAATGGCTTGTTTGCTGATGCTCCGCCCGATGACTGTGCGGCAGCCATTTGCTGGGCTGCTTCCAATGCATTACGCTTTTTGAGCGCACTAATGGATTCGCGACGGGCATTCAACACCTGTGCACCAACTGGCTGCTCAACAACCGGATAGTTATAGTCATGGTGTACGGCTGTTAGTGTCACATACGAATAGTTCTCGCTGGGAGCAATTTGTCCTGATGTTGGCAACGCTGGGGAACCACCATCTGTTGAGCCACCTGCTCCCACTCCGGGTGCCGCTGTTGATGTTTTGTCCGTCGATATGTAGTGTATGGTCGCGGCTGGTAGTTTCTCTGAATCGGAATTGTTGCTGTAGCTATCCTTGTGGCGATCGCTGATGCTTTCTGTAAGAGAATTTTTTATAAAAATAAAGTCAACGCTTTTTTCAAACCATTTTAATATATTACTGTGACTTTTTTCGCTGCCTTCGGGGCTTGAATGTATCTTTTGCAAACTTTCGCTTTCCACAGGTAAGTCCAGGGTCTGCAATAGAGATTAATATTCCTAAATTTGAAAGGCATATTAAAAGGTCACAAACTTACCATGAATACATCATCTTCACCAACCGAATCATATTTGGTCAATGGTGGGCATATTATAGTGGGATTCGATTTGGCCAATCCTATAGATAAATATATACATTTATATCAAAGTTTTATTTTTAAACAAAAAATTCTAGCTAAGTACAAAGCACACAGCAAATTAAATATATATTTTAAGCTTATAAAAAGCATTGAAATTTAGTTTAGTTGAGTTAATAGCGTAAAGTTTTATAGTATTAAGTTGAACAAAATAAAAATTATCTAATTTATAATACATCTTTGAGTAAAAAACAAAAAAATCTGTACACACTTTCTAAAGCTATTTGTAAAGAAACCTCCTTAAACACTTACCAATTTAGTTTGAAATTATATTATGTTCAATTATTGTGTATTTTTTTGATGTTGTAATTTTGAAACAAATTGCTCAATTCCAATAAAATGTTTAAAATTTTGATAATTTTGTTTCGTAGCAAGATATGTTTGCAAAATAAAAGAGCATAAGACATTAGTTTTGCATTAGTTAGTTCAGGGCAAAAAGGCTAAATGAAAAATAGTTCTAGGTTTGAATATAATTATACAAACTACATTAGACTACGTATTGTAATAATCAGAAGTAGAAACAAGGCGTGGATAGAAAACAGATTAAAGAGAAAGAAAGAGAGGGAGAGAGTGGTTTTTAAAAGCGACATGCAGCTTAATTGAAGAATAACGTGGCAGAAAAATATATCTACATATATGTTAGCATCGTGCATACCATCAATTAGCTCATTATAGGCGCGCAGGACACCTTTGTCAAAGGCGCGCGCATCGGCTGCTGTTTGAAATGTTAGACCGTTGCGTTGTTTTCCGGCACGCCAATGATGAAATGTTGGCATTACTTTGTAATACTTCAAATCACGATTGATGATACAGCTTAAGATCACCTAAAAAGATAAAAAGCGTTTTAGAATTCGATTCAAGTCAAAATATATATGTATACTGTTGATTTAAACTTACACTTTGATCGGAGATTCTTTGGCCATAGATGATGTAGTCATGACCCGATGCCAATGGGGATAATCTGGCACGTTTACGTATTGAAACATTTGCCAGACCACCCCCGGCTAGCGGTAGCCAGCCCTCGGTGCTTTCGTCTCTGGTCATTACCTGTGCGCGTACTGTAACTAAGAAGTCGCTGTAATGAAAGAAAAATACACAAAAAATAACAATAAATATGCACAAATATTGAAATTTTTAAAAGTATATATCGTTATCGATGGGCAAAACCTGCTATACTGCCGCTTTAAGCTTAATCTGCGATATGAAACTACGGCCATTGCTGCTGCTCTGTGACTGAAGTTGGCTGTGGCATTAACACATGTCCATATATCCTTTGGGCGAAAACTTAAAAGTGTCACTAATTTGGTTAATTAAATTTTTGGACAAATGTGAAGCCATATAGACAACACCTGCCGCACACACTTAAATATGTATATGTATGACATAAAGTCAAAATAAACTATAAGTCCTTCGCTTTAAAAGTTTCCATGAACAAACACATACACACACACACACACGCACAAACTCAAAGAATCATACTCATTGATGTGTTTGTTAAGGGTAGCAAAAATATCTGAATTAAGTAAATGTGAGTTGTCCCATATTTTGGTTTCATTCTTGAAACAGAACCGGGGACAAGCGAACAAAGCAAGTCACGACCTGCGCAGAAGTTTGAAATGGAGTTTTAAGCGCTATGAAGTTACTCAATGAAAAAAGCTTCTTTTTTTTTGTGGTAGGAGTCCAACTCCAGTTGCTGATGCTCCGCGCTGTATACACACATTTGTCCTAGATTTTTGGCACAACAATTTTTTCAGAATCAACATACACAGGGGTCCTTGCGAGAGTAGACGAACAACGACGTCATAGCTGTGTCAAGGACTAGGCAAGCAGGCTTGCAAATGCGGCAAGGCGCATTCATTCGCAAACGCAGACACACGATATGTATGTGTATGTATATAAATATCGAAATGTATAGGTATATTAATAGTTCACACTCAAGGTGGGACGCAAATACGTCACGAGCATGTCTGGCCAAGGATATTTGAGCGGCAGCCATGCCATGAATGAATTGAACTACGTATTCCGTTTTGCGGCTACCAGGGCTAGATGCAATTTTAAATTATGAAAAAAAAAACTTGCAAAAGTGGCAACGTTAAATGAATTGTTGTGTTAGAGTTGCCACTATGTATATTCATAGGCATGCTTACAAGTAAAAATATACACATGGACACCCACACACACACACACACACGCATCAACTCCACAAAAGAGACAGACAGAAAAAGCCTGCCTCAAGCGAAAACTAAAAGTCCCAAGTCAGAAACAAAATCCTTAATTGACAAAACTCCCAACCGAGCGCATGCGTGAGAAATAGAGGGAGAGAGCGAGATATAGACAAGAGAAACTGAATCGGACTTCAGTTTTTGTATGTGCAAGTGTTGTGTGCACATGCCAGCAACGAGAGCTGCTGCTAGCTTTCAAGTTCTTCAACTTTAAGCATTTGTCTATGATCTGCAGATGTGGATATGCATAGATACATATATGCGCAACAATTGCACTTGAGCTGGCTTGCATACAAAAACACGTTTTTCAGAATTATTTATCAACATTTTGTATTTTACTGTATTATTCTGAATATCACAGTGTTGCTAGCCATCAGCCAAACACCCACATATTAGCATGTGTATGCATGTTTGTATGTGTATTTGCTTTCACGCACAATCTTGGCGACTGCAGCTAAAAATATGTATGAATGAACAGCGCCAAATGAAATGTAGTATGATGCATTTATGCGTGTATGCAATTTAAGATGGATTCACGTTAACACCTATGTAACGAAGTGTATGTCAAATGATTTGTATCAGTTTTGCTTTGCATATATTCTGTATTACATTCATTGCAAGTAGAGGAAACCTAGAAGCAGGCATGAATGAAACTACAAGAACCTTGGCTATATTGCAGTATTATGTATGTACGTGAGTGCGTTTGTGACGTTACGCAGACGTTGGGCACATGCAAATAGCATAGCTTAAGTGCTTAAACCACTGTCTACGACTGTTTTTTTAAATGCTTCAATATCTGGCAGATAAACAACCTAAAGCAACTCGCAGGGGCCGAGTGACATCATTTTCAATAAGGCGCTCGATACACGCTTTAAACAAGACAACGAAACAAAAGAAAAAAACAATTAGAAAAACAAGATAGTTGCTGGCATTCCATTTCATTCATTAAAAGTGGCGACAGACTGACTATGTGGAGACGACATGACGCTGCCACTTCATACATACACACAGATGCACATTGTGCTGCCATACATGTATAAAATGCATACACATGTATTGCTATGGATTGCCCAGACAAATTTCATTCATGCCCAATACATTCTTCTTCCATTCAAATATAAATATGCTATTTTTAAGTATTTTAGTTCAATTAAAAAGCATTTTAGCCTTGTTAAATTGGCATTAATTGTCTGAATTAAATTGGGAGCGGTAGCAATTAAGGCAAACTCATCTAAAAAATCGATCTGGCAACGCTGAAAGCGCGACTTGAAGATGTGTAGATTGTACATTTTTACTCTACAATACAATATATTTCACTTACCTTTCATGTCCTTCTGTCATGATTTGTTATCAGAAAGATTCTAATATAGCAGCGTATAGTGTTGGTGTTGTTCTTGTTGGTGGCTAAATACACCATGATTAGAGCATAAAGACATTCAGAGCCTGCTGCTGCACAAACTTTCAACAAAAAATGTATGAACGACAACAACAACAGAGGGTGTAACTTTTACAGTTGAAGTTACGGTGGGGCTTCAAGATTAATTGTCGTTAAGTTGGCTGCTGATTTTTAAAGTACACTCGGAGTATTGTTTTTATTGTTGGCTGTTGAGCTGACTTGTTGTTGTTGTTAGTGATGCGCTTCGTCGCATTGTTGCCTTTTTTAGTTTCGTATCTTTTGCTTTCTCTTTGGCACAATATGAAAGACTTCACTGCTTTGCAACGGTTTGTTTGACGCACATTTCAAGCTACGAGTAGAGAATTAAAAACCATTTTATATATATTTAACTAGTTGCTAAACGATTTGATTTTAGATTTAGATGGGGAATAATATTTTTTCAATTGGAACAAAGCAGCAGACGGCGACGAACGGGCGACTTTTTCTTCACTTTTTCAATACACTCGCAACACTCACACACTTTTGCACACACACTACGTGGGCGTGTAGACAAACGCTGTGGAAAAACTTCATGGAGCAAAAATATGTCCGAACTTTTCCAAGCAAAGATGTAACAGGCATCTCACAGTGAGAATGTTAGAGCAAGAAAGAGAGCGCGCGCAAGGTTGAGCCTCTGTTGAAATTGAGAGCGCACGAGCCCAGCTAAAAATCAACAACAATACAATGCTGTATACAACATTTTAATGCACATTAAACATTATAGTTTTTAAGTTATTTTTAATTGATTAGCAACTAAAAAAGTAAAAACACTCTTGCTTTATATAGTTTGTTTTTTTTTTTTTGCCCATTGAAGACAATACATTTTTCACAATACACTTTGCACTGCGAACGGAATTCATTCATGTATTTCATCAAGGCTACAGGCGTTTAATGTGGAGCTCTCGCTCGCTCTCTGCCTCTTGGACTCTCACTTGCGCGCGGCGAGAGCGTGTCGCAACCAACGCATTTCGCTTGCGCATATACAAAAAAAGGTAACACACACACGCACACGAAGAAAGTGAGGTAGAACATTTTTTTGGCGATTTCTCCATGTATACACATACGTATGTATTTATATACACATAAAAATTTTATTGCCTGTCCTGCAGCTTTTGACATACATATGTATGTACATATATTATATTGACATACACATTAGCAACATATTTAATTCTGTTATCTCCGCTTTTGATAATTGTTTACACGCGAATTGTTTTATTTTATCCATGCTTTTTCTTGCACTACAAGTTTAGGTTAGTATATGTATGTTAGATTTTTTTTAACTTAGCAAAGACAACGACCGTGAAGAAGGTGCGGGTGCGGATGCTTGCGAAGTAAAGAGAAAGATGTGGTGTATCGGTATTTGTCTCTATTGGATAATAGCCTTTCCCATTTGATAATGTTTAGCACGTTTTTGCAATCATACACAAGAAACACTACTTTTATGTTTTGGCAATTTATTTATTCTTTGCACTTTTCACAGTTTGTTCCTTTGGAGACATTGGCATTTATGAGCGCAGGTGGCAAATGCGTATGGCTTTAAAATTTGTAATCTTCTTTTTAGTTCAAAGAGGTTTTGTTTAAATATCAATCCAATTTATCACTCAGGATATATTATAAATGAGTTAAATTTTTTCTAGGCATGTCTTTTACTTTTATGCAGATTTTTCACCAACTTCTTCTTCTTCACGAAAGAAAAGGAATGAAATTCCAAACAGAGATGTTATTTAACATAACAGCGGAGAGACTATTTACATTTGAAGAACTGTTATTATTAACAGTTTATGTTAAGTTCACACAAATAAATTTAATTCATAAAAATCGATCGTGAAATGAAAAACCATTTTGGGCAAACATTGTTGATTTATTTTCCTCTTTGATCTATCTATAATTTCTATAATACCTAGGTATATACTCGTTGAATATGTATAGCAATATTTTCTTGTGCCGGTGTGACAATTAAAATATTTTTATGACAGTAAAATACAACACTGTGCATAGCAGTTACGTTATAATTTCGCTCATCTCTAGCATTTACATTTCCTTTTATATGTACGTGTGTGTTTGATGACTGCGGGAAATTGGCTGCCGTGTATAATTCGCAAATAAATCGCTAAAAATGGCTAAAAAGAAAAGTGAAGAACAATCGGGAGCCGATGCAAACGATAGCGACTACAACGAGGAACCAAATTTCGAAGATCCGCCCAATTTTGTAGACAACATCAGCGATGAAGGCAAGTTGCGTTTCTTTTGCCAGCGCAGCACACGCGCCGACTGATGCAAAAATAAACCTAACCTCAAAGTGCGCAACCTTTCTAAATTCACTTAATAAAATGTTAAAAATATTGCAGATTTGCTTGGTGATATGCTGGCGCAACGGCCATCGGAAGCCGATGGTGTCGAAAGTGTCGTCGTCATCGACAACATGCCAAAAGTGGAGCCAAGTCGTCTCGATAAACTCAAATCGGTTATCAACAAGCTATTTTCCCACTGCGGCGAAATTGTCAACGTTGTCTATCCTGTTGATGAGGAAGGCAATACGAAAGGCTATGCGTTTATGGAGTATAAAACCGCTAGCCAGGCTGAGGATGCTGTTAAAAAGCTGAACAACCATCGTCTAGACAAGAACTACACTTTTGCCGTAAACTTGTTTACGGATTTCCAAAAGTAAGTTTGACAAAAAGTTTTTTACACTTTTTTTTTTGACCTTTTTAACTTTTTTGTCAACAGATATGAAAATATACCGGAGAAATGGGAGCCCCCAACTGTGCAGTCCTTCAAGGTTCAAAACGACCTGTACAATTTCATTAACGATCCCGATACCTATGATCAATACTGCGTAGCGGCTGAAACTGCTCCCAATTGCGTGCAGGTTAGCTTCTGGCAGAATACGCTACCCGAGCCCAATGAACTGGAAACACGTGAACGTTTTACCGATACGTTTGTGAAGTGGTCACCACTGGGCACCTATGTGGTAACCTTCCACAAGCCGGGTGTAGCCATTTGGGGTGGTAGCAGCTTCCAGAAGATACAAAAGTTTCCGCATCCTGGCACCCAATTCGTCGAGTTTTCGCCCTGCGAGAATTATTTGGTAACATATGGACCAACGCCCACTGGCCAAAAGATTATCATCTGGGACATACGCACCGGTGCTGAGAAGCGCTCCTTTGTCGGTGATGGAATGTCAGCGTTGTCTATGTTCCGCTGGTCGCACGATGACAAATATGTTGCGCGCATGGGCGATAACTCCGTTCACATTTATGAGACACCCTCGTTTTATTTGCTGGAATTGAAGTCCATTAAGATACCAGGCATTCGCGGTTTCTCCTGGTCACCTACGGACAATGTGATTGCCTATTGGGTAGAGGAGCAGAATCAGATACCCGCCCGTGTCACATTAATGGAGATACCCAAGAAGCGGGAGACACGCAACAAGAACCTTTTCCATGTGGCCGATTGTAAGCTGCATTGGCAAAAGTCTGGCGATTATCTATGCGTTAAGGTTGATCGTTACTCCAAGCTAAAGAAGGACAAGAAAGAGCTGGACGTTAAATTTCTGGGCATGTTCTACAATTTTGAGATTTTCCACATGCGTGAAAAGGAAATACCTGTCGATTCCGTAGAGATACGAGAGCTAATCCTTGCATTTGCCTGGGAGCCGATCGGTAATAAGTTTTCGATTATACACGGCGAACCCAATTCGGCCAACGTCAGTTTCTATGAGGTCAACAAGGGTGTTAAGCCCAGTCTGGTGAAGCGTTTGGAAAAGAAATCCTGCACTCATCTGTTCTGGTCGCCGCGAGGACAATTCATAGTGATGGCCAATCTGACCATGGGCACCTTTGAGTTTGTCGATACAACTAATGATTACATTATTAGCGCATCGCCGGATCATTTCCGCGCCTCCGAGGTAGAATGGGATCCAACCGGACGTTATGTGGTCACCGGCGTCTCATCTTGGAAGGTCAAAGAGGACACCGGCTTCAACATGTACACCTTGCAGGGTCGCATTATTAAGCGTACAATTTTAAAGAACTTTGTGCAGTTCCTGTGGCGTCCACGACCGCCAACGCTGCTCAGTGAAGAAAAGCAAAAGGACATTAAAAAGAACTTGAAGAAGTACTATACAAACTTTGAGCAGAAGGATCGTCTACGCTCGACCCGTGCCTCGAAAGAATTGCTCGAGAAGCGCTCCCAGCTGCGTGAAACTTTCATGGAATACCGTACCAAGCGCATTGCAGAATGGAAAGACCAAAAGAGCCGTCGCCAAATGCTCAGAGGGCGTAAGTTTGCTATCCATATCCAGTTAACGAAACTTTATTTAAATGCTGTTTTTTATTTCCTAATTCATAGATGTTGATACGGATAATTTGGAAACCGATGAAGTCGATGAGGAAGTTGTTGAATTTTTAGTCAAGGAAGAAGTAACTCTGCTTGAGTAGACGACCCCCAAGTACTCTACACCAAAACACAAGCAACGGCTTCCCTCCCTCAGCGTTTTCACATCTGTTTAAAGCTGGTGTCTTAGACTTGCATGAAAACGCGCCTACGTTCCGGCAGACTCAAACATTGTCGAGAATTTCTTTTCTTTCAAAACACACGTAGCGCGTCTTAAATATAACAAATAGCGTAAACATATTTACAAGCTTGCGTTAATTGCATATGCACACATATATTTACATATATATATATATATACATTTAAATATATATTAATATCTATATAAATTTGATTCTTAAGAACAAAAGTAAAGTCACTTAAAAGATAAAGCACAGAATACATAACTAGAAACGAACATGTCCGAAGTCATATTAACCACTATTAAAAGTAAATTTGCATTGTATTTGTATGTCTACAGCAAAAAGAAAAGGAAAACAAAACGGCATTTATATTTTCAATGGGAGGATAAACGTTTTTGAATATGCAGGCTAAAACTTTCCATACATGCTGGCGATCTTTAAATTATAATATACCATGATTTGCGAAGCAATTAACGTTAAGTGGTCCTTACTCCCAACTGACTATGCGGCACACCTAATTGGTTTTGTTCCTTTGAAAGGCAGCATCGATCGAAGATCCGTTTGTCCTCCGATGTGTCAGTCATTAGAAGTAGCAGGACATCTCCAAATGCAATCTCACTTGCTGACATGCGCAAGATTCTTTGCTTACGATATTCGTTTAGATATGTTTTAAATACGATTTGATCGATATCAGTTTTTGTTGCTGGTTATCGGTGCTTAGGCTGCTATGGCAACGCTAATCACCCTGTGACAAAAACAAAACAAACGGTTTTTATTTCTACTGTGAAAAGTGTCAAGCGACCGCTACAATTGTTAATAAAAACTTTAATTAATATGCAGCGAGTTAAAAGCCGTAGCAAAAAAGTGCGTAAAACGCAAACAACCCGTGCGTACCGCAAAACCGAAAAAGAAGTCCAACAACTTCTGTTCCAATCCAGCAAAAACAGCGCTGAACACAAAGCAGGAGTCCAAGAATTGGAAGAACGCAGTCTGGAATTTTTTCATGGATCAAATATTAACAGTGCAAAGGATGAGTACGAGCCAATTAATGATGATACAAGTGCAACAGACACTTTTATACAAATCGAGCTAACCGATCCGCCGCTAATTTGGCCATTTTTGTACAGACAGGATCATTACTACGATAAAAGTTTATTGTGGACGCCTGGAAGTCGGCGATTAAATTTACCACTGCAATTAAGCGATTTTAATACGAAATTAAACTGCTTTCAAGTACGCATGCTGAATCGCTACCAGGAGGAGGCCAGATCCCAACAAAAGGGCAAACTAAATGCCACATTAATAGCACAATTTATGGATACAAATTCAATTGGTTTCATTCTCGATAAGCAATTGTATCACAGCTATAGTATGAGAGAATTTAAAACCATTTTTCTTACACCAGTGCCATTGGCTAAGTTTCAAGGATTGCCGGTGATCAGTCATTGCCTGAGAATGCACTTGAAACAGATGCGTTTCAGTGCGCATCCATTGCTGCTGGAGGAGCATCGTCTGGCCCAACAGCTGGAGGATCTATATGATCTATACGTTCAGCAGGTTAACAGTGAAATTTGTGACAAATTGCGACAAGAGCTACAAATAGCACGCAATATGTTGGCAGGACTCATTAATGTCACCAATCAGCAGGATCCAGCAGAACCAGTGTTGGCTTCGTGTGTGCAGAAACAATTGGAATTGACGCAACAGTTGCGTCAGCGTTACTATGCCGAGTCGACGGCACAGCGTATCTTACTTCAGCGTCTGCTCAAAAATTGGGCAAAACTAAAGGAGTTGCGATCGAAACAACAATTTCAGTGTACAAGTTTTAAGCTCAGTTTACAATTGATGCCACCCGAAAACTTGGATGCAGCCTGCTCGTTGTGGAAACAGCACTTTGAAACGGATCTGGCTGAGGTGTATCGCGAGGAATTGGAACTCTACCATCAACGTCGCCTTTTATGGAGCAACGGAAAGCAGTCACCACGTTCAAAACCTCCACGCAAGCCGCAATTTAGCGCAATTATGGATAATCTTAAAATGCAGTACGAACGTGCCTTTCCCGATCCCGAGGAACCGGCAGTGCATGTGCTGCGCTTGCCTAATAATGAATCAACAGCATACCCACCACCTGGGTCCAAGCATGACGAGCGAAGTTACTATCTTAAGATCTATTTGGACGGACAGTTTGTGGCCCAGACGCGTAGCTATCGCCTGGAGCCCGATATGTATGTTCACATGAACGAGAGCATTGGCGTTCTACTCGATCGTTCGCTGCCCGAGCAGATTAACATTTGGGTAAGTGAATGAACATAAATCAGGTTAAGTTAGTTGAAGCAGATAAAGTTAGCCCGTTTGGACATATAGTCACTATTATACACATACTTCTCCTTATTATTACCATTATAATTGCAGCTGTACGAGAAATCAACGATAACATCACAGACTCATCGGCTGGCAATGATAAGCTCACCACAACTAACGTTGGCCAAAGGAGAGAGTTCGTCACTGAAACTTGACTTCCAGGTGACGTCGGATACGCGTTCCAAGCTGGCTGGTGATCTTTATCTACACATTGATTATCGTTATACGGATGAGAATTGTAGCTGTGACCTGGATGACATACAAGTCTTGCCGAATGAGTTAAAAAAACAAATGCTTCCAGTTAAACTGCCGGAGAGGAATATCACACAAACTGAGGCTATACCACAAGCACCATACGGCCGGGCGAAGAATAAATCAGGAAAATCAACGGAGCCACTAATCTTTGCCGAGCATCAACTGCAATTCTGTAGCTCCAAGGAGCTGTTGGAGAACAAACGCTTTCAATTGCTTCGTTCACGTCACCAGCAACGTAATCTGCATACCAAGCACTTGAGATTTGTGCCCACTTTAGAGCATGAGCTGGATGAGCTGAAAGATATTAATGGACCGCATTTCGGTCGTAGCCAATTGATAGATCCCGGCAACATTTGGAATCCAATTGATTTGCATAAGCATCGCGGTCGCAAATTTCTACAATTACTTTACAATTCAATAATCAGCTACTGCTCTCAACGTGCCAAACTGTTGCAAACGTCACATCCAGTGCTGCAACTTCTAGGACCCGATGGCAAGGATCAGTCCACATCCGGTTGGTCTGGCATTTGGCGTGCACTTCGCTTTCGACTATTTGGAGCAACAGCAACGATGACGCCGTCACGTGAACCCGCCTGGCAACCGCAGCCAACATGTGCCTTGGATCAGATGCAACAATTTACTATCTCGTTGCATGTGGTGCGTGCTACAGGAGTTCCAGTACGCAGTCGACATATTGTCAATGTGGAGCAGCCGAGCAGCAGTAGTAGACAAACGACCAACAGCGATATATCCACCAATTTATTTGTTACACAAAGTGAGTAAATAAATCGATCTTTGTAGCAATAAAATACTCAATCTCTTGCAGCTCTTATGTACTCAAATGTGCGTCCATTTGTTACACTGAGCTTTGGGCAGAGACTGTGCCGCAGTGGAACAGCCGAAGGCTCAAATCCCACATGGAACGAGCAGCTCAGGCTACAGATTACTGCACAGCCACTGGATCTGCATGACGATGTGAAAATCAGTTTGTTCGATGAAGTCATCGAGCAACAATTCACAGACGAGGCAGCTGATCTCTACCAGCGGCTGCAGTGTAATTGGCTAGGCGAATATTGTGTGCCCATCGCTAGTCTCTTAACCAATCGCAAGGTAACTGATTTTATAATGTGTTCTATTTTATTTGACATTTCATAATTGCAGTTTGAGGGATGCATTGAACTGACAATGCCAAAAGTGTTGGTGGGCTACAAAAGGCCGCTGATTGAATCGGTGACAAATATGTCCGTTGAACAATATCCAGAGTTCAAGGAGAGTGTGCATCTCTGGTACTTTCTGAGTGTGGAGCCCAGCATTGAGCCATTGCCCATTCAAGTTGCTAGCTTGGCATGCGCCGAGCTGCCAGAGTTGCAGCAATATGTGGCCGAGCGACGAGTGGAGGTACAACAGTTGCTGTTGCAACCACATCGCTATGTGGAGCCACTCATCTGCACTTCTCAGGGCAAACGCGTTTGCCTTACACGACTGCTGGAACCAGTGCCGCTGCCCAATGATATGCAACAGCTGGAGATGATTTGTCGTTTCGTCTCATTGCTCACACCAATGCGTAGTGAAATGGCTGCTTGCCAGAGCTTTCAGGGTATTTGGTTGGACAATCAGGCGTTGCTCGACAGCACCTGGTGTACCGTCAAGGATTTGGGTGTGCTGCTGTGCAATTATATGTTGTCCCTGAAACTGGAATGTTGGCTACTGTTGGGTTTGGCCTGTCCCTATGGTGAATGCACCTTTGTCATCTATCGTCAGTTGGAAAGCAATGATCTTATGCTCCTGGCACCCACCACAGGCAAATGCTATCAACTTCAGGATACCTTTTGCCCACTGACTCGGGTTCATTGCATTGTGAACACACAAAATGTGTGTACAATTTTGCCTTATTTTAAACAATTGCTAATATTTATGTTTTTCCCTAAATAGATGTTCATCAATATTCAAGCGGAAGAGCGCGTCAGCATGACGAATTTTAATTTACAGGATGCAACCTGCTGGTTGCCGCTTTTCAATAAGCGTCAGGTTGCACCACAGGGCGGCATACAAAAGCTGGACTATGTTTACAAGCGAACCTACGATTTGGAACAGTTACAAAAGCAAATTGAGCGCAAGATCATGAAGAAGATAAGCGCTTGGCGCACCACAAGAAAAACCATTTGGAATCGGTGGGTTAACTTCAAAAGCAAAATGATTTATGAGATTATAAAAGTATTTTTCAACCTTAAGTTCATAAGTCAACTAACTGATAAGACAACCCTTTGCAGTGCGTTTCAGCCGCGACTTTTAAAAATCCTAAAAGATATGGAAAACTTAGCTATATATGCTGGAAATCGCTACGATGAGCCAGCCTACAGTGAGGAACTGGAAAGGGAGTATCCCAACTTTCGGGTGAGTATGCAAATGATTTATGTCTGTATGTTTTTGTCCCCTCTAATATATAATATTTTATCATTTACGGCTTTAGCTTTACGGCTTTACAATCAACTTCCCGTACACGAATTTGCCAGCGATATCGGAACGTATTCGCACCACCTGCATTCATTACAATAACACTGCAAATGTTGAGTTCTGTGTGGCGGTGCATATCAATGGTTATACAAACGATGTTCTATCTGTATGGGTGTTCCTGCTATCGATAATCCCACTTGTCGGCTAATCCTTCAATATGAATCATTGCGATCATAACAAGCCGTCCAATAAGTAAACGTGACGTTTGTTTGAACTTAAATAGATAATGACAAAAATGCCAATACCAATCCAAAAACAAAGCGTATTAAAAGAACACACATTCCTTATCTTGCCGGTTTGCAAAACAGTTAAGTATGCATTTAACTTGATTTTCAAAATATGCATGTTTGTTGTATGATAAGGCATGTGTATGATGTTTGTAGGGTAGTTGTGTTTTATTTCTTCAGCGGTTCAGCTGTTAGTTCACTGTGCACCTTTCCACTCTACGCCATGTATGGGAAATTGAATGAGAACTATGCGAAATCGAAACGCTATGTGATACGGCTTTATAGCCTCTATGAGCTCAACACACAGATTTCCATTTGCGAACCATGGGAGAAAGTATTTTGCAGTAAGTAGCCCAAATGCTGGTCATAAACTTTTTAGAGGTCACAAGCCTAATAGTTGCCGCCTTTTCTTGTAGAGGAGAGGGACAATGACTAGTTCTTATAGTAAAACATTTATGTCTTCTTTTTTTTTTTGCAGATGTACTTCTTGCTAGCTGTTTATCCATTATACTTTATGCATCTTTCGCCTTTGTTCCTGGCTATTTCCTAATGCTTCTGGGTTTTCTAGTGCAAGCTGCAAGGAATCTAAATAATACAAATGCGGAGAGCATGTGCACTAGTAGCAGTAAATCTTATCTTGCTTAACATTTGTATATAGTTATTAATATTTAATTTAATTTAATAAATTATTTAACAAGCGAAAGCCCATTGTTTTTGCAAGTGATATGTCAGCGTCATGGATTTACTGCACGAATATTATACAACATCCATCAATTTTACTCATTTTTTTAACAACAATAATGCGTAGTAATGGTAACAAAACATGCAGCATAATAACAATATCAACAGCAAATTGAATATTGGCGCCCTTTTTCCAAAGCGTTGCCACTCAGTAAACAAAAACCTCGTTCAAGTTGGCAGTCTCGCTGTGAATATTTCCAAAATGTAATTTTCTGACTATGTGGCAACGTTTGTTAAATTATCACTTGATATTGCATCGATCTGGCAGCACTTGTGAAAATTTCTTGCTCGCAGCTGGACGCATTTTATTTACAAAATAAACGTTTATGTGAAATAATGACGAATGACAAGCGCACTGTTTATGTGGGTGGATTGGCCGATGAGGTAACGGAAAGGTTGCTAAACAATGCGTTTATACCGTTCGGTGACATTGCAGACATACAAATGCCGGTCGACTATGAGTCGCAAAAACATCGAGGATTTGCATTTGTTGAATATGAGAATTATGAAGATGCTGCCTCTGCCATCGATAATATGGTAAATGGAATTATAGTACATATAGTTATTCTAGTTAATAGATTGTCTTACTTTTTAGAATGATTCGGAGTTATGCGGCCGTACGATACGCGTCAATTTGGCCAAACCGGTGCGAGTCAAAGAGGACAGTTTTAAGCCGGTTTGGGCGGATGATGATTGGCTGCAGAAACATGCTGGTGCCACATTACAAGCTGAAGGGGAACCAGAAGCTGATAAGGAAAAGGAGAAGATCGAAACGCCATCAACGGGGCCAGCTGTTATTGAGAAATCAGAAAAGCGCAATCCTCAGGTATTCTTTGACATACGCATTGGCGGCAACGATGCCGGCCGGATTGTAATGCTTCTCCGTGCCGATGTGGTGCCCAAAACGGCAGAAAACTTTCGCCAACTGTGCACAAATGAGCAGGGCTACGGCTACAAGGGTTGCACCTTTCATCGCATCATTCCAGAATTCGTGAGTGTTAATCTTCCAACTCTTAAAATCACCGCAGATTTTTAATACAGATTTTCCATACAGATGTGCCAGGGTGGAGATTTTACAAATAACAATGGCACCGGAGGCAAATCCATCTACGGCAAGAAATTCAACGATGAGAATTTTAATTTGAAGCACAATAGCTTCGGCACATTATCCATGGCCAATTCGGGACCCAACACAAATGGCTCACAGTTTTTCATATGCACAACAAAGTAAGAATACCCAATGAATTTATCCAGGGGCATATTTAATTTAAAATTCATTCTTGACAGAACGGACTGGCTGGATAACAAGCATGTGGTCTTTGGACATGTCATTAGTGGTGCAGATGTTGTTCGGAAAATGGAACGTTGTGGCAATAAAGCTGGAACTGTTTCACAAAAAATTACCATTTATGCTTGCGGTGAACTCAAATAAAAACATTTCTAAAATAAGTACAATTTCATAATTTTTTATTCAAATTGATTATAATTTGTGTTTAAAGACCATGTTGAGTTTTATTGTTGTCGCACCAATCTGTAAAGAAAAGAGCGAAAAATTAATTTACTGGGTTCGGAAAGACAAAAGCAATAATTAAAAATTGTTTATATCAGTTGGGGAAAGAAGAATAATCAGCATGATTTGAGTAACTCAGTTGAAATACCCAGTTAAGGGGTTTTTCATCATATGAAAACATACAACAGGATGAAATTAAGTTTTAATTACCTTGAGGGCATTTCTCTCTGAATAAAAGACAAGTCTACAAAGAGAACTTATTCCGTTATCAGCAACTGAAAAGAAATACACTTTGTATTAGTTATATGAAGTGTACATTAGCAATGAATTATATGAATATAATTCGATCAGTCAGGGAAAAGTTGACCGCATGGTTTTTATGGGTTCTACTCAGTAGAGGGATCCTGATTAAGGATTGTTCATCAGATAAAATTTTTTTAATATTTCGTTTTCACAATAACACACCTTTTGCATTTTCATATAGAATTAATTCACTTTTGCCAAATGTCCATAAGTCAAGAGCTGTAAATTAAAGAAGAAAGCTTTTTAGTATTCATATAGTTTTATACTAAACTAAGTATTAAGATAATTATAATCAGTCGGGGAAGATTGACCGCATGGTTTTTTATGGGTTCATCTCAGTAGAGGGATCCTGATTAAGGATAATTCATCAGAGTAAAATTTTATGTAGCGTTATGAACATTACTAAACGTACCTTAAGCTGTTCTTCTAATATTTTAGCAAGAAGCACCGAATCACAGCAACTGCAAGAAAGAAACAATTAAAAATTAATATATATTTTATGTTCATAATATTAGTTTTACATTTATATAAATCAGCTTCAAAAAATTGTAACATGTTTGCTTCTAATGAACTATACTGAAGTAACATCATGATAGATTTGTTAACTATTTATGAAATATCAACCAAATAACATACCTTTTGGATTATATATGCTTCCATCACGATATTATTAGGTCAAAGCTGAGCTGTAAGAGAACAAAGCAAACTGATTAATATAATACAGTTAAATGCAATAATTATTTAATTGAATTTTTGTTATCAGTATCCTTTTGGTTTATTTTGCTTTGTTGGTCAGCATAGTTTTCAGAGTAAGTTTCTCATCAATATAAAAATAAGTTTGGGAATTAAATGGGTGCGAATGTAAGCTTACCTTTTCTTTTTTGACAAGTATTAACGGCAGAGCCATATAATGTTTCTCCAAACTTCAATTTCTAGGTAATTCTGCAAATAAAATAATAACTAAGTTAGTTTGGCATTTTTTTTTTTGATCCAACATTTTATAGATCTGAGCTTATATCAGTTAAATATTTTTATCCGCATTTTCAACTCAGTAGAACGAAAGTTAGAATATTAGGGTTTTCATCATCTAAGCCAATGAAGTATTATAAATAGGTGTAGATATATGAATTTAACTTACCTTAGTGAGCAACAGCAAAGAATTGTCTTCATGTGGAGTCTGTAAGAATTCATTGTAAATTTTAGGAAAGTTGTTTGGGTTTTGACAAATTAATTAAATTGTATTTAAAATTCAGTTGCAATAATTGCAGCCATAAAGTTTTTAATCATGGAAATCGTACGGTAATTACTTTCATCACTTTCTAAACACAATTCAGTTAATTGCTTTTACTTACCTAATGGAGTCTCCTCGGAGGAAAATTAAAACCTCTTCGGCCAATAAACATGTTCTGTAAATAAAATAAAAATTTTTTAGTTATATGGTGATTTTCTTTTAAAACTCGAATTAATTTGAACATGTATCATTTGCAATAATTGCCGCCTTAGGTTTTTTATTCACAGAAATCAAAGGATAAATAAATCATCACATACATATCTTTATTTTAATGGTTTAAATAAAAAAAAACTTACTATATTTCTGAACGAAAACTCCACTACTCAAACTGGAAAGCAAAGACGCCTTCGAATCGACCCTGTAAGACAAGAAAAATGAGGTTAGATTCTCAACGTGCATCTTTAGCATATTTAAGATTATAACTAATGTTATCAGAATCCTTTTGGTTTAATTTTAAGTTATAAATCAACAGCACTTTGTTCAGATTGAACTTATCATCATGAAATATCATTACAATTGATCGGCATGACTTCGAAACTCACCTAAAACATTTCTAACATTGAAGCCGGTTTGCAACCACGTGCGGGAAAACATCTGCGGCAGCTGCAACAAGAAATTAGTACTTTAGTTTGCAAGAAGTTTCCATTTGAATATAATTGATTTGATTATATTCATCAGTTGGCCGTTCTTATTCTTTCTACAAGAAAAGAATGCTAGCAGCCCTTTTGCAAAGGCACAAGCATCCGACTCTTCAGAAAAAGAACATTCATCAATTTATTTGAGTGCGTTAAAATGAAAACCCAAACAGTGACTTACCATTTTTAAATTATTTTGTTCAAGCAAAACTATTGTGCGAAATATGTAAATACGGGTACAAAAGCAGAGATTGTTCAATGCTTAACACTATTAAGTGATTAAAAGTTAATTTGAACTTATGATGCTTGCAACAAATGCGGATTGAACAGAATATCCATTCTACACACAAGCAAGCCAAAAAGGAAATGAACGAAACCAAACACCAGTGTGCCCAGCTGGATTTTTTGCAAACACGTTATGCATGAAAAAATACCAATAAAAATAATTTACAGAAACTCTTCTGTTAACATATGCCTCTGTTAAATAATATATGTTGATTAAAAAAATATTAAACCTTCGTACCAAAAAGCTACTAGCTAAGTACGGGTTATGGTACAATTGTACGAAATCCATCTAGCTGACGCCATAGCTTTTTAGAAAATAATATAAAATACCCACGGGCGTTATGACACAAAAAATAGTGGTATAATAGTCTCATTGGCGCTATGTCAGTATTAAAAGTGTCATAAGGCCCGCGGGCACTTTAAAAAAAGTGTCATAACGCTCACTCACAAAATGTCATAGCGCTTGCGGGCCATTTGAAAACCTGTTATGAGTGCTTCAAATATATGAAAAAGGATCAACTAAATCTATCTTGCTCTGCCCATATTGTAGACAGATAGTTGAGAATCATATTAAAGTTTTCAATAAAAAAATTAGTTTTTTAAAAAATCGCGCGAGCCTTTAACACTTTTAAAAGTGACATAGCACCCGCGGGCCTTATGACGTGTACCTGTTAGCAAAGCCGAGAGGGTATAAAAAGGATTAACGACAAAATTGCAATTATATTAAAAATTAAGACTTTATTAAATATAGCATAGCTCTTCCGACGCCTTTACAACAATATATCCAGTACAATACATATATATTATAAAATATACATTTTTTATAAATTTGATTTTTTTTTGTTCTTCCAATCGAAAGATTCAATTGTAAATATTTTCATGCAATCACGACTCTTTTTCACATATATTTGTTTTTCAACCGAAAAGGCATATTACATTAATCATTAAAAATTTCAATAAAATCTCTATCACAATTTGAGAATTTCAGGATATGGCATCGCTCATTTTCGATCTTAATAATATGATGTATGTGGTTTCTGTTTCACTCGAGCACAACCATTTCCTGATCCTTAAAAATTTCGATCTATGCATGCACGTATATGTAACCAAATTTGTTTGTAAATTTTTTAAAATCTTTCTTTTTGTGTAAAGTGTTCCTTTTTTTTTGTATGTTTTAAGTTGTACTTAGATTCATAAAATATTAGATACAATTACATATAAAAATAATATATAATGATTATGATTTATAAAAATATTTGCATGTTACGGACGGACAACATCTTAAATCGTACACGTAAACGTAAACATAAACATATAAAATGCTGATTCTGCTTTAAAATACATGCAATTGTGTATTTATTATAATGCTTAGATTAAATGTTTAACTTTACATATATGGCCTAAATATAGGCATTTATAGATTGATTGGTTTTCATTTAAGGCGTGTGCTATCAAAATTTGTGCGTTATTCTTTCTGGTTTGGGCTGCTGTGTCAAGGGATCTCAGTTCTTACGAAACAGCCTCATTTATGTTTGACCGCAGACTTAAAACTATAAAAAATCATGCAGTTTCTTAATTCTAGTTGGTACTTAATCAAATTACAAAAATACATTCTCTTATATTCAATTCCTTATTGAGCTTTATGTTAGATACAATTTATATTGCTTTTTTGTTAGCCACAAAACATTAAGAGTATATAATTTATTAGCATTTTGTTTTGCATGCACATAGAAAACACTATAAAGATAGATATAGAAAAACATTCAGTCTAACAAAATACTTGTACAGAATAATAATCTTTTGAATTTCGAGAAAAATATTCGATTAATGGGTGGGTTCGACATTTGTTGGGCACAAACACATGGCCAATTTTTGTGTGCAACCCGAATTCGATTTCTACATGTTTTTGTGTGATATATGTTTGCGCTTACAAACTACACTACCAAATAAACATATAAACTTGCCGCCTTGTATGCTGTGTAGCAGTTTAGGCATATCAATTGTTTGATAGTATTGCCAATTGCTGCTAGCGTAGCATACGGTGCTGCAGTTTATAGACAAATTTAACTAAATGTTGACAGAAACAAAAAAAAAACTAAATATAAGCATATATAAGCACAACAGTTTCGGATGTGCCGAGATGCGTTTCAAACGCATCGTTTAACTGCTGATATGTCCAATCGGGTGGGGTTTACTACAACTAACAGCAACATAAACAACGAAAATTCGACTAATTTTGTGGTAAACTGGCCATCAAAAAAACTGATGTTAATTTCCCCCCATTCAAATATAGGTGCGTTTCACTTTTGTCAGAGTGGATGTTTTGCAAGGCAGCTCCTTTTCCAAATGTTCTGTGGAGTTTTTGCACTCATGACTCCGATCTTTTTCAAGATCCAAATTCGGTGTTTTCTGTGTTGTGGTATATGGATTTGAGTTAATCAACAGATTGATATCCTTGCCACTGTTTTGATGCTTGAATTGACTGTAAAACCAAAGAGAATTTAGAAATTTAAGTTTGAGCTCAAGTTTGTAAGTTAAATCATTAGTCTTACATTGGCTTGCCGAAGTGGTTGTGATGATTGGCATCGAGTCGATTTTGGTTGCACCAATGCTTGATTCGAATGCCAGCAAAGCCACCCAAAAAGAATGTCATTAGGAAGGCAAATATGATCATCATCATGGTTAGGCTTGTAAAGGTTGATGCTTTCTGCAGCTCATTGACAACAGCTATCGATTTCTGGGGATCTGCAACAGGACAAGAATATAAGATGATGTTGTTTGGATCAAGTTGTGTGTGCGTGCTACTTACCATGCAAATTGGTCATAACCTGCTCAGGATCTACTGATGCCTGTGGTATTTTGTTCTCATCAATATAGTCATTAAGAGCAAAGTCAACACCGGTACCCGTTGGCTGTTGTTCCTGGCTTGGCTGAACCTCTGCTGGTGCACCGCCCACACTGGCATAGTGTAGCTTTTGAACTTCTTCCATTTGTGATGGTGCTATGGTCACAATAACCGGATCAGCTGCAGTTTTTGGGCACAGCGCTGCCGCCGCCTTTTTGGTTGTGTTGAGACTCTGTAGATAGGTTTTGGTGCCAAACTTATGCTGACTGGCAGCCAAGTTCTTACATTCGTGCGTCTGTAAATCCCAGGCACAGTTTGGATCCTGCAAGCTAAGGCAACTCAGACAGTCGACTATCAGGGAGCAATGGTGCAGTGGCACCGTCACCAATCGGCCATCGCTCACAACGACAAGGGTGTTCTTCTTGGAAGATATAACCAGTTCACGCACTGGAGTGCCCAAAGGCAGCACTTGCATCTCAGAGATGACTACAGTTCGCAGTCGATCTGTGCTATTCGGGTGCGTCGTCACCGTATTAATGAACTTGGTCACTTTGCCATCGTCGGTGCCACTGTATATGACATCATAGTGATTGCCATTCAATGCACGCACCTGCGGATCAACCGATATGGCAGTGAGTCGATGATGCAAATTCACCTTTGTCAACAGTGGACGGCCGTGCACAGCGGGCACAGCAGTCTCCATCAATGGATGGTTCTTAACAAAGTTTACAGCAATGCTGGTTAGCGTGCGTGAATCGTCGACGCACTGTCCGGGTCGCGGTTTTGGCACCTGAGCCTGCTCCACGGGCAGCCAGTGTGATTGTGAATCCTTTTGCGATTTGAAATCACCATTAAAGGCAGCCAATATATCATCCACACGATAGGCACACACAGCAGAGCCAGGAATGGCATTTGTCGGTGTTGTGAAAACAGCATAAACCATTGCATTGGCACCGCTCTCCACAATTGGGCTAATTGCCTCTATAATAGAGATGGAGAGAGAAATCTAATGTTAATTTCGCATTGAATCATTGAGTAAATCTGTGACTTACGTATTTCGTCAAAGTAGAATGGGAACTCGCCGGGCACCGAACAGTTGAGACGCGCCTTCAGAAACGATGTCCAGCTTTTGCCATGGTTGTAGGGACCACCGCGATCATTCTTGCAAACGCGACCCACACGCGAATAGACTGCTTTGCCAAAGTTCATGTACTCCATGGAAAGTTCGCGGAAAAAGAAGAAAACATAACCATGGCGTTCAATGGCACCTACAAAATCCGGTTGATTCAGCTGCTTGAGATCATATTGCTCTGTGCGCAAATTCTCGCGATAAATCAAAGGATCGCCACCGGAGAAATCGGCAACAGTGGCGCTATACAGATGCCCATCCGCAAAGGCATACGTGCTGTTATGAGCCGGACTATACGGACACAAGCCTTGTGCCTCTACATCTCGTGTTATCTCATAGCGCATGCTGTTGCCCGTTGCATCCACAGCCTCTGCTGCTGCCTGCTCAACGGTCGCATAGTGGCGACAACGTGGCTTATACGAATTGGTGCCGCAAAGCAGTATTTGTCCATCACTGAGTTTCGCATAGACACGCAAATAGTTGTGACAATCCCATTCGTGTTTACCCTTCAAAACGCACAGTTCCCGATCTGCACCTGAACTGGGCCACACCAAACGACTATTCTCCTTCAGCCCACGCATGCTTATATTGTAAATGACATCCCTGCAAAGAAACAATGAAAGTGAGAGGGTCGTCAAAATTAATTGCCTCAGCTGCCTGCCAAATTGAGAGGCAGATAAATGTGTAAAAAGCAGTCAAACAGTTTGTCAAGGTTTTTGGTTTTTGCTCAAAAAAAAAGCAACAAAAATAATAATTAGAACTTCTACGTTGTATATAAAAGTACGCACTCAAATTGTATGCAATTGCGTTTTTAATTGTCAGCATTCCTACTTGTTTATAGACAGTATGAACAAAAGCTATAAAGAGTTATATATTTCCTATTGTTTGTGTACCCAAATAAACATATTTTGCTGTCGGCCTTGACGTTGTGTTCTTTGTTATATCTTACAAACCAAAAAAAATTATATGTTTCCACATATAAACACAGTTTTTTTTTTTTTTTAATAAAGCTTAACTAATTTTATAGTATGGTTAGTGCAAATAGTTTGTTTAGCTGAGTAATAATATTAATTTTAACGTTCTTTATTTATTACCCGTATAATACGCTAACCATCTTTATTTTCGTTATGTTTATATGCTACAGGTATCCCTCGTTATAAGCGGTACTTCTACAACGCGTTTAAATGAGTTTCTCTACACTGCGAAACTTCGACTTGTAGGAAAGTTTTACACCCAAAGCACTCACTTTTTCCACGAAATATGATGTTCGAGGACTAGCAAAAGCGCATTAATAATTTTGTTAATTAATAATATATATAATAGCTAAGTCTTCTATAACGCGATTCACATAACGCGGAATTTTTTTTGGAACGTAACCACCGCGTTATATAAGGGATAACTGTAAGTATATATATTTTTTTCTTTTCAATAATTATTCTGTGTATGTTATGGAAAATTGCACAATTTCATGCTTCAATTCAGGTGAATGCTTAAACAGAATAATACGTAAACAAGTTGTTGGCCTGCCTGATATTTCCAGGAAAACCGAATGAGAAATGCGAGATTTGCACTTGGCTATATACAATATTGTATCTTAGGCTAAAATAATAATTTACACAAACTGAACAACAAACAGTAGCTAGAAAAAAATAAATGCACCCTCGTCATATCAATGGCACGTTAATTATTCCTCGAATCGTTTTCACACTCGTACATATTATTATTTGTTGTTGTATAAATGAAAAAAAAAAATTCTCAAATGGCAATCGAGTGAAAACCTTTAAAGCATTCAAGGTGCAGTATACACAGATTGAATAAGAAAATTTCATGTACTTACTTGGCACCAATGAGAACACTCTCATCATCATGATCCAAAATCTTATAATAGTCCGTTGTGTTGCCAAAAAAGCTTGCCGTCACTTTGTCTGGCTCTGTAAAATGCAAATGAAAGTGTTTAAAATATTTATTTTCGATTGGAAAAGATAAACTAATTAAACGGTTAAATCATATTTAATCCTTAACTGAACATTAATTGCCTAAAATTGCATTGTAAAATTAAAAAAAACGTTTTTGCAATTAAAATTACATAGCAATTAGTGGAGGCTATGTGTAATTAGTTGGCCCATTTAAAGGCAAGTTGCTTCAGAGGAAACGCTAATTTGTTGCAAGCGTTGCGAAAAAAAATTGGGCGCGATAAGCTTAGCTTAGCTTGCTTTTAGTTTTGGTGATAAAACGCTAAACAAAAGAAACGGGAGAAAAAAAAAAACAACAAGCAAACCAAACAACAAGTGGCACAAATAAACAACGAAAAACAACAATAATAATAATAAAAATAAGAGTCAACTATGCTATATGTATGTTGTGGGCGGCAGATAGACTTACTCGTTTGCAAATCGGGCCGCACATCGGGCATCCAAGCATGGGCAAACGTTAGGCAGAGGCTGAGGCACAAAAGGCATTCAAGCATATGCCACATGACAGCTGCTTTTGTTGTTGTTGCCCTTGCCCTGCTGCTATGTTGATATCTTCTTCTCCGGTCAGTAATTAGCATTGTAGCTGCTGCTGCTGCTGCTGTTGCGGCTGCTTTTGGCGATGAACGCTAAAGAAGGTCTCTTGACGTGTTCTTTAGTTGTTGCAACACAGCTTTTACACTCTAGAATTAAGTATTGTCAATTGACGTCGACGCTTGACGTGCACTTGAAAACTGTTGAGCCAGTCTTTTATATTGCTTCGTTCTGATGATTCAGCAGTGGCTTGGTGCTGCTGTTCGTGCAGCTGCCACTGGCGCATACAAACACACACACACACAGACAGACAGACTGAATGGCTGGCTGGCTAGCTTGCTTGATAGCTGGCTGCTGGTGCCAATGGGGCTGGCTGTGGCCTGACTGCTTTTAATCACTGCAGTTTGTCATTTTGATTGCTGCCATTCTCGTGCCAGTTGCTGCTGCTGCTGTTCGACTGCTGCCTCTCACTAGCATTGCTGGTTTGTATATATAAATATAATTTTCACTACGTTTGCTTGATGATTTCTTGTGCTGCTGTTGTTGTTTGTTTCTCAATGCTATTAGCTGATGTGCTCAAAAGAAAACGCAAAACCTGCAATGAGATAAACAAAAAAAGTTTATATAAAAAAAAGACTGTTGGATTACTGCGAATAACATATTTTTATTTTGATTTGCTTTGTTATTGTGGTATTGCAGGAATTTCTGCCGATCTGGTTGTGGTCAGGCATTTGAGTTAAGCAAGGAGTTCGAGATTGAGAAAATTAGGCTAATGGGTTAACTATAAGTTGATTAACTTCTAAACTTTCTTTTTTTTTAGTTTGTTCAAGCGCATTCTTGCAGAACACTTTTCAAATTAGTTTATTGATAACTATAGCAACTATTTTAATTACTCATGATTTTAAATAAATGACTTTTCATCCCTTTAGCTTGTGTATTATATCGTTTAAATTGGCTTTATTGCAAAGTCATTCATTATTGGTCATTGTTACATAAAAACATATTTGAACTCAATTGTTGCATATTATTATTAGCAAATTTCACTTGTGTAACAATAATCACAAAACTTGTTTCTTTTCGCGAATTCTTCACGCACACGCTACTACTACTTTTTCTTGAACACTTTCTATGAAAATCGCTTTTAAATTGACCATAGGTATTAAAGCGAACCGTACGTTGGGCGAACTCGTTGAGCACTGAAACTGAAACACAACAAAATTGCCAACTGAGCGGCGAAACGGCAAACATGAAACGCAAAGCAACAACAATGCACTGCTTAGACGCCCACACTTGGGAGAATTGTTTTGAGAGCTGCTTAGTTTCGAGCACAGTTTTAGCAGCATTGCACTCAACACACTCTCTAACTGTATGTTCGTTCTCTCTCTTTCTCCCATCCACTCTCTTTAGTGCACCACCCTTGATATATGTCACGCATCGTTTCATCGTGTCCTGTGTTAATTTGTATGATTCATTCAGTTATGAGTTTTTCCGTCTTTTTTTTTTGTTGGAAATCACGTTTTGGTATTTTCCGGCAATATCCCCGTGACTTTTTTCGTTGTCTAATCAGCTAGATACATAAGTTAGAGAATAACAGGACGTGCCGTCCTGCAAAAGATGTTCATCACACGTTTAGTTCGTACAAACACACATTCACGCTCACGCACACACACACACACACGTAATTTCCATGTGTGGGTCTTCTCAGGTTTTTTTTCTTTTTTGTTTTAGCATCGACGATCGCCGGAAATTTGTGCTACAGTTTCTCACGCCCCGCGTTCCTCGCTCGTTCTGTCTTGTCACACTTGGACAACTTTTACCTAAGCCGCGATGGCGGATGATCTTCAATAAATTGCTTTATTGGCCAATTGAAGGTCACACTTGCTGGTCTTGTTTCTGTCGTTTTGGTCAATGAATTTTGTGTTCGTATCGTTTTTCCAGCTTGAAGGTTTTCAGCAACAACAACAACAACACAGCGGTGGTTACGGGTCAAGTGACCCGACGTCTGACTCTTGGCCCATTCCATGTCTCAATTTTGTAATGTGTGTGTGCAAGTGTTGAAATTAAAGGGGTCCCCACAATTGGCCTTACGAATTTATGTATGAAATACGAGAGGGTGGTTTGTAGATCAGCTAGCAAATGAAACCGTATTCTTGTTCCGGTCAATGAGTTAAGTCGAGTGGAAGCTAGCTTTTAAGATGGGTCAGTAATGGCGAGAACCGGATTACTATATATTTTATACTAATACAATCAATAAAAATATATAATAATTGAGTTTAAGGCTTCCACACAAAAGTGAGCATAAACAAAAAAATTTTTTCAAGTTTTTTAGAAGTAAATTAATATCGTTGCGCAATGAATTTGATTGTGGTTAAGCTGCCCTCGTTATGATATACAAACATACTTATTATGCGTATTATGAATAAATATTATCAATATTATATTTTCATTTTTGGGCTCAAGTTTCATAAGTTCCATTTAGTTCAATGCCAGGAAGTGTGTTCCGCTTTTTTATGACCAGACCAGTTGGTCGTTTTTTAACATATTTATTCATATGCATAAGTGGCACTTAATTGATGAGAGCTCAAAATACATGTTTGAGTTACCTATTAGAATCATCTTTCAAACTAGTTACTGTGTAGTATAATATGGGTCGGGCGGGTACAGCTGCCGCTGCCGCTGCTTCTACGTGCCTTCCTCTTTCATACTTTTCACACCTTTTTCACACGTTTTCCTTAAATGATAAGCAGCAGCAAGCCGTGAGATACAAAGACTGATAGATGCTCGTCTGTGTCAGATAAGATAACGGCCAAATGTATGTCACGTTTGTTGCTTGCATTTGATGTGTGTAAAAAAAACGAGACGAGGCATGTGGTAATAGTATTGATATGCGTAAAAGTTTTGTACTACGTGCTCTAAAAGAAAATGTGTTTAGCGTTTTGGCCCATTAGATACACTACCAAAGCATTCATTTATATACATATATGCATATAGATTATCAGCTTGAAACCTGATCTCCTACTATATGCTATGCAACCTGTTTGGCCAGTGGGCGTTCAGTTAGTCAATACTCCAAGTTGTGACAAACAACACCTGTTGGCACCTGTTTCTGTGGATTGGCCATATAAAGTGATTCGTTAATCGCAGACATACTGACTGGCTTGTTGGATCTGGCTGTTTCTGGTACTAGTTGATTTTGCAATAAGAAAATATCAACTCTTTATTCAATCTTTTATTATTTGTAAATACTATTAATTATTAAAGTTTTATTAAATAACATCGTTAGCGTTATAAATCAATCTTGAGTAACGAACTTTGTTCTTTGTTGTCTAGTAGCTTGCCTTTCGTTCTACTACTACAACAACTAAAACTTAAAAGATATGCATATAGAAAATAATGACTACATAATTAAAAAACTGTTCGTTTTGTTGTTGTTGCTGTTGTTCTTGTTGTGTTGTTTATTATATTATGTTTTGTATATTGCTCTTTTCATTTGCCTTCTTATCATTAGTGTTCAACAGTTCAATGCACTTTCCATGTCTTTCCACTCTGCTTTTCATTTCTTATCCACAAAGCAATCGCGTGCAAGTGCTGCCCAACTAAACTATCAACATTTTACTTCCGATTTGTGTTACAAACTCCTACATGATTCACTTAGATACAAACATACAAACAAACATACATATATTGAAGTTAAACCCGTTTAATCAAGAAGCGATGCTTTGTTTGGCTTCAACGGAAGCGTAGATGATTCACAAGTGTAACAAAAAAAACAAATGAACTTTTAATATTTTTTTGCGAATCGACAAAAAATAGAGTTTAATTTTCTTGCTCTTGTTAATAGACGTAACAAATATGGCGCGACAAGTTTTTCATTCACAAAAAATACAAAACAATTATTATTTAAGCGCGTTAAATGAGCGTGGGAGTTCCTTATTTGAAGTTATAAACGGCGCGTTTAAATCAAACAACAATAAAAACAATGTACATATATATATTTACGCAGTTGCATTGAACTCCCAAAACAACCAGAGTGTGGGGTGAGGAGATTTAAGTGTGTGTGTATGTGTATGTTTTTGAGGTTAAGTGGGACACACCGTCGCGTTCCACTTTTTGGGCTGCTGTCGCTTTTGACACTTTGACTCTTTAAGCTTTGCATTGAATTTTTTTTAAATTGTTGTTGGTTATTTTTATGTATTTTCTTTTTTAACTTTTATTATAGCTGTGGGGCGTTGTTGCTGTAGCATTAACTGTTGTTTGCATTTGAAATTGAGCTGCTTTACCGTTAGTTGTCGATATGCGTTTGCAGCGATTGAGGGGAAGAGAATAAACACTTGTGGAACGACGCAAATTGATTATACCACTAATTTATTAGATTTTCTACTCTCAGCTAGCAGCTAACTCGTTTTTATGCTGCTGCCTTTTACAGTTCTTGGCCAGACACTAACACTTTGGCCACCGCCTCGACCACTGTTTAAAGAAACAAGTCTACAAATTCACCTGTAGCTATATAGCGAGTTGTTTAGTCGTTTTTTTTTTTTCTTATATGCTATGTCTCTCGTTCTCTCCTACTGCCGATCACCACTTAAGCACGTTGATAGCTGCTGCTTCGCCTTCGAATGCTACTTGCTGATGTTTACAGCATTAAACACACACACAAACACAAACGCACTCATACACTCGCGCACTCGTAAAATTTATGTATTTTCTTGTCTTACTCGTTTTTAAGCTTATGCTTCATGTTTGGTTTGTTTAGATATGTATGTATATGTTTGTATGTATGTTAACATGCGTGTGTGTGTGTCGGTGTGTGCATAAATTAAAAGAGAGAAAAACACACGTCTGTACACAATAAAAACCTGTTTGTTGCTTCGATTCTGGTTGTGGATAACAAATACGCGGCGCGGGGGTTGCAGTTGGGTAGGCTTGAGTTGTTGGCTTGTGGCCGTAGTTTTTTGTGTAGTAAATGCAACAGCAGCCAATATCGCATTGATTTAAAACACTTACATTTCACTTATAACACACACTTAAGTTATGCTTTTAAGCCACATTTATGCAGAACATCTTTGTGCTGCCCTTTGACTCACCAAAATTCATAAAAAGTATCCAAATAATTATCAAATTAAGCGAAAAACACGAACTTCTTAAAAAATATACTCTTTACACTACGGCGGCCATTTTGCTTTGACTTGTTTGGTATACGTCTAGTGATGGCCATACTGTCGATAGCATACACTTGCCATCGAAATTTTACTAGGTTGGCATACCTACAACATTCCTTTTTTCAATATATGGCCACATTGTATGTTATACGATGTATCGATGTTTGCGCTTCAGCCACCCCCGCAGTTCATACACCGAAAATGGGAAGTGTAAAGTTATTTACGTTAAAATGAAGAATTCTAATCAATAAAGTGCATTAACAATTAAAACAAATTCAAACACATTGTTTCCATAATGGCTACAAAGTAAGTGCATTCAATTATTTACATATAAACAAAAACATGTGTATACAAACTGCGGTGAATTTTTCGTGCTTTGAGCCTCTTGTGTATGCAGGTATTTTGGCATTGTGTGTGTGTGCGTGGGTTGTGTATGTGTCGCGTGGGTGTATGTAGGGGTATTTTTTTGTTGTGTTTCCATTGAGCTGCAGCGTTAACACGCACACCAACAAGCGATTCTCCATCAAAATGAAACCTAACAATAAGCTGCTGATAAGCGCTTATATATATGCAATATGTATATCAATGATTATGTTTGTAGGCATGGTACAGTGGCACAAAACTAGAAAATTGTGTTAATTTTTTGTTTATTCATTAATGATAAACTCAACCATAAACAAAACCAGTTTAAATTTGTATTAAACTCAATTTTTGCATAATTAGTGTTTGCTTAAATCAAATCTAACGTTATTATCAAGAAATTTTATTACGAATTCGCTAATCTAAAAACTTGTTTTCCAAGGAGTGTTTCGATAAAAATTTGTCGTTGGTAAATACTGTCGTTATATAAACAAATTAGTTGCTCTTGAGACATAGCTTAAAAATGTTAAAAGCGGTAAGTTGATTCTTAGGGTTTCCCTAAAGGAACTATATCTAAAGATTATTACAGTTGTTGGTGTTGCTCTTTGTCAACCTGACATTAGCGTCGTCTCGCCAATTGGTGCCACATATCAATGCCGTGGATCAATATGACGTCGGCTTTCGTCTGGAACCCAACGTTGACAGTTATAACCTAAAGTAGGTTTTTTTTTTAATCCAAAATGCATTAGAAATTCTGTTAACGCCATCAGTTTGTCCCAATACTAGCATTCAACATTATAGTTCATCGCGTGTGGAGACCGTTCAGGAGGTTGCACCCGGCGAGCTCCTGGTAAATGGTCAGCTTCATAGTTTATATTATGACCAGAATGGTCAACTGGATGTCATCTATGAAGCAGGTCGCAATGGTTATAAGGCCAAGTATAGTTATGTGACATTAAACTTTAATCTTCCGCCGCCACTGCATTTGCCGGCAAATGTTCTCAAGGCAGCAGCTGGATAAGTACAGTGGCAACTCGCATAAATGGAAAAGTCTGTTTCAAATATGCAAGTCATTCTTATTAATGAGAAATTTATAATTGTTGGAAACTTGTGTTTGGATTTTAATGTTGTTAAAGAAAAATGTTGCTGAAAAAAAAATAATCATTTTATTATTACCAAATGACAATGCAAATCTTTGAACTTCTAGACAAAATTACATCAAAATAAATTACTAATTATGAGTGTTTTTTTTATTGTTTGGGAATATTTTTGAAACCTTTCGGGTTTAATAACACTGCTGGAAGAATTCTTAGCTGTCTTTAGCAAATCGGCATTTAAGGTCTTTTAAATATGAGAAGACGCCACAATGAGAAAGTCAGTTGCCAATAAAGCTTCTGCAGATACAAAAGCAAAAAAACTATGTTTACAGCGGTGAGTTCAGCAAAGCTTCAAAAATGAAGTAAGTTAAATACTTTTGATTATAAACAAATCTTTAGTCGATTCTTGTGCTCTTTGTTAACTTTGTGCTTGTGACTCCCGCCACGCTCGAGCCGCGGATTGATCAATATACATTAAGGTAACAAACACATAAGGCAACACCTAAAGGTTTAAGAATTAAGTTAATAAAATTTTTGCACAGCATTCGGCATCCAAATGGAAATAGTTGGCGTGAGGAGACAATCAAAGAAATAGCACCCGGTATTCTGGAGGTGAAGGGTCAACTTAATCAGGCATTTGATAATCCCGGCGGCACTCTTCTGGTCATTTATGAAGCAGGACCAAATGGTTATGTGGCCAAGTTTAGCTACAAAGGCACAAAAGCGTCGCCAATATTTGCATTTCTAAGTCCATTAGCTCTTAAGTCAGCAGCTGGTTAAATTTGCAATAAATAAGAACGAACAAAAATCGAAACAACAATTAAAATATGTTTTATTTTTCGCATTAACTATGCCTTAAAGTATGCCATGTTTATTAAACCAACAAAGATGCTGTGTGTCAAAGCCGAATATCGCATGCACTTCATTTTAAATTTGTTTTTCAATTATGCTTTCCTCTCTCTGTCTCTCTCTAAATATCGATCGATATTGCTTAAATTTCTCTGTTATCGATAGCAATTGGCGGTTTTATAGTGACATTTAAACTGTTTCAGCGCTACGCTACTAAATTAACGTCGTAATAAGTCGGCGATTTCACATCATATCACCTTTGCCACCCCTTACACCTGTACAGCTTGAAGCGTGAGCAAAATTTCTATCACCGCTGCGCTGCTGTCTGACACCTCATATCATATGTAGTAGTATTTATTTATCAGCCAGCTGGCTGGCAATTCAGTTCACTTCAGTTTAGTGTTGACTGAGTTATCAACGTTGAATTACTGGCGGTAGGCGATAAGCCGCCACGATGCAGCATTTCATTTAAACTATATCCAAGAACTGCTAATTTACTTTAACTTGCTTGAAATGTTTAAAGAGTGGCTCAAACCAAGCCACAAACGTTGGCAGCAGCAGCAGCACAACATTTACAAAAGCTGCAACAGCTGCGTAGACAAGTGCTCGACAGGTGGCTCTCTCTCTCTTTAAAACAGTGACTCTCCAACTGTAACTAATTACGCTTTTTATTTTCGTTTTTGTTAGAGAGACGATGATTGTGTTTGTCTATGACACAGAGTGTCTGAAGGATGAGGCGGATGATCCGATTGCTGCGGTTTTATACTTTCATCCCAGCTGGGTTTCAGACACCCAAAAGGTGGCACTTTGTGGTCAGCTTATGGGTACATCATATTTCCTAAAGGATTGCTTCTTTAAACCACGCATCCTGGCGCTACAAAATGGCAAATTTGTACTACAGGAATTCGGCCGTTACACTTTGGTAAGCTTTGCAAATAGCATCTTGAATTTCTTAATTAATTATTGTTCGTTTATTTAAGGCCGTTGGCACCGATCGCAATATTGCGGATCAACTGCTGGAACATCGTGCAAATCTCTTGAGCTCACTGCTAAAGTTTTTTCATCGCGATTTGCAATCGCTGCACGATCAATACGCCCAGCCCGCCCAACAGCCCAGTCGAAATCTTAGCGAGAAACTATACCACATATTCGAAACATATCTGCCAATGCTGCAACGCAACGGTAATACATTCCAAAATGTGCCCAAGTTGCGCATGCCCAAGGTTAGAGTTCGTATCACATCTGAAAGTACTTATTTATTAACCGACACTATAAACCACAGACCGCTAGTCATATCTATTTGGAGGCCATACAAACACTGCAAAGCTGCCAACAAACCAAGGGCATTCTCGGTGGCGCTATACTCTATCACAATAAGTATGTGTGAAAATGGCCAACCAATAATATTGTTATCTTGTTAATCTTTAATATTTCTTTAACAGAGTGGTTGCCAGTCAGTTGGGCAATGTGGTGACCAAGCAATTGGTATTAACTGATCCACGTCATGTACGTACCACCGCCGAGCAGCTGAACATGCAACAGTTTCATATTCCCAATGGCGTTCAAATGTTGGTGGTTTATGTGGATCAGCAGCTGTATCGCAAGCTGGCCGCCGAGGCGCAGCGAGCACAGAATCTTCAGATGACAACGTCGCAGCTAGGACAAAATTCGTTGCCATTTCAATATGCCAAGCGAAAGTTGAAGCGCGATAAATCGCTTATATTCACACACATACCCGAAGAGGAGCAGGCAACGTCAGCGACATCAACGGAGACAGAGACGATGGTTAACGTGGAGCTTCCAACAGCAAGACCAAAATCAATGCGTCCAACTCATTTGCCGTTGCGCTTGAAAAGTTTGCACAGCAAAGATTTGCCCGAATCGGGCATTGCATCGATTAACTTTGACGAGACAGACTCGTATCCAGAGTTTATTGGACGCACTAGTGTGTGCAATACGCCAATGACCGAGAACAAAGTGTTGCCGGTGGCCAATGTCATGTCCATATGCGCCAATCCAGAAGATCAGGCAGCCGATGCAAACAATTCCAATGGCAAGCCATCATCTCGTCGCAACTCGCTCAAGCTGGATGTGGAGAAGTTTTTTCACAACTTTATCACCAATCCGCACAAACAGCTAACGCGTCGCAAATCATCAGCGGATTTACAGGATGCATTGCGTGTCATATCCAAAAAATTGGGTCACATCACACATGGCTTCAAAACGGATGAGAATCGCAATGGCACCAACAGCAATGTCAACAGCATCATCAGCGAGTTCTCCCCAGACCTAATAGAAAGTGAGGAGGAGAGGATCAGTTCGCGCACCATTAGTGATCCCACCTATCCAGTTTTTAATGCCAACGGGCAGCAAATCTCACGCAGCCTGTTTCAGCAGTTTCTCGAACAATATCGCAAGCTGTGGGGTGTTGCCAGCGAACAGGCTGGAGAGGATGCCGAGTTAGCAGCTCTGGTTGCCGAATTCCAAGTGTTCAATATGGAAATACAAAAGCTGGACGAGCACATGCAGAAGCAGGCAGCAACTGCTGCAGCACCAGCAGATCGCAATCTGAATATAGCAACTGTAGCCACAAAGACGCCGCTAGACAAACGCTCTATGTGTTTGCCCCTCAAGTCGGCGAGTGATATAATCGTAGACAACAGCACTGTTAATCAGCGTCGTAATGGTGGTGGTGGTGGTGGTGTCGGTAGTGGTGTGCCTTTGACGCCGCTTATGGCCAAGCTATCGGTGCTGGCCCTGAACGAGACGACACCCATTGAGATACAGACACCGTTGACGAGCAGCAAAGTGTTTCCACGTCGCAGATCTCTTAATTGCGAGGATGCTGTGGACGCATTGGCTGCATTCAATGCTCCGCCAACAGCTGCTGCATCTGCTCCGATAGATGGATTGCAGCGCACTGAGCTTTATATATGTGGACAGCAGAATATGACATTACTGCTGCTAATGGAGGAGGGTTCCTGCTTTCAACAGAGCATTGTGCAAAAAATGGTGAGCTTATATAACAAATTGAATTATGCAATTATTTTGATCAAATTTATTCCAGTTTGACATCTGTGTATCAAAGTTTCCGCACATGGAATCGCAGTTGAATCAAACATTGAACGTCAATGTGGAAGGCGATAAACGGGACGGCAGCAACTATAGCTTCATGTGCATCGATGACAAGTGGGACGCACTCCAACGCAACGGGCCATGGAATCCACTCGAACTAAACACACTTGAGTCCATGCATGGCGATATGCAGCAACCAAATAACCAACTCACCGATCTAATACTACGGTTAGTATAATTTAATCAAAATCTTTTAGTGCCATGCATTATTATAATATTCCTTACGTTAACAGCTCGCATGACTCGGTCTTTTATGGCTACAAGTGCGGCCGCACCGAATTCTTTTACAAGGAGCCAACACATCAGATTAATGGCATACCACCGCCTTCAGATCCCATTGGCAATATACAAATGCGCGCCAAATCACGTCTAGAACGTGATCATTCCTACATGCTATTGTAGACTACAAAACTAATTAATTGCATACAAAAAAATACTCGCAAGCTTAGCCAAAAAACAAAAAACAGATAATGTCCAGATGTTAAACATATATATACATAAGTATAAAGGGTCGCAAGCCCCTAATGCCAATTTAATGCCATCCCTTCTAACTGTTTTAACTTACTTTGCCATCTCAGACTGTGTGTTTATGCCAGCTGCAATTGTATTTTGAATCTCCATAACTTTGCGTATTTTACATATACATACAAACAAGCTTAGTTGTGCAGCTTTTAGCCAAATTGTACATTTGTTTCGATCCATTTGCATAAAGTACAAATTCTTTAAGTATTTGCTTTGAATTATGCACATATTTATATGCCCTCCACTGTTGTTTAATTTTAATACCATAAGCTTATTGATTTGATTTAAGATATTTGCACGAAAATGAGAAAATTTTAAATTTTTGTTCGATTAATTTTATATATGACAACTCTGAAGTAATTTTAAAAGCCATCGCCGTGTTAACGATATTTAGTGCCAATGTAAATGCAAAAGCCGTCAATGGGAGTAGAAATACTTATACATATATATATATTATATACTATGTGCATGCATTTAGTTATGCCGTCGACGCAGTTTTAGCAGCAAATAAAAATTAGATAAACTTGTGCAATATACAACATAATATTATAAAACATTTGGCGAGTTTATTCGTTGATTTTAGCCCAAATAATACAAATACATAATAAACTGCATAATTTATACAAAACATATTTAATAACATAGTCCGATAAATAATCGCGTAATTGTATAGAATATGTTTTTAAAAATAAAAAAGTGGAAAAAGAAAAATGAAAAAAATAAAAAGTACTCGTATTTTAAAAATACTCGTTTGGAGGATAAAAATAACTAAAGTTATCGTTAGTTTCTTTTGTCAGATAATTTACCTTAAATTATTCCCATTCCCAATACGTAAAAACTCAAATTGCATTTTTTCGTGAGTTTCTTGTTCAACCATTAAAGATGGTGAGTTAGGGACTTAAGATTTAAATTGTGTTGTGTGGCAAATTAAATATATACATATTTGTGTAACATGTTCGATTTATTATTTAATAGGCATATTACAATCGGTTATTGCCAAATCAATCGCTTCCAACTAAAGTACAGCCTGAAGTGGTGCCAATGATGGGACGCGTTGGGCGTTATACCAACAAAATGCATCATATGCGAAAGCATTTTCTTAAACCACTGCAAAACTATAGATTTTCAGAGCCATTCATGGAGCCAGTGGATACAGAGCTGCTTTATGTGCCCACCTACCATGAAATTATCAAGAACCCTATGGATTTGAGCACCATTATTAAGCGTTTGGATAATAGGTATTATTATTGTGTGGAAGATCTCAACAACGATATTAGGTTAGTCATCCGAAATTGCTACACATTCAATCGGCCAGAGGCGTCGGTCTTCCAGCAAGGCCTGCAGCTTGAATCATATTTCCTCAATGTTCTCGACAAAATGCCAGCGGGTGCGGAAGTAATCTCCGACAGTGGCAGCAGCCAAAAACGTCTATGCAAGCATCAATGCACGCAACGGCTTGAACAAATACAGAAACATCTAGAGAAGGGGATTGAGCTGGCTGGCCAACACTATTTTCACCGAAAGTTGTTGGTTCTACGTGAGGAGGTGAAGGGAAAAAGGTTTTCAAACCTTCAGGAACTTGATACACATCTCGATCAAATGATTACATTTACCAAGGAGCGGGTGATCAAAATGCGAAAATTATTTGAATTAACATCCATAAAGCCTTTGGATAACAGGATGGATATTCCAAACAAATATTATCATCCCATTTCGTTGACTAAGGATATATGTTCCTTGCCCAAATGCGGTTGGGAGAATTGTCTGTTAGACACTATACAGGATCGAACTTATTTGAAGAGTTCATTAAGGCGTCACATGTTATTCAACACGGAAATGATAAATAATCAAATTTGTGCACAAAATGATCTAACCTGCTGCTCCGAAGATGAGGAAGAAGATTCTGTGCATCCCATCGCTGGCGAAGCGCATCTAATGTCCGTTCAGAAAAAATATAATGGTCTACCACTTGAATGTAAGGCGGGACTACTTCATATAGTTGAACAGTGTGCCACCTCCTATAAGCTACACGGGGATTACAAATTTAATATATTGTTGTATGCCCCGGTTGTTGTGCGTACCATAATTGACAGTCTTGAGAAATTCCTGAGCATATCTGAAACAGATTCAGGTTACTCAACAACCGAACCCAAAAACAATGGGAACAATGGGAACAATGAGAACAATGAGAAAAAGGATCAGCAACTGGCTTCGGCTTCGGCTACGTCTTGGTCGCCCGCAGAATATGCCCAAGAATGTAAAAATGCCGTGGAACCAGCAGATGAACCTTTCCTGCCCGATGACATTTCAAGTGACGACGATGACGTGGTAATCTTGGATTCAGTGCCGCAACAGAAACCGTTGGCAATGCCTCCAGAAGTTAATTCACAAAAGGTAGATGAAAAGAGCGAAGAAATAAATGATCATTCCGATCCAAAGCAAGAACAAACGTTGGCATTACCTCCAAAAGATATTCCTGAACAGTTGGACGCGAAAAATGTCTTGGATTGTAATATTATCGTAGATTCCGATGTTATAATCATTAATGAGAGCTTAGTCTAAACGGATTGTTAACTTTTAAAAAATACTCGGATATACATCTATATATAAAAAAAATGATTGATTTGATTTATTTCGCATTTGCATTCCATTTTCTTGTTGTGTTACTTAATATTAAACTTTACTACTGCAGCTTTTTGTTTTTGTTCTTATCAAAATACAAATTTGTTATGTTTTTTCTTTCTGCGTTTGCGTTGAATAATAATATTTTATAATTGTAAACTTATGAGGTAACACAATAAAATACATTTGAAGCGTTTTGTGTTTTGTCAATGTCATCTGTCTATGCATCGTATTCTAAGTTAGCTTATCTTATCAAAACAAAATTCTAAATAAATGTATGTATGTATATATGTTTAAGCATATAAGAGAAATCACACAACAATCTTTGCTGCACTTTGCACTCTCGCTAACTTCGTTGTAGGCGGCTAAAAACTTTATGAAATTATTTCATTGAAATATCATCTAAATTTATATATATATATATGTATATGTAAGTAAATATATAATGTAGGTAATAGGTATATGGGCGTGTAGTATGATTAACATTCTTGACGTTTCTTCATTTAGCACATTTTTGACTACTAAGCTTAGTAATTAACCCGTTACTGCCGTTGATTATTATAAATGTATTTGTATAATTTGTTATCTCCGACTCAACTAACTATGCCACAATATGACTATTCTTGTTAAGATCAGTGAGTAATTGTGCATCGAAATCTTCCGACTCCATTAAATCACCATTTAACGAATGTGGTATGCTTGTGGACAATACCATGCCACCAAGTCCACCGCTGCCTGTGCCAATTGATACCTCATCCGGTGGCGAGTTGCGACGAAGCTCACGTTCACGCACAATATGCGGCGCCTCATTAAATTCGTCCAACTCATCCATGCCTAAGATGAAGTTACATAAATAACTAACTCAACTGTTGATTAGATGGACTCACCTGCATATTTGGTGCCCGCCAGGAGCAGATATTGGCCGGCACGATTTGGCCACAGCAGTCCAGTCATAATGCAGTAGGCCATGCAATCGGCCGAATTTGTGATGCCCTGCAGCAGTTTGTAGCGCCACATGGGACTAACTTGCAATGCAACAATTGCCACAATGGGCAAATAGATGAACCACACCAAACTCGAGGCGCCCAGATGTAATAAAAAGTCCAGCTTTTTGCTCGAATGCTCATACTTCATGGTATTGCGTAGCTCGTACAAAAACCACATCATAAACGAAGTGCTATTAAAATAGTTAAGTTAGTTAATTACAGCTGATCAAAAAAATATCCTTGCAATGACTTACCGCAGAATTAATACAATCCAGCCGGGCCAGGATTGATATTCATCACTATCGGATATTATATCCACCTCCGTCTAAAATGAATTATTTCAATTAAAATGTCTTCTCTCAATTTGCATGTTGAACTTACCCTATCCCAAATGTACAGGAACACATGGAACGCACAGTATGGAACCCAAATTGACATCAATATGATCCAGCCGGTGCGACTGATTTGTTGACGCGTCACAGCCCAACCCTTGGCCAGCAGCAATAGGATCAGCATGAATGTCGTGCGACTGAGTATGTCCAGTACATCACCGGCAGCCTGCATATTTGGCTCACCCTCACCGTTGGCCGCATAGCGAATTAGATGCGCTGTTATTAGCGCTAGGCTCACAAACTCACTGAGTAGACTAAGCGTAAATAGTTTGGTTACTGGATGCTTTTGGCGACGCACTGCATAGATTTGCATGGGCAGCAACACAATATAGACCAGCATAAAAATCAAATACATTTCCAATAAATTCTGCTGATCGTATGGATACTGAAAGGTAAGCGGATGTGCTGCCGAACTATTTGGATGCACATTCACCAAATTGATGTCGTACTCCAATGTGGTTAGAAGATGGCTGCTCCGATTGCTTAAACGCGCCAAATTCTCATGTGAGTGCCAGGCGCAAGTGCTGCGATTGCGATAACATGCCACTAATGCCACATACCAGAAGCTAAGAGATGGAAAGTGTATTCATTAGCACATTGCAAAACCAATCATAGAGATAAGAAATTGGTTATTGAATATTTATTCAATCAATCAATATTCAGTTATGATATTGATATTGATCTTGTTTCACTTAATTGAAAAGTAAACATATAAAACAAACAATGATTTCGCCGAGTCATGTCTACGCTTTTGTTTATACAGTTGAACTTCCATAGAACGAATCTCGGAGAGGACAAGAAAAAATGTCTTCATAGAGAAAATTCGCAATAAGGAATGGTTTTTGATTGAACCAAATTGTAGGGATCTCGTAATGAATTCGTTATATAGAAAACTTCGTCACACGGAAGCTCGACTGCATCAATGATTGACTACTTACCGCGGCTCCGTCTCCAAATCAATGACATAGGTCAACTGATGTCCACCGATAACATTTGATGGTTCATCCTCGTCCACGCACAGCTGATTAGCGGGACAGGGAACACGACGTAGAAAGTCACGTTTGCCCTGCGGATTGCAGTCGGGATCGTAGACAATGTGCTGCAGCCGGGAGAACATGCGAGAGCAGGCGATTTCCCTATTGCGATAGCTACGATTGCTATAGAAATCAACGAACGTTGACTTGTCGAGGACGACCAGCGTAACGGGTGCACTATATATATCGTGTGACGTCACATTGCCATAGATATAGCCATAGGAGTGCAGGCGGAGCGGCGTGGGCGGATCGGCCTTTTGAAACCCGAATTTGATGAGGAACTGAAAGAAGTCCGCGGTATGGAATTCGCCGCTGATGTGTGTTGCAGCTGCGAGCGGCGGCTGCTGTGTTTGTAGTGCAAGCAATAATAATAGCAGCAGCCATTGGATTCTTGAGTGGGAGGCGGGGGGTGGTGGTGATAAAGATGCTGCGTATATTGCAGACCTTATCAGCAATTTTGTTGTTGCACTTGATTTGCAAGCGTCGCTGCTGCAGCTGTTGTGTGAAGCTGTTTTTGCAGCGGCTGCATGCGTGGCAGTTGGAATGGCATTACAACGCCAAGGTGGCGCACTTTTGTGCATTATGTGCAAAATTTGTTGGCTATTTTGTGTTTTGTGGAAACTTCCACCATCCGTTCACTTTTTGCTCTTTTGTTCTTCTTCTTGCTTAGTTGTTTTTCAAGTAAGCTGTGGGCACCCTAATTTAGTTTAACATTGCTGTTAAACAACGCGTAACAGATTACTCTTACATACGCTAGATGGCGTTTTGTGTGTGTGGTGAAAATTATGTATTCACAAAATTTAACGTTTTTGCTTATGCAAATGAAAAAAATCATTTCAAATGATGCCATAATATGCGATTATCAAACAATAAAGGTCATCACTGAAATGATGAATTGTACCCATCCCAATGGAAGCATTTACCACAGTCACACAATCAGCAGCCCTTTCCCCTTCATTTCCATCTTTGTCAAGCATTTTAACAATAAATTTCAATAATTCCAAAATGTATGCGGAAAAGAATAATGTTGCTGCTACCCTTTGCCAACTTCAAAGTCTGCATTGTCCGGAATTATGGCATGTATTGTATATTCACACTTTTCCCTTAAGCCCTTCACCGCGACCCCCTTTTGGCACTTGGGCCAATGAGCTGTGCATCCCCCATTTTCATATAATGCATGCGTTGGCTGGTGACAATCCCCACGTGACGTGGATTGCGGTTGCCATTGATGCTAACCATAGCAAGTTCTGCTAAGGTGCAAAAGAGCTTTGCACGCTGACAATTCCTTTGAGCTTTGATTGTTCCAGATGGGAAGGAGTTTTTCGAGGTTTAAGGGGTTTAAAGTATGGGTTTTTGATTTTCCCTTTTTATTTTTAACTTTTTGCATAAAAATATTAAAAAATCGCTTGTATTTGTTGCTCCATTCAAATGTAGATTTTGTGCAAACAAGGGTTGAATTCAAGTCGGATTTTGTGTAAAGGGTCATGAAATTCGTTAAGTAGTGTTTGTCTTTGCTCTAATCCCCCCTCAACCCCCTGTCCAAATGTTGACCTAAATCGAAGAAAGCGAATTTCTTGCTCATCTCAGAGAAATTCATTATTGATGACATGACAGAAAATTCAAAAGGGAAAAACTTAACTAGCATTCGCCTTTTTGTTGACAGTTACAGTTCGAAGTTCATTCATATGTGCAAAAATATATGTATGAAACAAACAAAAGTCATGACAAGTGTGCGAAATATCCACAAACGAGGGCAGTCAATAAACTTTCCAAGCGAAGAACAAGTAAAAGGCTAGAAGAAGTGAAACAGCCCTCGATGACCCTAAAACAAAATAAATAATTGAATGGGCAAAACAAAATTCCACTACAAATTATTTGGGCCTAGATGTAATGGACAACAAATATTATTGTCCCTCATAAAAATTGGCAAGGTTTGCAAAAAATATACGAAAATACAAAAGATGCGCCTAATTTTATTGAATGAATGGATAGAAAGCAGACAGCAGACTTCGTTCGAGACGCCGACAGTTGTTGTTCATTGAAATGCCAAACGACGCGTCGTTTGAACATAGACAATCAATGTTTTTAGAGGGGGTTGAAAAGGAGTGGAATTCATTAAAGCACAATCGGGGTAATGAACATATATGTACATATATATATCTTTGAGTTTGATGATTTATTGTTAAAAGTTTATGTGAAAAATTCAAAATAATATGAAAATAGATTTGATTTAAATGAACACTTTTAAGGCTAAAAATGTGTTTTTCAATAAAAAAAGTTAAATTGACATATGCCAACAACACGCGGTGTTCCCAAGCGGTCCCCCATCTAAGTACTAACCACGCCCGACGCTGCTTAATTTCGGTGATCGGACGAGAACCGATGTATTCAGCGTAGTATGGTCGTTGGCGAGAGACCGAGCGCTTAAATGTCAATTTTGAATAAGATATATGTGCGTATTGCATATGTTTTATATTCAAAGCATTTAGATAAAGGATTACAATAAAAGCTTTGAAATTTTTCGGTATTAATTGCAAAACATGCTACGAATAAATCGTGCCGTAAAATAGTAAATAATTTCCGTGAAACTCAAGGCACTGCAGCCTAAAAAGAAACCCGCAAGTCCGCCAATATAAACTGTAAATACATATTAGAAATAACTTTCTAAAAAAATTTTACAAAAAAAAAAATTAATAGCGAAAAACTTACCCAAAACATCGGCAAAGGAGAAAAGTACATCGCGACGCAGCTGCATTTTGGGATAATCAATAATGCCCCATTGAAGATTAGCGCCCAAAAACCAGAATCGAGTCCTCTGACGATGTGAAGGAAAAAGAAAATGAGAGGGTAAAAGAGGGGAAGAGAAAGAGACGAAGCAATTGAAATAGCAACAAGAGTATTAACAACGAAAAATAACATCAGCATAAAAACCAGAAAGTAAGCTGAAATTATTATTAAATGTACAAACTTTTGCCGCACAATGCGCGAAAAAGTCAAGTGAAACAACAACAACTTTTCCAGCTTGCTGCCGAAGTGCTGCCCGAACAGCAATAATTGCATATTTCAAGGCGTCCAAACAACTTTTGTGCTTATTATTTTTTATGGCCAGCGGGGTCAACAATTTCCATGTTTGTTTTTCATCGTTTAAAACGAAAGAAACTCCTTTTATAAATGCGCTAGATGGCGCTTGTGTTGTAAAAAACCTTTTCAAAGCGCATTAAGCTAAGCTGGGATTACCCTGTACGCTTTAAAATTATTAAGAATTGATACACCCTGTGGGGTGTCATTAAAGGTGTATCGAGTATTTTTGGAGTACTTACATAAGACTGCACAAAAAAGTTTGAATCATCACAGTTGGCCAAACAATTGCAATTGATTTCATATTTATCCGACTTCAATGAGATTATTTCACCTAAAATGATGGATAAATATTTTATTTGCTTCGCAATAATCCTTAAGGTATCAAATAAATATTTATTCAAATTTTTGAAGCGACGCCTTCAACTATTGAAATATGGTCACGTTTTGCGTTCAATGGCAAATATTTGTTAATGAACATATTTTTCTATATATTCCAAATGAACTTTTTTTGGTGACGCAAGTCAAATATTTGCATGCAAACGTATAAAAAATGTTGAAAAATTGCTCACGTTTAAATTTGACCAGGCAACCGATGCCCTCCAAGCCGCAAACCGGCAAACGTCGACCATTGCGCACTAAAACGAGAGCGACAAAGATAGAACGAGAGATAGATAGTCGTTAAAAATTTTGGAGTGGAACTATTTAAACATTTTATGAGCAAATTTGCAACGTTGACACCATTAAAAAGTTCAACTTAATGCAACCAATTAAATGCAACAATGTGAAAAAGGCGACATGTCTGAGGATGGGCATAATGGCAGCGCCAAAAAATACGATGACAATGCTCTTAAATATGAATATGATAACCAGGATAGCTTACACAGATTGCGATAAAAGTGTGGAACACAGCCACAGACACGCAGGGCAAAGAACATGCGGCATTCGGAGAGGCACAAACCAAAACTATAAATGGGCACAGTTTGCATCTCTTCCGCTTCATACTGAAAACGACATTTGCGCTGCTTTGTATTGAACCTGTCGCACATGAAGTGAAAAATATGTTATAGGAATTATATCAAGAATTTCATAGAAATAAGAAAAATAAAATATTTAACTTACGCTCTAGCGTCCTCATTGGTGTAAATCTCCAAAGCAATCAGCTCGACAGTTGTGTAATCACTTTCGCGAAATGTATAGCGCTGTTTGGATATATTCGGTACATCGCCGGCGCCATGAAAGTAAACATCGTAGGCAGTTGATAGATTTATGATCTGGGCATAGATTTCGCCATCGAGAGGATGAACTGTAACACGATCACCATGATCCAAAATGCTCCAATCACCATTGCGCCAATAGCTTTAAATTTCAATACTTAAATTATTATATCATTACTTAAGTACAATAATTTCCTACTTATAGGTATTGTAGCGCGCCACAAGCGAATTGACCGAGTGACAAATTCCAAATTCAGTTTGCGTCTCATAGATAAACATTTTGACGGCAGCACCGCTGCTGATTTCCGGTTCAAAAGGCCATTTCAATTCATGTAGTATATCCAAATATTTATTGCTCTCAATGCCAAATGACTTGTTTAGTGGCAGAGTTTCCAAATTATCGTACGTTAGACTTGCAAGTTTAACAATAAAATCACGAAAATATTCTTTATCCTCCTCATTCTCAAACTGTTCACCATGTGCACTGATAAAGGAAATAAATTAAGTTTATGCCAAAGTGTTGAAAGTTATTTTATAGATAAATAATCAATTACGCTATATATTCGTCCAGTTTGAGATTATCGATACGCTTGTGTGGACAAACGGTTAGCGATGGAAAACTTGTATTCCACACCAGTTTATTGCGATCCATTGAGATGACCATGGGCGAGGTCTGAAAGCGTTGCCAAGTGCGTTGGCCCAACGAAATGATGCAGAACAATGCCACACAGATAAATGCAAACCAGAGCATCCTACATAAATGTATAAAAGAATACCCGAAAATGATATATGAATGTACAGTCAAACTTCCATATAACCAATCTTAAGGGGACAAGAAAATCCTACGTCATGAGAAAGTTCCTGATATAGAATGACTTTTTGATTGAAACCAATTTCAGTGTTCCTGGAAATGATTCTTTATACGGAACTTCGTTTTATTAATGTTCAACTGTATATGTTTGTTTTCTTTTATTTGTTCTATACTTCATTCTTCCAAAACGCACATAAAAATCTATTGCGTGTAAATTTTATTTTTGGTTAACATCAAGCGAAATATGCGCGACAAACGTGAATTATGGCCAAGTTTGGTTGTGAAATGGTTTGGAGTCAATGAACGCAATTTAAACCCTTTCAGCTACAGTCGCTTCATTTTTTTTTATATTTTTGTTGCTTGTTGCAAGTGCGCTAATAGCCAAAAACATAGAGAGAGAGAGAGAGATAAAGGAAGAGAGAGAGAATAGCCATAACATGTCTGACAAAAAAGCCGACAAATCCTTGCTGGAGGAGGAAGTAACTTGCTTTTGAAGTGGCATGCCACAGCACTGCACAATGATGACATTTTGACGCCACCAATGGGTTCATAAAGCCTTCAACGCTGTCACTACACACACACACACACACAGACACACATACACACACATACATAAACATTTGGATAGGGTTGGATGTTGGACGTTGAATAGCTGTAAAAGCTACTTGGCGGTTTTTAATTTTCAAGAAATATTCGCTTCCAAAAATGTTAAGCACTTTCCGCTTCTGCAGCGAATTATTTCCACTTTCAAATTGTCATGTAAAGTTCGTCATTAAAACAGCTATATATCCCTTTTTATTAAAGTAACGAAGGGTATAATGAAATTCTGGCTGTGTATGTGAAACCCTTAACATTTTAAATGGCAAAGTTTGCATACATTTCGAATATTTATACTATACTGCAGAGTACTCGCTAGTTGAGCATTCTCAACATTAACGAATACTCAGAAATACGCTTTGTTTTTATGACTAAACTTGGAATGTTTGTTGCTCTTGCTGTCCACACTACTTCTACATGCTGATAGCAAACAGTATAGAATCTCAAGAGTTTGCAATTGGTAAGAAAAGCTATTTATGTACTACGTATGCATTGCTGCCATGTTTTGAGCGCCCGCATAAGCTAGATTCTAGGAAAAAATAAGCTAAAATAAGCTATTTACCAAGTAATTTAGTCACACTGATATCAATTGACTCATCCAGAAATAAGCTATATTTTGACGATAATATGTGATTTTTGTAAATTTTATAAGCTTTTCTATTTTCAAATATGCTAGATCTAGCCTGAAATAAGCTTATCTAGCAACACTGTACGTATGTCTCAGGCATCCGAAGTAACTGTAAATTGCATTTGCTTGTGGGGTTTTCGAATGGAGTAGAGAATAAAACAAAAACAGTAAGCAATAAGAGTGAGCGAGCACGATTGCGGATAGCATGTGCAGCCGTTTTTGTTTCAGTTGCCCTTCAATTGTCCAGCGACAACCAAGAACGGTAAAAATGTGTTAGTATTTATGTGCATGTACGTTTTTTACATTTCTGTTGGGCCTGCTGGTGGAGATTTTTGTAATTTTGGTTTCTACTGTCTCTCTTCTCAAAGTATTATGTGTGTTCAATAACAAACGTCATTAATATTTAAAGCAAGAACAAGGCAATAGTAAAATACATGCAAAAATAAAACTGCTTGGCTATTTAGTTGTTGCTGCACACGAAAGTACATCAACTTCGCGAATAGAGATATAAAAATGACTATCCTGCAAGCCATAATATATTCCAATTTAATATTTCAAATTTCGTAATAACGATTTTTAAAATTAAAAAAAAATTTTTTAAAAAAATCATTTCGTAATATTACATATATATATTTTACATTTAGGTTTGGTTAAAAACTGGTCGTAAACGGTGCATATGCCGGCTCGGACGTTTTGGGCTCTGTGTGGGTTGGCGTTTGGGGGTTGTTGTTGTAGTGGCGAGTTTTTAACTATACCCTGTTTGGGGGTGCAAGTATGCTAGGTGGGGGCAATGGTAATGTGATCTTTGCAACTGTTGTGGTTATGTTGTATCTTGTGGGCTTGGCTATCATCCGCACAAATTTATAACTAAACAGAGTGTGGGGGGTCACCACTTTCAGTCGTTGCTTTTCGGGGTCGTGTTTGGTTTGTCGAAAAACATTTAAATATATATTTTAACAATTAATTATTTTTTGTGCCAACGTTTATTCACCATACTTTGGGTAGCAGGCCTTTAAGAGCCGAGGCTGGTTTCGGCCTATCGGAGCACTGCAGCTTGCGCCCTAATTAACAATGTGTCCGGCCGGCCTTCATCTTCATCTGTGATATTGTACGGCGTGTGAGCTGTAGCGTGGTTGCATAAGCAAGGCTACTTCATGTTGCGTTGTGCGAGTGCTAAAGATAATTAGTTATACAATGTATATTATGGACGTCGTGGCGCTAATGCCAAACACATGGTTCGTCCCCGCCATTTATTTTTACAACCGCACCACGTCCCACACTTAATATAAAAACATAGTTTTTCTTTAAACGTACGGTTTGCCAATTTATTTTTTTTCAATTAAATAATTTTGTTTAAAGGGGGACAGCCATAAGTTTAAACTTAAAACAAAAAGCATCATCTTATCATTTAAAATATCAACATTTATTAATATAATTTAAAAATGAATTAAATAGTATATTATAAATTTTATAACATAGTCAACAATTATTTATATTTCATATAATACCGCAGTTTTCAGCCAACAACACCGGCTCGGGGTCCTGACGTGACCCTCTTTAGCCAGCACGTTTGGTTGGGCCTTAAGTATACCTTGGGTCGTACCAACAAAATACACGCAAAATTGAAATTCTCTCATTTCGCTCTCAGAGAACCCGAGCAGCGTTGCGTTGAATATGTATTATCGCTGGTCCTGCTCTAACTACAGAGAGCGATCGTCCACAAGTCTACAAACTCCACTTGTATCACTTTATCCGCAAAGGCAGTAAGCCTTGAACTTTGCGCGTCTCTACATCGCTGGAAGCTTATCGTCCGTTTATTTATTTAATTAAAATTGATACGCCCTATATTAATAGTCAAATTGTGTTTATATAACGCGCTGAACACACGCAAAGTGTTTATAACATTATAGAACCGCCGTGTAATTGCATTTTAAAGTGTTTTAAAGCAAATTAAGGTTGCGAAAAGCGGGCCATTTTGTTGCTGCTTTGCCAGGTCGCGAAAAAATTAAAGAGAGATTACAACCGCACCAATATGAAAATCTCCATAATAAGCCAAGCATTGAAGATGGTATTAGTTACTTTACTTTATTTTTTTTCTTGTGTGTGAAGTGCAGTGAAAATAAAATAAAATAATATATGTATGTACATACATAAGTGTACATAAAAGAAAGATGAGATTTAATTATTGTTGTGTGTGGGTGTGAGCTTTTTGTTTTTGTAAATGTGCTCAGTGAAAAAAAGAGAGAGAGAGAGAGAGAGAGCACTTGCATTTAACTGTATTTGTGTTGTTGCTGCTACCGGTGAGTGCATTCTGCTTATTCTATATTATGTATGTATGTATGTATATTGATCACCCTGTTTATAACATACAGTTGTAGAAATAACATAAATTGCTGCAATGTATAAAAATTGTTCTTTTAGCGCTTCAATACACTTTCAAAAGACAAGTATTTTACTTATTTTAAACTTCCCAAATATTTTCATATACATACATATATGTAATTTGTTTAACAGTTTTGTATTTTTATACTCGTTACCGAAGGTAAAGAGTATATTGGTTTTGTGCAATGTCCGTCCTGTCTGTCTGTCCGTCTGTGCGTCCGTATGTGTGCAAGTTTGTTCCACACCCTTCAAGCTAGAGACTTGAAACTTTCCAATTCTCTTTATCTATGGGATAGTAAATTAAAGTGTCAAGATTGGGGTTCTACGATAACTGGGGGGCTGGCAAATCGATAAATTCGATAACTCAAAAACGATAAATCCGCATATTTCGCACATCCTTACAGCTAGAACTACCAAATTTGGTAAGAAGATAGCTACTAGCAACCCCCAAAAAACTGCATCAAAATTTTGGAGCCGCGCCCACCCATTCCGCCCCCGCCCCCCGCATTTTAAAGTCAAAAAAGCCTATAACTGCCACAGTTTTTGAGCTATAGCCACCAAATTTGGTGCCAAGGTAGGTGATGACGAACCCCCAAAAACTGCATCAAAAGTTTGGATGCCACGCCCACCAATACTGCCCTAGCCGCCCCCATCCGCCCCAACGCATCGTCAAAAACGGGAATGCGTGTATCTTCCAGAGTAGTTGAGCTAGAGCCACCAAATTTTGTAGGAAGATAGCTTGCAACAACCCCAAAAAATCTGCATCAAAGTTTTGGAGCCACGCCGACCCATTTCACCCCCTTTTCCCCACCTTTTACAAACTTTGAGCTAGAGTCACCAAATTTGGTATGAAGGTAGCAATTGACATTCCACATGGATCTGCATCAAAAATTTGGATGCCACACCCACCCATACCGCCCCCAGCCCCCCCTTTCCCCACCTTTTACAAACTTTGAGGTAGAGTCACCAAATTTGGAAGGAAGATAGCTGGTGGCATCCCCAAGATCTGCATCAATATTGGATGCCCCACCCATACAATCTTTAAGGCAGCGTACACCCCTGCGGCATCCGTACCCCTTTGCAATCAGGCCTCTTTTTACCGGTTTTAATACTGGTAACGAGTATACCGCAGTCGGTTGCGTCCGACTGCAACGTTTCCACTTGTTTTTACTTAGTGCAAACAAGAACTTTATTATTATAACTATTCTCATCAAACTATCATCATTATTATACATACATACTAGCACATTTTTACCGTTCTTGATTGTCGCTGGCCCGCCGCTTGTCGTACAATTGACGGGCCGCTGAGTGCCAGGGCAACTGAAACAAAAACGGCTGCACATGCTATTCGCTATCGCGCTCGCAAACAGGCAAAACATAGCAAAATACCGTTATTGCCTACCTCCGTCTGCCTGAGGCGAAAAAGCTATTTGGCTTGCTCTTACCAATTGCAAACTCTTGACTTTCTATACTCTGCTGATAGTCAAAATGTCTGCACTTCAAAAAATTGTTTGAACATCATACATGCATATATAGATTTATACATATGCACATATTTGTCAGTCTCGAAACAATTGTATGCCTGACTGTCATACTCATCTGTCTGGCAGACATATTTGCTTTGTTCCATCATCTTTAGGCAGAATGTTTGTGCGTGAATGAATCTTAGTGATGCATGAGGTTATGTTCTAATAATTGTGAATTCCATTCAACTCAAAAATTTTTAAGGAAAATAACATAAAATTCCATTATTTTATACATGCACAGCGATTTAGTAGTATATCCCAGCAACCATAACTCAGACGATGACATTTTCAATGCCACTCGGCACATTTGCAATCCCCTACAAAAACCATAAGCATTGCATATGCAATTGCCGCTTTGCCTGGGTTCTGGATTATGCAGTTGCAGCTGTATGTAGTTGTAGTTCCATCCCTTCGATTGGCTATTCATCTCTACCTGCAGTTGCCATATCAACAAGGCTTTTGGAATTGAGGTTATCACATGTCAGCGACACAGACCGAAAACGATTTATGCAGATTTCATTTGAAATATTTGTTCGGTGGGATTTTAAGCTCTGCTCTAGTTAAGGGGGGCGATTTAAGTCGAAAAGTTTTCTATAGATATTTAATACCCTATTAAATAATTTAAATAGGGAGAGAATTGAATCATAAATATAAAAAAACAAAATATTTAAAGAAAATTAGATTGCTGTAGGATTTTTCAGTTTATGAAGTTGCTATTAAAAAGGAATTATTCACGATGTCCAAACTGGAGAAAGCGTTAGTTACAGTTAAATATATAAAGAAATATACAAGCGATATGTGTTTGAGAAGTTTCTGTAAAAAAAGGTAACTGACAATGCCAACAACACGCGGTGTTCCCAAGCGGTCCCCCATCTAAGTACTAACCACGCCCGACGCTGCTTAATTTCGGTGATCGGACGAGAACCGATGTATTCAGCGTAGTATGGTCGTTGGCAAGAGTCGAGCGCTTAAATGTCAGTTTTGTATGCAATGAGAGTGTTTATTATTTTTATCAGTTCTATTTATAGCGTTTTTTTCGTTGTTGGTGTCTTAAGTAAATAAATCAATGAGCGTAGTGCAGAAATAGAAGTGGTAATAAATAAATAAAAATGAAGGCAGCACAAATCATTTGGATAAATGTTGCGGGGGTTTGTAGATTATTAATTAGTCGTTTCGTTCGTTGCGTGCGGCACACACATACACATACACACACACACACACACACACATGTTCAGCCGACTTTAGCACCTGTCATGTTTCATTGAAAAAACTAACAAAAATTGGTAATGGAGCTTGGGTTTAAGGAGTGAGTTTTAGTATGTGTGTTATCCACTAATTAACCCTCAGCTGCTGGCTGGTGTAGTGGTCCATTTTTGTTATGCTGACAGTTCTCACATGCCTGCCACACCCTCGCTGCATGTCAACCTACTCCACACCCCCCCACCCATACACGCGCACTTGGAACGACCAATTTAAGCCTTGCCATGGCACATTCCGTGTAATCCTGTTTGTCATGTCATGTCAGTTCTCTGGATTTATTGCTCCGCACCGTATACAAATTCCAGCAACAAAAATATAACTTGTAGAACAATTTGTTGTTGCTTGTGTCTAATTTTGTGAAACAGAAATATAATTTCTAAATGCTTTCTCTTTTTCTCTTTTTTTTTCGATTGTGCCCCTTTGTGGCATATGGCAGAGAGATCGGAATTATATTCTTTGTGGAGTTGCACGTGCGAGCGCTTTAGAACATTTTAAGTCCTTGACTTATAGTTTTGTTTGTCGTTTAGTTTGCATTTTCTGGCCGGAAAATACAGCCCCAAAAAGGCATTTTGCGGTAGCAATGCGAAAGCGAAAGTGAAAGTAAGCCAAAACGAAAGTTTTTGTGACTTGTTTGAGACCGTAATGAGGTTTTGGTTTAATTTAATTTCAAAGTTAATTGGTTGGAAAGGCTAGGCTCAAAGTGAGGGATTGAAACAGAGGGGTAATAATACCATAAAGTGTGAAAAACCATATTTTATTTAATTATTTGGAAAGCTGAAAATGTTTCTTTGAATAAGAAACTAAAACAAACTGTTTTAAAACGTTTTAAATAGATGGAAGGAATTATATATTTTTATACTCTGATTGCAAAAAATTTGAGGAATTTGTTGTTTGTATCTTGTTCTTTCCTAACTCCAAGTCATTGCGTCCTAAACACCCATCAAGATTGCAACTTACCGTTCAACAAAGTTTAATCCACACTTGGCCAAATAGACGATTCCATGTATGGAGGAGCCCTGCAGAAATTCAATGATGAAAGCACGTGCCTTAGCCAAACAGTCTGAAGGGCCTCTCTCCCGTTTACGTCTCTCTTTTTGCTTTGTCTGCCAAAGTGGCGGTCGACGAAAGCTGCGAATGCCGAATGGTTTGTGTCGATTAATGGCTTCCACATGGTCATCGTTTTTATCCATGTTATTGGCAGATGCTGTTTTTGGTATTGTTGTTTGACTTGTTGCCGATGGGTTATCCTGATGTCTATGGACGTTGCCAGGAAAAACCAATAGACCGGATCCAGTTGCTTTTGACTGTCCTTTTTGCAAGGATGCCATGGATGCTTCTCTTGAGTCAGCACAGCTTGTCATCGTTGTTGTTTTCGAGCTAACTGCAATTAGATTGATTGTTTGTTTTATCGATAAATTGAAACGATCGTGGGCAAGTCAAACAGAGCGACATGTCTTTGATGGTGATTGGGATTTAATCATATATGCTAAGATGAATTGATCCAAAAACTTTAACTTTTTTAAATTATATAACTGACATAGTTTATTGTATATGATTTCCAACTCATCTGGTTGCCATCACAATTAAACGTTTATTATTTTCTCGAAACTTTTCATATGCCATGTATACCCATCATTAAACACAAATACATCGTTCTTTTTGTGGTGCAACTGCAACAATAAATCATTATTGCAATTTTTAATGCGATGTAAAGTATGCCACGGCATATGTGCAATTTTCTTTCTCCTCTGCCTGGGTGTATACTGTAAGTGCAATTTATAAATAAAGCCTCTCAAAATGCCGAATCAATATGTAACCAGATGAAATCAACTTAAACCTGAAGGACATATTTATATGTATATAAAAAAAAAAACAAAAACTCAACGGACAACTCGCATCACAAATGAGGCATTAAAGTTGCGCATAATTCTGTTAAGATTACATTAACATTTACATTTGCTCATATTGTGTGATGTTGCAGCTGCAGCTGCTGGTGCTGCTGCTGCCGTTGAATGGAATCGAGATTCAACGAAGTTGAGCTTTAAATACATCATAATAATCCAGTAATTGGATATATGCACACAATATGACCAACGAAGCAAAAATACTATATGAAATTAATGTTGATAAAGCAAGCTGGGAAATTTGTGTCTGAAAAACAGAATTCAAACTGAATGTCATCCGAAACTTTAGTCTTGAAGAAAAACTTAACAAGTAAATATTTCAAAGGATTCTTTTCTACAAAATCACATATTTATAAAGTCAAAAACGTCGTAGAACTTAATATTTGTAGTTTGCGTTTTGAATATGTCCGAGAAGAAGGATCACAAGTTGTATTTGTGTAGCAAGTGTTGCCGCCGTTTCTATTGGGGAGAATTATCCCGCGACGAACATCGCTGTCGTAGCTGTATTCTGCCTCAACGAAGTTGCCTTCTCTGTTCTCGCAAATTTGAGCCACGCTCAACAATTGAATTGTATTGCAAGCGCTGTGAATTTCATTTTATCAAGGAAGTTTCAAATACACCGCCGCCTGTCTTGGATATGGAACTTGATTCGGATACGGATACAGATACAGAACCGGAGCCGAAGCCGAAGCCTTTGCCTTTGCCGTTGCCGTTGCCGTTGCCGGTGCCGGTGCCTGCACCGGAACAATATGAACAACCACGTCAACATTCCATGACCAAGCGTTGGGATCAGATCAGAAAAGCAGCTGGCCTTTGAACTAAACTTTTGTAGATGATTTCAATCAATATTATAAATAAACAGTAAATGCAGCTGTGTTCAATCTGTGCTCGAAAAGGACACCAGGTTTAAGTTTTACAACACAAACCAGCTTATTATAATGAGGTTGCAGTCTCTTTTCTCTCTGTTCACTTTGGGGTCAGTTTATGTGTATCGATGAGGCAGGCAACTGGGCAAACTTCAAAAGGTTTTTTTTTTTATTTCTTTTGCGTCCTTAAAATGGATTAAAATTTCATTTAAATTTGCATTCAAATGAGCGCAGCGTACTCAAAGTAAATGCCTTCCCGCGCCAGCCACCCTCAGGCTGGGCCAGATCCACTTGCAGAAGCGGCTCGTAGACGCAGCTGAATTCTCTTTCCACTTTCACAAACAGTTGCCATCCATGAAAAATGTGTGTGGTGTGTGCTCGTTGCAAGTTGGACAATCGCGTGGCAGTTTGCCACTGAGTTGATTACCTTTGGCAGCCGATATGGGTGGTGTTGGAAGGGGGAGGGCGGGAAGCTTAAGCGAGCGATCTGCTACTGCATTTTAATGGGCATTATTTAAATATGTATATTTTACAATTAAATAAACGATTTTTATGCTCTTATGGAGCCCAGTTGCTGACCGTTAGCCGGACTATATACATATATGTCCTTACATACGAGTTCACCTTTATCCCCAACTTTCGTATTTTCTGCTTTTCGTGTTAATTAAATTGCGCACAAATAAAAAAAAAGAAGAAAACTGCCCAAAGGACATTTTAATTGGCTTTCATTTTGTGGGGCAATCGGTTTGTTTTTTCTTCAGGCAGGATTTACCCAATCTGAAACCTTAAACATATAGTTTAATTATTTAGTTTAGCATGCTAACAATAAATGCTTGATATATTAAATGTCCTTTTAGAGTGCATAACAAAAGTTATTCCACTTGATTTGTCCTGCGTGCTTTCTTTGTTTGTTTGTTGGCGAAATAACAAATTTTCCAATTTGTTTCTTGATTTATTTTCACGCCAATTTCTTGGCATTCGCCTCCGACAAAACTCAGCTCTGCTTTGCTCCGCTCTGTTCTCTGACATTTATTTATTTATTTGGTTTTATGTTCTCTTCCCTCTCCCTTTCCTCTTCATCTGTCTCTTTCTCTTTCTGTCTGTTTATATGCCTTCTTTGTCGGTTGCGTGAAATCACGAATGAATGAATGACTGCCCCAGCTCAACCGCCATGAATATTCATGGGCCATGCCACTAGAAACAACAGTGGCTATAACAACAACAACAACAACAGCTACGACAACTACAGAACACTAACAACAACAATCAAGAGCATACAGCTAACTCCAGCTTGCATTTCCGCTCTGCGCGCCAACAATTCACAGCGCCATTTTGTTGTCCACAGCAGCAGCAGCAACAACAGCAACAACAAAAGCTTTAACAGAAGCATCAGCGGGAGCAACAGCAGATGCAGCTTCGCATCGTGGTTTGCATACTTCATTTGGTTGAGTACTTCAACTTTTTCAGTGTCTTTGCGCTGCATTAAAGTTAGAGCGGTACTAAAATTTTTAATTAAAAAGTCAAAATAATAAAAAAGTGTGATAGACAATGCCAACAACACGCGGTGTTCCCAAGCGGTCCCCCATCTAAGTACTAACCACGCCCGACGCTGCTTAATTTCGGTGATCGGACGAGAACCGATGTATTCAGCGTAGTATGGTCGTTGGCGATAGCCGAGTGCTAAAATGTGAATCTTGAATGGGATATTTCATTCGATATCTTTAATAAAATCATAGTGGTAGTATTTTTAATATTGTTTTCTTATTATTCTCTATTTTCAATCGTTTTAAACGCCATTTATTGTTGTTAGGGTATTTAAAAATCGTTCTTATTGTAATAATGGTTTATATGTCTTGTTTCTTGTACGTTTGGGGTACTCAATGCGCGCAGCTGGTTTCTTGGTGAGATGCTGCAAATTGCATGGCTGCGTATTGTTCTTATTATTGTTGCCATTGTTTTAGCCAACATTTTGTGGTTGGTGTGTAGTGGTCTCTCACTGTGTGTGTGTGGGTGTGTGTGTGTGCAACAGTTTCTCGTTTGGTGAACGAAAAGTAGGCAATGCTTAGCGTTTGTATCGAACAGGAAATTTAATTAAAAGCGCTTTGTTAGCGATTTCAAATGCAGGAAATTTATAGAGAGAGTGAGTATTAGTACATGGTCGTAAGTAGTCGAAAAACCACAACTTATAGCTAACTTACAACTGCAACTGCCACTGCCACTGCCACAAGCTGCAACTGTATTAGTAGTATTTTACTTATATTCCTTTCGGCTGTGCTAACGAACTGTGACTGTAATCATTGGCATTGCTGCACTTGACTTTAGTACAATTTTTGGCTGTTGTGATTTTTCGACAACCCGAAAAACATTTTTGTGGCCTCCTCATGAGAAAGTTGTCAGCTGTCGGAATCGTGTGCTGATTGCAACAGAACAATTGAAATGGCATTCGTGTCTGGTTGTGTATGTAAGCCTGATTCTCTGATTGCGATGCTTGCTTGCAACAGTTGAAAGAGTGTTTTGTGTATTGATTTTCGAGCGCTAATTACTGACTGATTTGGGGAGCGAGCGGTTGTTGTGTAATTAAAGTTCGTGTTAGGGTTCAGTTTTGACCTCTTGTTTCGTTTATTTTTGCCGTCAGATAAGATCAGCTATTGTAGATGCATGATTTTTGTGGCCTTATGTTGGCTAATCTCTCAAAACCAAAATATTTAACCATAGTAACAATTTTTGTAAATCTGCCGTGCCTTAACGTTCAAAAATTGTTTTACAGTAAAATATAAACTCTAAAAACGTTTTAAACAATATTATTCTGAAAAAAGAAAAATGTCTTGGATTATTGACGGCATCATGGAAACATTTAACATAAGCAGTCTATTTCCGGAAGAGAACAAGGAAGCTCAATCAAAAGCAAAGAAGCCCAATAAAAATAGTGTAAAAATAATACAACCAGAACTTCCTCCCATCAAACTGACCATCGAAATTTTCTATAAGATATTCAGCATGGTCATAATTGCCGCCAGTACAAGGATGATTCTTGTTGATAATATACTATTCAATACGTATTTGGGATCGAAAGCAATGTAAACGAAATGTAATTATTAACACCAATTAACCCAAAGCCAAAGGGGGGCAATAAACACACACAAAACGCCAAAGAATAGATAAAAGCAGCAAACAGAATTTCAGTTTTGTTCTTTTTTACATTTTTATTCTCAACTCTCAACTTCCGCTTAACGCAAAGAAGGTCGCAACAAAAATTTCACCCGCTGCCTTTTGGCCAAATTGTGCAAACTTTTTAGACCATTAGGGGAGGCAAACACACGCTCCTCGTTTCTTGCTCCCCCCTTTTGCGTTAAGTAATCTTTGATTTTGCATGCGCTGCTTGGAACAGATTCTGATGGCCTGATGATGATGGCTGGCTGGGGAAGTTGTAGCCACTGCAGCTGTATAAATTTTACATTTGTTTCCTTTCAATTTAACAATGTGTACTTTTCGTATTGTTTTGCTATACAGAACGAAGGCGGATGGATGATGGGGAGCGAGGATGTCGATATGGCTGCCTGCTCATTTCATCGACGGATTTCGCCATATTTATGATTAGCAATTTGTTATTCATCATTTTTCGAAATGTGCAAACAAAAAGAGAGAAACTGAGTAAGAAACTCAAGCAGCCAAGTAAAAAATTAAATGATGTTCTATAATAATTCTTGTGCTTGATGGCTGTTACAAGGCGGGGGGTGGTTGGGTTTTGGGTTATCCCACCATTAACTTGCACTTAATTTGATTAACCGAAAGCTGATGTTTACATGCGCTGCATGCAGCATGAGCAGCAGCAAATCTATCAAAAAAGTGTGTTTATGTGCCACATGGGATTGTTGGGGAGTTTGGAAGGGGAAATAAGGGAGCCAGAAAAGTTATTTTGTGAAATTGATGGCTGCAGTGCCTGCCTTGAGCTGTTACAAGCCAGCTTAGTGGGTGATTTGTGTAAATTATTTATGGTATTTATTCAAACGGTAATATTAATAAATTTTTGAAGTTTAGTCTCCTTAAAATTTGATAAAAAAGATTGTTTACTTTGGCTGCGCTGTGTAACATACTTAAGTATTTATATTTCTGAGCTCAGAAACTCTAAGAATAAGTTTCTTACATCATACGCACATCAGGCTTATTTGGTTTTATAGTTAACTTATTCTTTTTTAAAAACATATGTACAGATTATATGGAGCAGTTATTATATGGATCTAGCATTTGCTAAAGAAGCCTTGAACTAATTTTGATCCTTTAATTTGGCTTGGGTTATCTGAAAATTGTCATTGAAATGAATAGGAAAAACAGCTCTAAGAGTATTATTTCCAATTTAATGTGAGACAATTATTCAAGCTTAACAATTTATGCCTATCAGCTGGTTTTAGCTTTAACATATCCCATTAGTTTCCCGACCATAATTAAGTGCTAATAAAACCCATTGTTAACGGAATTTAGAATTTCCAGCTTACGTTAAGTTGTAATAAATTTTGTTAGCTGGCAATATTGGAAATACATTTTATAGACGACACATTTGCATTGAATTTAAATATTTTGCAATTATATTGAAATGCCAACTGAAGCCCCCCGTCCCTGCCCAACGCACTCCCCTCTCTCTTTCTGTTTGCTGTTAACACATGCCAATAAATTTTGGCAAAAACGATTTTTTTTTCTTTTTTAAATTATTCGACGGCATTTTACATATTCTCTTTTCCCACTTGTGAGCGTATTATATATATAAGTATATATTTGGGGTTTGGGGTATTCCATTTTCACTTGAAAATAGAGCAATATCCACTTGCATGTGTCGCGCGCGGCGGACACATTTTAAGAATCAGTCGACGCCATAAATATTATTGATGGGTGGTAGAGGAAGTGGGGCGAATGGGTCGATTGCCACGCCTTCAGACAATGATTGCGGCAAGCGGATGTTGAAAACCTTGGCAATGACAGTTTTCGGGGTCTCCGTCTGTTATGCAAATTTTGTATGTGCCACACAGTCTGTTGCATGTGTGTGTGTGTGTATTGACGCCTGTTTATATGCAAATCTTTTATTTTGGTCTCGACTGGTTTGGTTTTGATTCCTTTTTATTTTCTTAGTGGTTTTTCTTTTGTTCGCTTTTCTACATTTCCGCTGCAGCGTCGCCTGTTTTATTTTCTTGCATTAAATTAACATCAATAAAATGTGACGTTTGTAGTATTTTCTTTGAGTGTATGTGTGCACCGTTGTGTCCTCTCCTCTACTTTCGCCACACTTGTACGCCCATAATTCGTAGCTAATGCCAACATGTGCTGTGATTTGTCCACAGTCGACATTTTCGCCAAGGGGGCTGCAATTTTCCATATGCATATTCCAATACAACTTTTAGTTTTACTCGATAGACATTGCATGGAAGTAGTGAGGGAATGGGCTAAGAGGGCTAGAAAAAAATAGTTAAAACAAGAAACTAAATGAAATATTTGGTTTTGCATCTTGTTAAACCTTTCTTACATCCAAACAAAAAGTATCAATTACACAAATATTTGAGAAAAACATTTTAATTATAACATTTTCATGTAACTTTATTTTTTTGAATCGGTTTTCAATGCTATTTGAAAATGTTGAACAACTTCTTTCATATATTGTGTTACGCTTGCCATAAAATATCTGAAAAATAAATTCAATTGCAAACATTTCGGTGCCTTAAATCTCGACGAACATCTTTTTGTGTGAAAGTAGTTTAGTTTCTAGATATTTGGGCGTGGCATGAGGTTAAGCAAACAAATAATAAACATGCTCATGCAATATTTATATTTATGCACAAATATTGAATGTAAGGAAAAGCAAAAAGTAGCCGCATGCGTAAATAATGGAAAAAGGCAGGAAGGAAGGCAGGAAGTGTTCCTAAGGGCGATCCTAAGTGAAATGCAAAAAGATTGATGACTTTGCGTCTTTGTGCTGGACACGCTACACTATTCCTTGTGTGTGTGGTGTGTGTGTGTGTTTATAAGAATTTATGGCAATGAATGTTTTGCCGGCATACACTGCGTATACGCAATATTTATATTTATGTTTTATGAATCAATGCGTGTTGCATGTAACCCAGAGAGAGAGAAAAGGAGGGACGAAGAGAGAGAGAGAGAGAGATAGAGAAGGGTGGGCGTGTCATTTTTGCGCATAAAAAGTCAAAACACACACACACACTGTACAGTAAAGCATAAAAGATGCACACTAAAACAAAAGGATAACAATAACTTCTCAATGTGGCAACAAGAAGAACAAGGAGGAGGAGTGGGAGGTGGAGGGTCCATTTAGGGGTGAATTGTGCTCCACTTTTTTGCGCACACACACAAACATAAAAATTGCATGAAAATGAAAGACACCCGGACAACAATCATCAGACAGAATAGATTCCTGGACCCTTGTCGTAAGCTGAGTTTTCTCGTTTTTCACGAAACAAAAATTGCTACTATAACAATCAAGTTTACGACTGCAATTTGGATGCGCAATGAATATGATGATGGCAGCCTAGGCAATGATCAGTATTTTAGACGATGATGCTGATTGCGTTGGGCTTGTATTTTGGCGCACATAAAATCAGCGGAAAGAAATATACACTTAGGAGTGTGAGTTTGGTTATATGTTGATATATGTAGATAGATAATAAACATAAGTGTAAATGTTGGTTTTTTATGCGTAGGAGTCAAATAACTGCGTGAATCCTAATCAAATGCTAAGTTTGCATGGCTAAGTTGTGGCAATTGTTCGTTGGTTTTTGATTTGCACTTGAAGAACAAAGGCAATTCTCTTGGCATTAGCGAAAATAGAATTTGTTTATTGCTTTTTATGGAGCTTAATACATTATTATCTTATTATTAATGTTTACTGATTTTTTCATCATATTTTTTTTTGTTAAAAAACATTAATCTTAACTAATACAACTTATTATTGTTGAGAAAAAAAGCAACATTTTGAATATTTTAAGATAACTTATACTTTGAACGTATTTATAACCATTTTTATTATTATTTTAAGCTGAAGATATAGCTTTTATATTCATGCAATAAAAATCTTCTTTTTGAAATTTTATCCTTTGTCTCTCTTTTGGTCTATCAATATGAATATTTTGAATATTTTTGACATCAGTTTTCACTATGTTTAATACCGTTTTCCAACGCCAGATTTACAGCCGTGCTTTATCTATAATCGTTCACTTACCCCAATGCTACTTTTTTCCTTTAAGCTAGGTTTTTGGACAGCTTCATGCATTCGCTCGTTACTTGCTACGCTGTTGCACCCAAACAACAACAACAACAAACAAACCAAACTCACTTTTTTTATTTGAGCTGCACATTCACAGTTTTCATTTGTTAGTGGCTAGAACTTTTGGTGCAGGTAAAAATTCCCATAGCTAAAGGGGTTGCCAAACAAAAACAACAACAACAACAACCGTCCCAAACGTAACTTTTTGTAAAATCGGCAAACAGCGCTTTTGACTGCCTTTTTCCCCACTTTTTGCTTTCGCCCTCTCTCTCTCTCTCTCTCTCGCGCTCTTCCTCTAACGAGCGCTTATTTTTCGTAAGCTTTGAGCTCAACAAAACTTTGCACTTTGACATGCAGCCACGTGTATGGCTATGTTGTAAAGGTATGTGTGCATGTGTGTGTTCGAGTGTGTTGCTTTTGCTAGTTAAAGAGAAATGGAATGGGTGGAGGGGAGTGGGTTTAAATGCAGCTTTGAGTGCTGCTGTTGAGCGTAATAATGGCAATTGGCTAACAAATGACGCTAATTCCTTTTAATAGTTGACAAATGCAATGCCATAATTGTATTTTTATGTATTATTTATAAAGGCAATTGCTATGATTTAATATTAGTATATATATCGTACGATTGTTCAGATATTTACTCTTTGTAACTTTCTTTTCTAGTTTTTAAAATACAAATATGCAAATAATTTGTTATACTTTGGCGCTTACTTATATTGGATTATTTATTTTAAATTTTCATTTATTTTGGGATTTTAACATTGCTTCGCTTGTTGTTGTTTTGAAGTGCGATAATGGCACTGTAATGGCCGCACACAAATTCAGTCATAATCATCAGATGCTTCCTCTTCACATGTTAAACACACACACACAGTAACACATACGGTATACCGTTATGATGCACACACACGTGCTTACACTTGAAAATCTTTCAACTCGCATGAATATTTTAAAACTCGCTCCGAACGCATTCAAATTATGATAATGATGGGAGCGGCGAGTGCTATGCAAATGTGTTACTCATAATGGGTTGGGTGTCTATGTGTGTGAGAGTCTGTGTGTGTGAGTAAAGCGCTAACGAGCACCAGAGGTACTCGGCGACCCAGTCACAAGGCACAAGTCCCAGTTTACAGTTCAGAATTCCCATCTAGTTCCCTTAATGCATTTCATTAATTTGTATACAATTTTTTTTTATTTTTTGCGTATATACTATGAATGTATGTGTGTTTTAAGGTACTTGTGTGTGAGTGAGTGGATGGCCAGGCATCATTAGAAGTCACTTCATAACACAACATCCCCTAAGCAGGAGTTGTGTGTGAAGTGTACTTGACTTTGAGCTTCTTAATTTCAACGTTCAATAGATACTTGAAATGCATTTTTTTGCTGACATTTTTGACATATTTTGGAATCGGTTGCTTAAAAATGCTGCAAAAATCTGGCTTCTAACTTCAAAGCTTGAAAATTTTTCGACTCATTAAAATGCTGTATTATTCTGCATGAAAAACTATAACTAAAACTTTATTTCCTTTAAAAATCAGTTCAGTTTTAATAAGAATAGAATTCCCAGGTTCAATTCAGTTTTGTTTTGAAGTTTTGACATAGTATGCCGTTCATTAAAAGTTATTGTTATTCCACACTTAATGTTAAAACTATATAAATATAAAACATGTTTATCAACGATTACGTAGATGGAGCTGATGGCACAAAAACAACAACTCATCTGTCTGAGGGAGAAGCAGCAATTGCAACTGGAACAATAATATTGCTAGCCTGCTTCTGTTGTATCTTGTGCTGCTTATCATTTGTGATTGGGATGTTTTGTGCCCTAGACTGTTGCCATACAGATGAAACTTACCAATATTAAAAGGACCTCAGAGATACAGAAAATATTGTTGCAATTTAAGCCATGAAGCTGATTGTTTTCATGTAGGAAAAAAAAGGAAATTATTTATGTACGATACCATAAAGATACTCTTATCAGATGTATAAATAGTATGCTGTGTTTTAAAACTTGATTGTTATTTTAAATTAAACTTATTTTGCAACACTTAAAAATTAAAAATTTTGTTTAAAATGAATACCATTGAACCGCCGTTGAATGGAACATTCCTGGAACAAAATGCTGGCGTTGTATCAATGGTTATGCTACCAGTTTGGATAGTTACCTTTGTTGTTTTGCTCTGCTGTTGTGTTCCAATAATTGTGGTTATATGTTGTTTCTGTGGCTTATGTCGCAGACCAACTTATTAAAGCAATAAATGTAAAGAATTTTGGTTTAAGTGGGATAGAATTTGGGTTTGGGTAAGTATTTGTTAAAGAACCTTTGAATTTGAAAAGTTTTGGGAATAAATCTTAAAGCAATAAGCAAGTTATTTATTGGGAGAAACCTAATTGCTCCACTTTCTATACTAAATCTTGCTCTTTCTCTGTTTAACTCTCTCTATCTCTCTGGACAATTCGACATCCTTGCAAGTTAGAAGAAAATATAAAGCTAGAATAGAAGGACAAGACAGCTTAAGTCGTAAATGCACTCAGCACTTTGTCAGCTTTCAGACAGAAAATGCAGTTGCCATTTTTCTTTCGACGTTTGTTGCACTTTCAACTCCCACCCCCCTCCTGGCTAGTAGCATTCCGAGAGCTTTACATCTCTTTTTGGTGTGTCTGCATTTTTCGTTGCGCTACAAAAAAAGTATCACTTTACAGCACAGGCTGCCAGTTATTGTTATTGTTACTATTGTTGTTGTTGTTTTGTCTAAATTTCGATGCTTCCATATTCAGTTTTATAATTTTTCAGCAAGTTTGTTTGTGTTTTTTTGTGACAAAAGTTTTTCATTGCCATCGTCAAAGAGACGCAACAGAAAAAGTTTTGTGTTTTTATATTTACGTTGCCAGTAGTTTTTTGCTAGAGTGCATGTGCACTTAGACTTTGACTGTATGTGTGTGTGTGTAGTTGAGAAGTGTGATTTCTAAGTAAGTTATATCATGCAACTTTGTTTTATGTGATAATATCAAAGTCCTTCTAGTAATTTGACATGGTCGTAAAGAGTATCTTTGTTTAAATTTAAGTTTAGAAACGAACTCGAAAGTTTTTATTTATTAATTTTGGGAATCTCTTTAAATGATATATTGTGTTGAATGAGTGCAATCTAAATCAACGAATTGAGTAAGTAAATTTTCAACTTTTATTCGCAAAATTTTGCTCATCGAAATATTTTTTTACAGAGTTTCTTTGGGACTTAAATAAATAGCAATCATTTTGTTTAAGCTGTATGGCTCAGCGTTTATAATTATAAACAAGTAAAAATCTTTAAGTTTAATTTCCTAGAAATCTAATAATTAGTAGAAATAAATAACTTAATTTTAATATCAAATCATGATCTCAGATCAGTTTTGATTCTATCCCGAAAGCCATTTAATAAACTCTCGAAACTTTTCCAGCTTTCTGGTTTTTCCACCACGAGTGAGAACACGCCTCCACTCATTCTCAATACCCAATCTCTCCTCCGGATCAAGGGTATCCAAGTACTTTTTTAACTTCTTGCTAAAGGTTTTAAGCAACTGTGTCGATCGCAATTGAATTGTTCGTTTCCATCGGTCGAAACCATTGCGCTGCAGACACATGGCAATCAATTGGGTTTCAAAACTCGAAGTCTTCTCCGCTGCATTGGCATCCAAATAGACAGACACAATGTCATAGAAGTACTGTAGTGATTCCTTGGTATGGTTATCACTTATGGCAAGAAATGCCTCAAAGCTGCTCAAATAGCTCAGCATTCTGTCATTTTGTGAGTCCAGCACAAGTAGATCATCCACAACATTATCCACCAATTCTGTGGCCTGAACCATGGCATGACTAGTTAGAGTAGCCAAATTGTGTTCCGCTTGAGCTGTTAAACGACTTCTGCCAAAGTCGCCATGGCCAGCCACAAGTGTGATCTATAGGAAGTAAAAAGACAGTTAGGTGTGAAAAAGCTTTGCATGGAAACTTACAAGAGATAGCAATAATGGCAACAACAGCAGTAGCCAGACCAACATTGTGACAGCTTGACGTTTATTTATCTACTACTGAAAGTTTGAAAGTATTCATATAAAACGGAACCGGTTGAAGATAGCATTTCTTATCAGTAGGCATTGGGCATTTTAGGCATTTTACTTTGAAATTACGATGACTGAGAATTAATTCGGTTCGTGACTGATAATATCGACATGATAATCCGTGCTTGTGTCTTGATAAAGAAAGAAGTTTTTCACAAAATCACTAAAAGTTTAGATGGTAATTTTCATAGGAAAAACCTTAAAGTCTATAAACGAACGATCAATTTATTAATTATTTGTAGAATCTTTTTTGTAGCGTTTCCAAGTTTGGCAACGAATAAGTAAAGGCTTCTAACATTACAAGCAGCAGCTGTATATAATTATATATCATAAGATGAAACTATGCCGTTGACCACTTTAACTGGCAGCATGAAAAATTGATGCGCCGCATCTAATCCAAATAGCTTGGGAAATGAAGATGAGCCACTTAAAAGCCAGAGCAAAAAAAAGCTATATACAATGCGTATGGCTGAAAGTAATAATAGTGAAATAAAAGTTCAATTCGTCATGGTTGGCAAACAGAAATTGCCTGGTTTGCGTTTGCTGGTTTACAACGATGGGGGAAAAGAGTGGAAAAAAGTTATTGTCCCCTCGACAAATCGCATGTGTGATAAACGTACTAAGTGGGTCAGTGTGGCAATATGTGGCACTATGATGATGATAACAACTTGGTGGGGCATCCTCATCAACAACAACAACAGCAACAGTGGCAAAACCAAAGGAGCATTTTTTTCAATGACTTTTATTTGGAGTTTTGAGTGCCAACACTCGAGTCTCGAGTTTGCAATTTAAAACTTTTATAAGCCAAAGCTAGCTCTGACATAGATGCGAAAAGTTGTATAAATTGAAAGTAGAAATCATCTATATACTGTGGTGGACGCTTTAGTGTAGTATGAATTGATTGTGAATTTACCGAGAATTTTTATGTACTACAAATGCACAAACATGTTAAACGGTCACACATTAAAGTGTGCCTGACACACCCTGTGTTCTTTAGAATCATCCATCGATGCTTTCGATTAGTTTTGATTAATCAGAATTGAAAGAAAAAACATTAAACATTTTATAAGTTATGAATTCAGCAATAAAGAGATTGCTAAAACATTACAGTTGAATTTTGATTGTGCAAATGTCATACGTTGGGGTAATTCCTATTGACATTAGCCCTTAAATCTACTCACAACGCATAGCAAATAATCGGTACATTATCAAATATAGACTGCTTAACAATTACGCCCGCAGAGACACACAGTCTCAGTAGACCTCTACAACAGATTTACACCAGATATGTATATATGCATATGTCTGAACAATAAGCAACAAACAACCACACACACAAAGGCGGCTAAGAACAAAGCACAAGTGTTGTAATTTCGTCTGCTTTACACGACACACATGACACACACACACCCTCACACACACACACACTTTCGAACATCCCTTACCTCTGTTATGGTGTATGATGGTATGCCGCCACCCTTGGAGCCACTTGGTGAGTTTGCATGCAAATTTCAATAACTTATATTCGTAACCCTTCCGCCAACTGACACTGAATATCAAATATGAGGCAAGGCGCAGACGATGTACAAAAATTATTTGCATACTTTCTGGGGATGCTTGAGGGTAATAAAGAGGAGGAGAGAAAAACTCAAACGAAACAACGGCGAACAAAAAATAAAAGCAAATCATATTTTTGACAGGGGTCGAACAAGAAATATCCTAATGTCAGGTTTTTATGGGGAAAACAAAATGAAAAAAAAAAATATTCAATTATCCTTTTTCATTACTTTTTTTTTTAATTGGAATAAAACATTTGATAAACAATTTTATTGAAACTATAAAACTATTATCAGTGGTTCAATCTCAGCTTCATTTCATAGAATTTTTAAGATCTTAAGTGTTTTTTGTTCCATTTAAATGAAGTTTTCAGGTAACAAAAGTAACAATAAATGGCTTTCAAACTGAATAAGGTAAACATTTTCTTTTTGATAAACATTATAACAGGGTATATTAAAAATAAGCAAGTTGGAGCCACATGTGGCGCGCTTTTGGCTTAGTGCGAAAAAACGAGCTAAAAACAAGCCGTTACATGCTTCCGGGTGGGTTAAAACGGCATAGACGCCCCAACCCCTTGCCTGTTTGATTCGTTGTTACTTGCCACCAACCACAGCACGCAAACGAAACGAGTTTATTTATTGCATTTGCAAATTTTACACAACATTTTGCAGTCGATGCTTTTTGCCCTCCTGCTTCATGTTCTATTCGAAAAAAAGGTGTAACTTGAGTTTATCGGTGAAAAAAATAAGTATATATATATGTGTATTTCCCCCAGCCTCTTACCTAAAGCAGAAATTGATTCGGTTTACGTATGTGAAAAGTAAACTTTGGCGAGGCATTTGTAACATGAAGCGGCAAGTTCAATGAAGCCAAAGGTGTTTGCTTGTTACGCTTCCCCGACTTTCAAATGTTTTTGTTCCTTGTTTGGTGTTGGTATATTCGGTGATTGACATGGGGTTCAGGGATTGTGGGGAACTTCAAATTGATGTGCAAATATTTCCATAAATTTATTTTCTATAGCGCCAAGTTGTGGGTGTCATGTTTGAAAAAATACACAAAATTTGCACAACTTATTTGAGCATCTCTCCTGGCAAAGAAGTCAAAAAAATGTGTGTGGGAACATCAGAAGTTTGAAATTTGATTTTTGTGGTAACCAACAGTTTTTTTTCTTTCTTAAGGGGCTCTCTTTCAACTGTGCTGTGTAAAATATAATATATGTTCTTGAAAAATTGCTGTTGTTTATGAAAAAATAGAGAAAAAACAGAGTTGAATAAAAAAAAGGTTGGTAATTTAGTTGTCACCCGTGTCAAGCGATAAACATAAATTGCAATAAAAATGTATATAGAAACTGCCAAATACAAGGTTATTGATAACATTACACTCATTACCAAACGAGGAAAATATTATTAATTATATTAAAAAATAAATATACTTTGCCATTAACATTTTTCACGCGGGGAATCGAACCTCCAACCACAGGTTTTCGAGTCTTGCGCGCTTTCATAAAATCAAGCTTTTTTATTACGAACTTTTCAAAAAGCTTTTGATATAAATATAACAAAAGCTATTACACTTTGTCCGATTGCATTGGCGTCGCAGGTAAAAAGTAAGATTTAGTTGAAAAGAATTAAAAGGTTGAGTTCAAATGCAGGTAGAAAATGGAAAAAACTTCGCGAATCGTTTGTACCTTGGCAATACTTAACGTATTTTAGTGTGTTTTTTAATTATAAATCTATCATTGATATTTTAAAGGAATATTAAACTTCGCCAATATTGAGGGGATATTAAGACGAAGGACACAAAACTAAAAAGTATATGCTGTCAAATAGAGAAAAATAAATTATCACAAATTAATCTTATACATTAAAAGAAAAGAAACACAAAATTTGACCAATTGTAGGCAATAGAAAATTGACAACCAGCCTCGAAAGATGCAAATGCATCTAATAGATAACTAAAAAAGTGATAAAAAATACATTCACAATTTTACCTCAGATGGGACTCGAACCCACAATCCTCGGCTTAGGAGGCCGATGCCTTATCCATTAGGCCACTGAGGCTGTGAATGACACGCACGCTAAAAGCATATTTAAAGTGCACCAGAGAGAATTCACACTATCAAATCGAACTCATGCACATTTAGACCATAATTGAAATTCCCCAAAAAATGTAGAAACAGCTGCACAAATTTATTTACCATTTGCTTCAATAATTGTTTTGGCCAACAGCTGCGCATACATCAGTGAGATATGGGCTATGTAAAGACTATTTGGCTACGTTAAATTGCTTAAATAATATTATAGAGATATAAGGCAATCTTGTAAGATAAATCAATGTCATTTAGCTCTCATTGGTAATTCACTTAGCCAACTACCAAAAAAACCAAAACCAAAATGTCAACGCTGAATCAGTCAGCCAAGAAGCAAGAGAGAGAGAGAGAGAGAGAGAGGAGAGAGAGAAAGAAAGGGAGTAAGTGAGAACCACAAAACGAAAACATATCATTTATATCAATTTAAATAACGACCATTCAATGCTTCGACGAGCAAAGCATGAAAAAACCCTTAATCAAATGCTTAAAAAGCTCAACACAAACACCTTTTCTAAGACGGAGATGGATAAAGAGAGTGAGGGGAAGGGATTGACCAGAGTGTGGACAGTAGGAATCCTTCCACACACACATACAATCAATGTTGTAGATGGATGGTCGGACGAGCCATTGACAGTTGTAAGCCATAAACCACAGAAAATTGGGCATTATGTTAGTTAAGATGCTGTCAAGCTGAAAGATATCGCCAGAGCTTTCGGTGGGTTAAGAGGGAAACACCAAAGTGAATCCAAAAACCGTAGACATATCAGCTTTCAACAAGCCATAGCTATAGCTATACCGAACGTATCCGTTTCCTGTATCTTTATTTGTATATCTAACTGTGTGTGCGGAAACCCTGAAACCGAAATAAACAGAGTAGCCAACGGGCAAGTTGATAAGCAAACTCATTCATCTTACTGAAACAGTGCGACAGAGAGAGAGAGAGAGAAAGGAGACAAAATAGGCAAAAAATAGAAAAGAAAAGTTTGAGGGACAAAAGTTGTCCAGCAGCATTAAGAGCTTTAAGATATTTCATCTGACTCGCATCGTATTTGAAAGATAGTTTTCTATGGTAGCAGCTGCGTGCTGCATTTGCAGCAAGTATCTTTTAAGTTGCACAAATCAAAGCGAGCTTTTTCTTTGTTTTTGATTTCTTTTGTTTTCAAAGGGTCTCTCTTCCTCTCCCTCTTTCTCTTTCTCGGTCTGTCTCGCCCTTAGCCACTTTGCTTATCTTAGCCACACACTTTTATTGGTCGCTTTTATTTGACTATAATTCACAACAGAGAAAATCCTCCAGCCCTCCCAAAAAAAAGATAAGCGGTAAACAGTTGTGTGCTTGTCCTACGAATGCATGCGAATTAGTTGTTCACCAACATTTTTGAGAGGGGATGAACTCGAGCTTAAATGATACGAGAAAGAAATTCTGCTAAGCAACAATTCGCCTTAAAAACGAATTTTTGGCAAGCTAAGCCAGAACATTTTATGTGTGTAAAGAAAAGATTAAAGCAGACTCTGTACAATGTGCAAATATTAAGTTTTTAATAATAAAACAAAAATCGAGGAATATTAAAGTATTTGTTAGATATATAAACAAGAATTTAATTGGAAAATTATCTATCATCACTTAAATATAAACGTTGCCAATCAATCGATTGAATGTTTCTATTAAATTCAGGCAAATGCTTTATTTTGGCCAATTAAATTCTTGGGTCGTTTGCGCATCTTTTAAGAAAATTGTTGGCCATTATATTGTTTATGTGGCAACAACACTTAAATTTATATGCATGCAATTTGTATCTCCTTTCGTATTAGCTGCTTTTTCCGTAGCTGTATCTAAATGAGAATAAAAGAAAAAACGGTGGCAACGTTGCTATCGGACGCAACCGACTTCGGTATACTCGATACGTGTTTAAAAAGGTGTACAAAGAGGCCTGATTGCCAAGGGGTATGGATGCGGTAGGGGTGTGCGCTGCGTTCAAAGATTGGCTGATGATCTAGCTTGAAGGGTGTCCAAAAAAGTGGCGTTCATACAGACGGACAGACACCCTGAAGGACATTACACAAACCCATTATACTCTTTACGTTCGGTATCGAGTATAAATACCATAATAAATACAGTATAATTTTCTATGGCAATTAAAATGCTTCCACAGTCGTAACTCAAGACAGATATATACTATTTACGGTCTTGAGAATGGGATGGGTGCGTGTTGGATGTTGGTCTGCATTTAATGGTCCATCCACTCGTTCATACGTTTCGTCAAGCGTTTTTTTCCTGCACTTTATGACTTATTGGACGCAGTTAACATAAAATTTGCGCCAACATATTTTCTGTTAAACGTTGTCAGTCAATCAAAGCTAAATAAAAAAATGTTCCCAATGTTGTTGTTCCATCAAAATATTAATTACTTGCCATTACTAACAGAAACCCAACGCAGGTGTGTTTCTAAGTTTCTGGGATCTCTCTGGGTGGCCTAAGAGTAGGCCAAACAAATGCGCTGCAATCATTCAGTTTTGTTCTCAAAACGCAACCCTCCTTTTTCACGGGTTGAACAACTCAATGAGTGTGGCAGAGATTCACTTCAAAATGAAAGTGAATGCTTTGTAAAATGAATGGAGGGTGGCGGTTGAAAGCGAGGGGGCACTGCGACAAAACAGGCCTCGGGCATGTTAATTATTTAGAGAGCATGCAGATTTATTTACTCAACTGTTGAGCTTCGCTGTTGTTGTCTATTGTTGCTGTTGTTGTTTGCGCTTTTGTTAAGGTGTAATTGTTGTGAGTTCAGTACTTAAGTTAATAGACAAGAGTTAGCACAGTTGGGTAGTGTAAATATACCTTACTAATCAAAAGTTAATGGTGAAGTTAAAATTGTCAATTGTTAAATGGCTAACAATGTTAACGGCATATTCAAAATAAAGCTGTTATTTTATTTTTATTTTTAATTCAAATACATCCTTTCAATGTCTGTAAATATTTGGCTACAATAATAGTCTTCTTCAACTTTCTTTGCGCCTTAAAGTATACCTCAGTTTTTTTCTTGCCGTATGTAAGAAACAGGTTCAAAACCTCCTCAAAACACATGTTGACCAACTTGCCCTGAATTCCGCCCTTATTGTTGCACTGCCCAACCATATATTACTTACTTATGTTGACTTTGCCACATATCTGTTCCAGTCCCCTCCCTTCCCACTTCTCAAAATGTGTTGTTGTTTTTGGGTTTGGTAGGCGTTTCAAGTTACTTTCTCTGTGTAAGCAGCAGCATTTGTGTTTCACTGGCTAGATTTATGTCGTCTTTTGTTGTGCAGTTTATTGCTTCTTGTGAACATATTTCTGGCTACTGCTTTCTTCGACTATAACAAAACAAGTACTTTATTTGCTTAACATGGTTTTATTTGCTTTATGTATTTTGTTCTATTTTTTTTTTTTTGGATTTGTCGCAGTTAAGACTACAAATGAACAACAGCTTGAAACGAAGTCTTCGGCTTAGCTATTTTTTTTTCGTTATTTATTACGCAAAACACTTTACTTGGACTAGGCATTGGATTGTGTTTATGCTGAGAAATTAAAATGAATTTTAAGCACAATTTCAAGTATATTTTACTTTTTCTTATACTTACTTTGTCGTTTACTTACTTTCTTTAGGTATACTAAAAAAAAAAAAAAAAAAAAAAAAAAACGCATTAAATTTTTTAGAATTTTATATTTTTATTGTTTTTTTTTTTTTTGTTTTTGCATCATCGTTTTCTTCAGTCTTCGTATAAGAAATAACATTTTTTGTTTGTTTGGTATTTTTGTGTGTTCATTTTTGTTGTTGCCGCATTTTTCAGTGTCTATGTAATTAAATACTTTTGCATATAGTTTTATTATAATTATGTTTAACTTAAGCATGTTCTGCTAGTGTTTACTTTTTTGTATACACAGACACACATTCCTTAGATGGTTTTTATTTCTGTATCAATTCTCCGCGCACTGAACCAAACATTTTGCATTTGTTCAGCTTTTTGCTATGATTTTGCTTATTTTGTAATTTTGTAGTTTTTACTTGTATTATTTTATGTATAGTTTATTTCATATGCAATTTTTGTATATAGTATTTAAGTTGTTGTTTGTCTTTCTTTGAATTTGAAACAATTTTTATGCAAATTGAAAGTTCCAAGTATTTGCAATGCAATCGATCCAAATGCAATTACGAGTAAATTATTATGCCAACAAATATTTTCGCAAAAGCTAAAGAACTGAAAAACAATAAAAAAACAAAAGTAAATATGCTTCGATAAATTCAGATTTATTTTATGTTTTTTTTTTGTTGCTATTATTGCTGATTTTACTTAAATATACACATTTTTGCGTTTGACTAAATTTAAATGCAAGAATAAATTATTTACAATACAAATTAAGCAAATATATGCTAATTTTTGTGCTTGAGTAGAGTTTTGTGTTATTTTCCATATTTATAATTATATATTTATTTACAAATTAATTTTGATTTAGGTATTAGGCCAACTTTGAGTTTCTCCACAAAATAAAATATATGTATCATTTTTGTTTTGCTTAAATTTACACTTTTTATATTGTCATCTTTTTTTTTTTTTTGTTGGATTTGTTTTTGTGTTTTTCAAAAATAATTTTTGATATAATTTGTTTTCTTTTTTGTTTTAACGCCGCATTAGCTGAGATAGCTTCTGACATTAAATCCATATTATACTTTTGGATCGGTGTATATGTATTTTTAAATGGACTTTTATTATTTGGTCCCGTTTTTATTTAACAGAAGCTTGCGCGGCTAATGCTTTGTCAACTTTTGTGAAATCAGAAAGTGGTTTTTATAAAAAAAATAAAATAAATTTAAATATAATAAATAGTTAACTAAGTTATTGTTGCACTCATTTACACAGTGTATATAATTCTTACGCTTTCGTATTTAATGCTTATTAAATTCAGTTTTGTTATGCGCTTATTAACTAAATTCTATTTATTTGTTAATGCCTTTAACTATAAGTTGGCTTTTATTAGTTGAGAATTTTCTTTTACATTTGCTGTGTGTGAGCGAGATAGAGCGATCGCGAGCGAGTGAGAAAGAGAGAACGAGTGTGAGAGAAAGAGAGAAAGTAATGTCAAACTATTGCTATTTAAATATTTTTATTTCCTTAATGCTTAATATGACGTATTTATTTTAAGCTTTAGTTTAGGGTTTGTATTTATTATACATATATATATATATATATATATATTTTTTAATAACTATTTATATTGTATATATAGTACTATATATAATATGTATGCTTAGTATGCTGCTTTACACGTAGACATTATCCCTTGTTTCATTTGACGCTTGTTAAACTTTGTTGCGAGTTTTCATAAAACCAACTCAAAACTCAAAAATTTCTTAGCTAAACACAAAACAAAAACATACACAAAAGAATTACAAAATCGAACTAGCTGCTTGCTGTTTATCCCTGTTTTTCTTAAAAGTCCTTGCTCTGGCATTGCTCAAAGCTGTGATAGTTATTATTGGTCAGACCCAAGCCCATCAGCTCCATGCTTGTGTCTTGAGGCTTCTGCTGCTGCTGCTGCTGCAGCTGCTGTTGCTGTTGCTGTTGCTTCTCCTGACCACCACGTCCACGTCATACGTAGACAACATGTGGCTTTGTTGCATTTGCAGCACCTGGAGCTGAAGGTGATGACGCTTGAGTCACAGCCGCTGACTGCTTCAGCTTGGTCATGGTATGCGTATCCGGATACTCATAGTGATCGAAACGCTCATAATGATGCTCGGGCTCATCGTCTGCCTCCTTGACGGGCAGCTCCCAAGGTTTCAACGCTCGATATTCATTGGCTATGCTTTGTGCCGCCAAATAACGCTCCAGCTCCAGCTTATCCAGCTGTGGCAACGTTGTCTGTTGATACTCATGACCCATGCCCGTTTGTGATTGCAGCGGCATTGCCTGATGGTAATGATGATGCGCCTGCAACGTTGTGGCATGATGTGGATAATTCTGTGACATGCCACCAGCACCAGCACCTGAACCACCCAAAGTCATGCTCATGCCGCCCTGATGATGGTGTCCCTGCAATATGCGATCATGCACATTGATGATGCTCTTGCTCGTTCTCAGAGCACCACGCTCATGGAGCAGCTTGCGTCTGCGTTTCACAAAACGCAAATAGTACAGCACACTGATGCCAATCATCACCACCAACAGACAGGTGATCACAGCACAAACCACAGTCACAATATGCGCCGGACATGTGATCTCACTTTCGCTCATCGTTAGTAGCCCTCGACGCGTTCGTTTCGCATCCCGCCAGATATCGCAACCGATTTGTTGCTTATCCATGCGCAGATAACCCGAACTCGAACTGGAACTGGCTGCTGCTTCTAAACGCTGCTCATAGGCACTCGGTTCGGTGGTTTGCAATGCATTTGCAATATGCTGTTCAGCAATATAGGCTGCGAGAGCCGAGACACCATCATCGGCTTTTATTGTGGTATCATCATCGTCGCGTAGAGCAGTTGCCTCTTTGGCCAAAGCAGCCACAGCACCGCCAGCTGCTTGTTCCATTGGCGGCACAGAACCCTCAAAATTGCCAGTCACCAAACGCCAAAGCCACAACAGCGAACAATTGCATTGCAATGGATTGTCACCCAAATAGAGTTTTTGTAGCTGATCCACGGGAAATTGAGCCGCGTATAAAGTCTGCAAACTGTTGCTCTGCATATAGACCTCCAGTATATTGGGATTGCCCTGAAACAATCGCATCGGTATATCCATCAACTGAGGATTGTAGTTCAAGTGTAGTGTCTGCAAATGCGTATTGTCCACAAAGGCTCTGAAAAAAATCAGAGGAAAATGCATTAAAGTCGATAACATTCTTAAACATACAACTAACAACAAAGTTCAAAAAACATGTTAAGCTCTGTTCTTTGCAGGCAGGATACATTGTGTATAAGCCCGAGACTATTCTTGTTTGCGATGTTTATTTTAATTATGCAGAATGCTATGCATCAATGTTAAACTTAAATGCCAGGCAATGAAATACATGAATAAACACACACACTTTCACACCCTTTGTTCACATGGCGTCGACTTAAGCGACATGGATTTATTTAGCCTGCGTCTATATCAACTTAATAATACAGTAGAAACAACAACAACAACAAGCATACTGCATGTTGCATGGCGCAAAGCGCCGTGAAGCGTTGCCGTAAATCCCTGCCAAGTTAAGTCAACGTCGCAAAGTCCCTCTGACTGCTGCTACATGGCAAGCAAGCAAGTGCATTACCTATAACACACCAACCATTCTTTCCTTCCCTTCCCTTTTCTTGCCAAACATCCGTTCAGACAGCCAGACGCATTCGCAGCCAGCATGAAATAAGTGCAACGTGGCGTATGAGCAACTTACCATCAGCTGCTGCTTTTTTTTGCTTCCATCTTCTGGATTGCTCCCGCTGACACATAGAGCGAATTTGTAGCTTTTAAGCGATAGTTTTCTTTTTCTCTTTGCTCTTTCCTTACACTTACATTTACTGCTTTCAAGATTTGATTTGATGCAAGCTCTTAAGTTGCATTCCGTGTTAAATGAACGGCATTTATTCGAGAGCTGCACTGCGCTGATGAACTTTCTTGCCATCTTGCATTGATTTGATAAGTGGCGCAGTTTTGTTAAAACCCATTTGTATGCAGCAGTTAGTCGCAAACTGATTGCTACTACTAGCTGTGGTTCTGCTATGTATGTTAGTAAAACTCTGATGGATTTGCCACACGTTGTGCAGTTCAATTGATTCACTTTTTGAATTGATTTGTGTTTGTGCGACAATGGTTGAGTTTGTCGTAAGTGCAATCGTTTAACTTGAGTAAGTAGACTAAATTGAGAAAATTTAACAATTATTTGTATGCAGTAAAAGACTTTGCTTTTGAAAATATTTTAAGTTCAAGTTTATAATAATTTTAAATGCTGTTGTTTTTGTCTTAAAACGCACTTTCTTCTAAAAACGTTTAAGATGTTCAAAACCATGAGCCACTCGTCATAAAACACAGGTAGAACCCATCTCTTACTAAGTTTATATCGAAAAAAATAGCCCCAGCAGATATGACGATTAACTAAATTTACCTTAAAAGTCAAAACCAGCAATCGATTTTAAATTAATATATGATATTACCCATACACACACACACACACAAACGGTTTCAAACTTTTTAGACAGAAAACAAATGAACCGTTTCCAGCCACAATATGAACGTACAATTTCATGGCAAGTTAAACAGGAAAAAAAAGAAAGAAAAACTTCAATTGCAGGCGCTTAACAATTTTCCGCTATTATTTGCACACTCAGAACTTCTTTCCCCCTTCAACAATTTGGCGCAAAAAATACCAACTAAGAATAAACAAATTCAATTATTTGTGCAAATATTATGCAAATAGTTCGGGGAGACAAATAGACTTGGGGTGTAAGAAATACGTGACATTGGCGGAGTGTGTGTGGTGGGGAAGGGAAGATTTCTTAAGCCGATGCCACAGGTCGTCGCTACCTGCAACCTGAAGTTGAACGCTCTTTAAATGCAGCTCAGGCGATGACTGTCAGCCACAAATTGGGAACTGCGAACAGGCACAAAAACCCAAGAACAGCCCTTTTGGTGTTTTGCACCCCAGACTTTATTTGGCGTTACGTGGTTTTTGTTGTATCATTTGATTTTTTTTAAATACCCTCAAATGTAAAAGTTTGTTTGCACATTTTAAAGAACGTTTAACTCAATGTTTTTAGATATGATATAATAGAAAAGAATTAATTTCTTATTTTATTAAATGCATGTTCTTTGTGTATTTATGAACTTTTCAAACAATTGCTGTGCTGTGCACAAAAGAGAAAACTTTGCAGGGTATTAAATAATCAATCAGTTAAGCTCAAAGATTTTATACTTGTTTTCATTTGTGCATTTTTTGTTTGGTTTTGTTGCTGCTGCTTTTGCCAGCGTCAAACGTGCGGAAACGGAAAATGGGTTGCCATGTGTGTGGCTGGTGTGTGTTTGTGTGTGTGTGTATAGAGGCGAAAATAAATGTGTTGTGTTTTTTTTTGTGTTCGACGCTCTTTTTTTTTTTTTGGCCGAACTCATATGCAAATTGTTTTGTGCGATTGTGTTTGTGGCGTTTGAATTGGAATTGCTGGAAATCGGATTGAAATGTTTGCTGTCCATGTTCGTGGAGCTCAGTCACGTTCCTCGATTCCGGCCAGCAGACCAGAGTGAGAGATAGAGAGAGAATTCGACTAGGAGCTATTACGGGCAATGGACAGTCAATCAGTCAGTCTGTCAAATAGTTTGTCAGCCAGTCACTCACTCATATCAAAGGATATATTGCAACGTTTTCAACTACATATATATACATATAGAGTTTTTAAAATCTGTCTGCACTTCTTTCTATGTGTGTGTGTGTAGTAAATCCGCTCTATTCAGTTGATTGACATTTTAACAACAATAAATAGAGAGAAAGGAGAGAGAGAGAAGAGATATGACAGTTGATAGCCCCTAAAGAGGATAGCAATTCAACTGAAGGCATCGACCCTCAATTTTGACTGTTGATTTATTAAGTTCGTTCTCTCTCTATCCGTCTCTTACTATGTCGACAGTTCTGCATAACATAGTAGTTTAAAGGGATACCCAACTTAAAGCCCTTATTGCACACAATTTACTATGCAACAACCCAAGCAATCATTAACTAATTGCCTCACAAACACAAATATTGTGAAATTGTTGTGCTTAGCTATAGACAAATTATCAAATGATATGCCTTTAGCATTTGTTAATGGCATTATAAACGCTTTTGAATTGCGCGTACGCCCCGTTTAAAATTTAATTTTGATTTAAGCAGAAAACGCAACAAAATGACAAGGCATCAAACGTTAGGGGTTGCTTTACATGCATGTATACTTATTACATATATATATATAAACGTTTAGGTATAAAAAACACCTAAATGACAATGCAGTCAGGAACAATGCTTATATCATTTGTAATTCCTTGCATTTATAAATAAATAATGCATAAACGGAAACAAAGCAGCAATTTTAGCTAGAGAGCAAATAATGTTATACAATGCATGGCATTTAAACGTTAAGTAAACAACATAACAATGTGAATATTGTGAAAATAAAGCCTATAAAATAATATGTTTACAATAAAATTGTATACAATTTCTATTTCTATTCATTTTTAATAATAATATTTATCTAATAAAGAATTTTTATAAACAGCATTAGCAATTGAATATTGTTTCATAGTAATTGCATGCAACATTTACTTTTTATTTATCATCCTTTTAAATCACTTTACTTTTATCACATTTATCACAAAATTTAGTTTTTGTAAGAATATGTTTGTTTAATTCTAAAATAATTTATCTGCTTTAAAGTTGGATTTTTAATTTGCATTTACTAAAAAAAAGTTGTCTTGGTTAATTGGCTTGCTTTCGTTTTAGACATTTTTTCATATTTCTTTATATTTTCTTCTTGCTGGCATTATTTGTAATTGTCTTGAAATTCAAGTGCATATGCAGTGAACGTTGGCATTTACAAAGAAGCATGCCACTCAGGAAGGGAAGAGCATGCATATGCATAAATATAAAAGCTTAGACTTGAACTACTTTCGTTTAAATAATTTTACTGTACTTTGCAAAGAATGCAAATACTCTTTGCGCATATATTTGAAGCTGATACAAAACATACGCATTATAGAGGCTGCCTTGAAATATTTGCAGGCTCATAATTTATGGAAATATTGCAGAGTTTTCTCTTTAGAAGGGCTAAAGGAAGGCAGGCAGCAGAATGTTTATGTTTTCCTGTTTCCGTTATTTCTGCTGCTGTTGTTGTTGCTATTTCTGCATTTTTTCTTGGCACTCTTTGAGCAAAAATATGCTTATAAACATGAAATTATGCATTGCGTACTTTTGTGCGCTGCAACAGCAGCAGCAGCTGCTTCAACGGTCGCCTCCCATTGTTAAATAGGCCAAGAGCAAAGAGGAAAGGGTGTCAAAGTGAGTTCTTCTAGCTTTTGTTTGTTGGTTTATTTGTGCAGTGCTCTATCAACAATTTGTCACTGCTGCATCCTAATTTGAAAACCCTTTTTTCTCAACTTTCAACATTAACATACAGTTACAGCTTGTTCACTTTCACAACCTATCTTATCAAACTTAAGTTGAGCCAATTACTGACATAAACTATTTGGAATTTCTTGGAATTGATAGTAACTTTTCTTGGGGCTGGTGAGGCGCCAAAAAATCGACTTGGGCATTGGTAAAATCTTTCGACTTCCACAACTTCGTCAAAACTGATCCGATTTTCAAAAGCAATATATTAAAAGTCATGATTTGACCCCTAGAATAAAACTGCATTTAAAATTAAATAAGCGATTTTTGGTCAAAATCCATGCTAAAATTTTATGCCGAAAAATCGACTTGGGCATTGGTAAAATCTTTCGAATTCTATAACTTCGTCAAAAGCAGCTGGTAAAGTGTCAATGTTTAATCTTTGACTGAATAAACGTTTAAAAATTCAACATAAAAAAAAAATCGTTTAATCTGTGTATAAATTATATCATTTTGAAGCCATTTAATAAAACAATAATTGAGTTTAAGCCTTTTCACTTGAAAAATCCGCGAGAATCGAACCTGAAAGTGGCAGCTGTTTTTGTTTGTGAGTGGTACTTGTTAAGCACTTGAACAAACAACATCAAAACAATAGAAATAATATAATACATAATCGTTTATAAAATTATGTACGTTTGTAATACTTCATAAAATAATTTAGTTATAATACGACTGCTTTAACAGTTGGTAATAAATTGAGTAATTTGTGGAGTTTCAATTTGAAAATAAAATAAACTCTGTTCAGAACATCTTGGCAAATGTATTAAAATCATTTATCAATTTCTAGCATTAAACTAATCTTCTTGCTGTATAGCGCACCCCTAATTAATTTTGAAAATCATTAAATTCCACACCATTACACACACACAAATTCCAAGTTAACTTAACAAATATCTGTTGTTGCTTCATAATTCAAAGCAGAAATCGCCCAAAACACACGACCGGCTACTGTAAATTACAAGAAGATAAGCTAGCCAGGAACCCGAACTCAAATCTCTATGTACATAGAAAATTACAACCCCAAAAGCAGCCACAAAACAAACGTTGCATATGCATAAGCTTCGAAACCCCCATTAGCCGTAATTCAAATCGCATTTCAACTCATCCATCCACACTTCAACTGAGGGAGCTAAATGAAGTCAGTTTGGAAACATTTCGCATAAAGTGCATAAATTTGAAAACAATTAGTTTCAATTTTGGAATTCACAATGACCTTTTGGGTTTATCCCATTTTGAATCAAATGTTAATGTAGCGAATGACTTTTAGCCATAGATAGAGTCATAGATAGAGAAATGAGTAAAAGAGAGAAAATGTCACAGCTTTTATTCGGTGTAAAAATGTTCACTTAGTATTTCCCTTTGATATAGCTAGATTGACACAAAAGGGAGGGTTGTTTGCTTTTGGTGGATAGGTTGTTCATACATACGTGCCACAGCCTAATGAATTTTGACACACGCTCGTTGAATGTTAAGGTGTAAGGTGTAAGGTTTTTATAATGGAAAAAACACATGTGTGTGTGTTTGTGTGTATCTTAACAGTTTGCGAAATGTATCTGGCATAAACTTTGCTATCAGCATGTTGCCATCGTTGCACGTCGTTCGGTATTTCCCTTCATGGTATGCGCGGGTGGTTTTTCATTTCCATTAACGCATTTGCATAAATATATTTACATACATGTGTCTCTGCACCGCACATGACTAGGGGGGGGTTGAGGTTTTGAATCGGTTTAAATGTAACACAAACTTTAAAATATTCTGCTATTTCGGTTTACTTTTCATATGCATATTTTTATTTTTGGAAAAGGTTATCTAACAATTTGTCTGAAACCCTTTTTGTCTTTGGAGCAAGTTGACATTTTTAGTCTTAGCTTTGTGAAACTTAATTTCCTGTGAAAAGTTCTTATCTATCGGAAGGAAATGGGAGTTAAGCTATGTTATGTGTTTGGCAACAGAAATGCCAGGAACTAGTTTAAGAATCGGTAGATTCGGAAAATGAGAAGTTAAACGAAATGTTTTTCTTTAAGTCTATTTATTTTTATATTATTATAATATAATTCGCTTCGACTTAATTTTATTATTAAGTACTTTGTTGTTCTACTAACTATTTACTCGCTAACTGCTTATAGTGTTAAGAGAATATCCTGTTTATTAGTTAAAATTTGGATTCAAAGTTAAACCAAGATTATAAAGTTTCGCCCTTAGAAAATGCAACAATTTGTTAACATTCTTCAACCGCACAAAAACACAAACCATAACAGCCCAAATTTATAGAAAATCAGTTCAACATAAAATCAAGAAAATTTAAATTTGAACAATATTAGCATAAAGGCAAGGATTTGACGTTGCTTTCAAAAGTTTCAGCTTGCCCCTTAGACAAAAAAAAAAAACCATTGCAGACAAACCCAAAATTTAGTTTGCAAATGAGGACACATGTGTATGTGTGTGTGTGTGTGTGAGTTGGTGTGTAAGTGGCATGCAAATTTGAGTTAAGCAACAATTTGTCAGAACACACAAAGCGAATGGTGTGGGAAAAGTTTGCAACAAGAATGAAACTGAAATCAAGCAAGAAAACAAAACAAAAAGCAAAAGCAATTACAATAGGTTTAGAGCTTGAGAAAGCGAAGATTGTATAGGGAGCGGGGGTGATTGGGGCATGACTAAGACAAGAGAATTAAACGAAATTGCAAAATTAAACTGATTTAATGGCAGAGGGCTCTCTCTCTCTTTATGTCTGTGAATCGATTTACATGATTTGGGCTTCGCACAAAACGATTCGCATACAAGTCATGTTAATGTTGTTGTGGAAAAGAAGCGGAGGGTGAAGAAGGTGGGTAAGATAGCGAGGGTTGATTGACAAGCGAATCGAGACATAGGAAGTTCGGAACATTCAATGATGATTTCATATGAAAATTGCCTGGAATTATTGAATTAACATATGCTCGAATTGTGCTCAAGCATTTCAATGGGGCAGGAGGGGGTGGGGGAGGGGTGGCAGAGGGAGGGTGGCCACAATGGCTTGCTGATTCTGTTTGTGTGTGTGTGGTGGCATCTTATTACCAAAGCGTATTAGACATGATTGATTGCATTGAGTAATAATGATTTGTAGCTGAGGCATGTTTAAGTGTCTCTTGGTATGTGTGTGTGTGTGTGTTCGAGTGTGTGTGTGCGATGGGTTGAGGTCACGTGCAAATGTGTTGAAAGTGAATTGCATAAATAGCTTGCTATGATGAAACGTTTTGTTGTTGTTAAGAGCTGTTCATGAGCATAAAGCGATTACAAATCGTATTGCAAGGATTTTAGGTTTTGGATTTGTCTGCTCGTCCAGAAGATTAGCAATGATTCCTTTCATTGCATACTTTAAGGCGCCTTGATTGACGGCAACTAGCTAAGCAAAAAATTGGTTGTTGGTTTATTTAACGATTTGCAAATGTGTTTAGGTTAAGTATCGATTGCCCAACTTTAACACACTTCATGTTGTTCTTAAAGTTATTTTAAATACACATTTTCTATTTCTTGTTGCCCAAATTTAAGCTGACTTTAAGTGGAAACCATTCGATTTCCATACTGTTGTCTAACAGTTCGACCAGATATTTCATTTCAACTTTATACATACTATTTGCGGTCTGTTTACATTTCACAGCACTGACCCAAAAAGAAACTCAGTTCGTTAAGTCTCTTACAGTTTTACTCTCTCTCTGTGTGTGAGTGTGTAACTTTTCTAAGAACGCTGTGAACTTTCACTTTAAACAACTTTGTATTTGACTAGTTTATATGTATATATATAGTACGTAACGTAGAATGAATGGAAACTTACCTCGAATCGATGCGCTGCAAATAGTCGAGTCGGCTCAAATGCAACTCGCGCAAATGAAACAAGTTTAGAAATGCCACTGCGGGCAAATGGGCAAAACGATTGCCGCCCAAGTTCAAATAAGTGAGATTTGAAAGTTTCGAAAGCTGCTGTGTGGGCACCATCTGCAAAGAAATAAAAACACAGTGAATGAAACAACAAAAAAATCATTTAACTTAAAGCGTTTAAACAAAGTGGTGGGGGAGGGGTACAAGTTTTGAGGTAGTTCAGTAGAAAGGTCGGGATTATAAAATGTTAATCCCAACCACTCAACTTTAAAAGCGTTTAAGCGCCTTGCATTTGATAGTTCAGGCAGTAAGCTGACTCCTTCTTCAACCATCCCTGAATCCTGTTTATTCCATTCAGCTTTTATTTGTTTCTAAAAGCGCTGGCATTCAAAATGTTTCAAGTGCAGGGGCGAAGGGTTTTGAGCGGGGTTATTCAACAATAAAATGTGAAACACTTGGAAAAGCGCAGCTTTTTGGCAGCGGCAGCGGAAACGGAAACGTCATGTACGTCATGTACATCCGTGCGCCATTTTGGGATGTCTGACCAAAAGCGAAATATATGCTTCACGTGCGCGTGTATGTGTGTGTTAGCAATACAATCAATCTTGCAACAAATTTGTTAGGGAGCAACAAGAGTTACAACATTAACAAAAGCGAGCGCGTGGTAGAAAGGTTTTTCCGGGTACAAAGGGCAAAAAGCTTTTGCCTGTTTAACATTCAGTTTGTTTTTTTTTGTTTTTGTTTTACGGTGAATGGCTCATAAGAAAAAAAGTGTGTTCGATGCCGACGCCGATTCCAGCCGTTTTCCAACCCCTAGGTGCTACTGTTGTCGTGTCGGAAGCTCCGCGCCAAAAGTCCGGACACGAAAAGCGACTGCGATAGCGTAATGAGCACTGCGTGGCTAAAAGCGCGGGCTGTGTGTTGGGAATATTATTAAATGGCTGCCAAACTCATAAGGCAAATAACGCAAACGAAAACGAAACGAAGGAGAAACACAAATGAAGAAAAAATGGGAAAAATTAAAATGACATTAAGCATACGCAATGTAGGCCAAGCTCTGCAATTTTTTAACCTAATGGCAATTTTCGGTTTCACAATTTCTTTTGCCCTTCGCACCACTCAATGTTTGTACTGCACTCAATGGCGATAGAGGGGGTGCGGCGAAGTGTTGACTAATTAAAAGGGTGCCTGGGCTTGGCGGGTTGGGAGGCAACTGCTTTGGCCAGTTTCGTATTGGTAAGAGAATTCAGCGCAGCGTGAATTAAAATGCGGCTGGAGCACAGGAAAAAATAAACACAAGGCGAGAAAATTAATGTGGTAAAAAAGGAGACGAAAGAGGGCAGGCAGGCAGGCAGCAACAACAAGAACAAGTGGCACAAAAGAAAGCGAAATTATATTGACTTTGATTTCATAAATTAATTTCCCTGATATTCTTGTTTACCCTTTGACTTAATGGTTGCCATGGGACTTTACTTGTTTTTTTTTTGCGCCAGGCAATGAACTTAAAATGAACTCTTAAGACTTTACGTTTGAGAGATATTAGTTGAGGGTGGAAAAAGAGATTTCAATAAAAGGAAATCTGAATTAAATAAGCTTTTGTGCTTTATTATCGGTCTTGCATTTTGTTGTTTTATGTAGAGTGAAGCTTAAAGAAAGAAGGAAATCATTCAACAGATAAAATAGGCAAGGTTGCATTTACACAAGCTCGATTGCTAGAATACCAAAAGGATAAATACATTTTGGTTAGTTTTCATAGAGTTCTTATGACAGAAAAACAAACACTGCAAGCACACAATATGCTCTATTATTTTTCGTCATTTATTCGCAGAGTATGGCAACAAATGCCACAAAAATGCAAATGATAAAATTTGTACAGAGCAAAATTAATTGTTTATATATATTTCTATGGCCACATTTTTGCTCATGGATGCTACTGTTTTTATTGCAAATGCTGAGTGCAATAATATTTATGAATAAAATGCAAAATCATGATCCAAAAACTAAAAGCACAAATGAACAAAGTAAACAATAATTTTTGGAATATGTGCATTTTTATGTTAAATAAGGGAATATGTTAAAATAGCGCATTTGTAATTTGTATGCATCTTATTGTTATTTCAATTGTGAGACAGAGTGAATTGAAATAACAAATATTTGGTTTTATTTATTGACAGCAATACTGTGTGCGTGTGTGTGTTACTTTGTGTGTGTAAAGTCATAGACAATGCAGATGAAAGCGTATTCAATGGTGCGATTTTTAATTTTAATTCTTTATCTTTGTTTTTAGACAAATTTTACGGTACGACATTTTTGGCATGCATAAAAGTTTAAATGGGAATGGAAGGAGAAGACAGATTTTGTTTTTAATTGAAATATTTGTCTGTAAAGCTTTTAATAATTGTTGTTTTTAAAATTGTTTAATTATTTGCTATCGCTGCAATTCAGCAGAACAGAGGTCTCCGATTCAATTCTTGGAGGTTTATTTGGGTGCTGCTTTTATACCCTTAACCCATAAAATGGGTAAATAAGAGTATAATGGTTTTGTCAAAAGTATGTAACAGGCAGAAGGAAGCATCCCCCCTCATAAAGTTTATATATTCTGATCAGCATCAATAGCCGATCGATTTAGCCATGTCCGTCTGTCTGTCCGTCTGTCCTGTCCGCTGGCCGTCTGTCTGTCTGTCCGCTGAACCGGGACACAAGAGCTAGAGACTTCAATTTGGGAAATAAGTTCTCCTACACCATGAGCAGAACAAGTTTGCTTCAAATTATCGATAACTATTCTGGTTTCCGATATACACATGTGATCGATACCAAAAAATATCGAATTTGGAAAATTAAAATAGGGTTGAAAGAATGGGTAACGATAGATCTTTCTGAAAATTTCGTCCAAATCGGTTAAGAATCACCGGAGATATCGAATTTAATCGATTGAAGTTAAGTCAGTATACCAAATTCTTATATAAATTTAAGTTATTTTTTTAAACTGTATACACATCATAAGTTTGTAGAAAATCGTGCATAGTTTATATGTGTGCCAGAACCTCTTGGCTTGGTTGATTTACAAGTTAGCTCAGTCTAACGTCAACTTCAAAGCCAAACTCTAATCTTGTTGTGAACATATCAACACATCGACATAAAATTGCCCAGCCATCAATTCAAGGCAAATGGAATTTTATTTTTGAAAATGCAGCAGTTGGAGAAGATGGTAACTGTGCTCAATATTGAATGCCTGAGTACATGAGTACCAAGTGCAGAGTAACGGCTAGTCATTGCATAGTCGAATGCGTTTTCATGCGTTTTATGCAAACTGGCAACAGAGCTATGGAAAATAAAACAACAAGGACCAAACTGATGAAATGCATTGCACACCTTTCTCTCTCTCTCTCTCTTCTCTCTCTCTCTTTCTAGCTATTTATGTTCGTTAAAAAAAGATAAGGAACTACTACAGCTTACTGAGATCTGAACACACAAATACACACACACTAAGCACATGCCTCAACCAGGGACATGCCACTGGCTAAGCAGATGTGAAGGTGCGCGTAGTCAACGGCAACAGACAGAGTAATTTATGGCGCTTGGAATCAGTTCGAAACTACTTAAAATACCTTTTGGCATTTTACTGTTGAAATATAGTAAGCTCGGTGGCCGTAAGCTCAACTCTACAACAAAAGCAACTGCTACTTATAGTGTACAACAACAGTCTATGGCCATGTGCAGCAAACTATGCAGAGGCATGCAACTCTCTATTCCTGCCGCAGCAATCTCCTTTTCTGAATAAAAAAAGAAGGAAGATATGTATATCTATATATACAGCTGCTTATTTTGAGGTCTGCTACCGTTTTGTTGCATGGCGTCATTGTTTTAACCGTTGCAGCAGGTTCCAGTTTTTGGTATTTTCTAAACTGCATTCCATTGCCTGTTTTTCTGCTTCATGTACTGGCTTTGTTGTACTCGTACTGTTATGCATTGCTGTCCGTCTATGGTCTGTGTCTATGCAATTTTGTTACCTGCATCTGCATAAGCATATTTCTCTGCTTTTTTGTCTGGGCATCTGACAAAGGTTGGGCATTTTGGATTATATATATAATGCAGATGGATGTTGTAGTGTGTGAAACACTTTATGGATAGTTTCTCCTCATCATAATTGAAAGTTGTAGTTGAAATATGACAAAGAAGAATGAAGAATCAAGTTTCAATTTAAAGCGAGCTTCCTTTTCATTAACTTTTTGTGTAAATTTAAATATTTCCTTAAATTCTATTGTAAGGAATTTCTATTATTTAGCGTGTTTATTCCGGCTGACGACTTGTATTTTAAATATTTATTCACTACATCAAACATTAGCAAGGCTATCTTGAACTCTTTCCCTTTTACAGACGATACCCGAGAGTCTAGTCGTTAACTTGAAAAATAGCTTTAAGGACAGTGTTGCTACCGAAAAAATAAGCTGAGATAGGAACGACAAGAGAGAGAGAGAGAGAGAGAGAGATAGAGAGAGGCCATGTGCAGATAGAAGCTGCATTTAACGAACGGAAAATGTCGAGGAATGGCTGTTAAAGCTGGTTAAGGGGTGGAGGGTTGAGTAATGGTAAGGTTGTGAGTAAAGTGTACACGCAACAGAAATCAGCACGGTACGGACGTGTTTGCAAGCATAAATAGCAAAGGACATGGCCAAAAGGACGCACATTCTGCATGTGTGTAAGTGTGTGTGTGTGTGCGTAAAGTTCTAAGCACATACGACAGCAACAACATCAACAACAACAACAAGTTATGGTTATTAATTTTGTGTATGCAAAAGCCTGGCACAGGAAGGACCAACTTAAGCTGTTGTCCAGGACACAACGGCAGACAGGGCCGGACGAGATAGACTTGGACAGGACAAGGGCAGCTCTGCAATCCGCTTTGCAAAGTGTTGGTCACAGGATTTACTACACACACAGGCAACGGAGCAAAGTGACGACTGACTTCCTCTCTTCGTCGTGTGTGTTTATGTGAGAGCCTAAAAGGCTGCTTCTATATTTTAGCTGTTGTGTTAGGTAAATTCTATTTTATCGAACGAGTTAGAGACATGTTGTATTGCACGGGTCACTCACCGTCAAATTGTTATCCGATAGATCCAAATGTTTCAGCGAGATAAGACCCTCAAAGGCACCCACATCCAGTTCACTCATCACATTGCCACGCACACTTAAAGCTAGCAGCTCCTTCAAGCCCTCAAAGCTATCGTTGCGCACAAACTCGACCAGATTATCGGACATGTCCAGACTCTTGAGAGCATGCAGATGCCACAGATTGCTGGCTGGTACATCGAGCAGACGATTGTTGCGAAAAACCAAAACCTCCAGCGATAACATGCCCTTGAAACAATTATCCTCGAGACTCACAATATTATTGTTGGTCAAGTCCAGCTCGACGAGGGCAGCAAGATCTCCGAGCGCCGTTGGATGCACTGTCTCGATGCGATTGTAACTCAAGTCTAGCAGCAACAAATGCGTCAAGCCTTTAAAGGCATGCTTGTGCAAGGCACTAACCAAATTCCTGCTCAGGTTCAAAGTGCGCAGCTCTGTTTGGTACTCAAAGTTCTTGGAACCCAAAGTCTCAATGATATTCTGTGAGAGATCGAGCACCTCCAGCTTCATATAGAAGGGTAGCGTAAATTGCAGATTGCGTATACGATTCAGTGTCAGATTTATGTACTTTGTCTCCGGATTCAGTTGGATGGGCACATCCTCGAGCGCCGCATCGACGCATAAGGCGCGACTGTTTGCATCGCCACCCAAACATTGGCACTTTGAAGGGCAAAAGGCGTCCGTGCCACCAGGCAGCAACAGCAGCAGCAGCAGCAACAACAGAAGTGGCTGGAGTATGTAGGATAACTCTGATGGCCAGGGTGACAAGGCAGAAGGAGGTATGCTATCCTGTCGCCACTTTGTGTGTATGTTATCTCTTGTATGGTTGTTGTTATTATTGTTGTTGTGTGTATGGGCTGCCATTTTGTTGGTCCTTCAATAAGCTTTCCTTCACTTCTTCCTCTTGTTGTATTTGGGTTATTTGCGGTTGGTTTAAGTTGCTTGTTGTGTTGGCAATATCACCAGTTATTGGACGTCATTGCTGACAACGTTCTGAAAGCAAAAATAAGTATAGTTAAATATTGTTTCTTAAGCTTGAACTATCATAAAATATAATTTAAGCACATTTAAATTCAGCCTATGGTGGCCGCTCATAATCCACGACTGCAATAACTATTACACTGCATTATGCTGAACTTTTTCACACAAAAAGCCAGAGAGAAAGAAAAAAAGAGAGAGAGAAACTGCCGACAAGCGTTTGTTTTGCATTGAAATCCATAAAATGCAGCATAGAGTTTTGAACTCAATGGGATTTCCATTTGCCTACTTAACTCACCGTCCGAATCGTCTGGAAAGTCAGCAACTTTCTCTATGCAAGTTGTCAGCACTTTTCAATGGCCAACGAGTTTTGACTTTTGCACTGAGTTCTTTTTCATCTTTTTTCTCTTTCAGTTTAGTTCCCGACTTTTATGAAATATTAGCGAGAAACTTATGTGCATAAATCTTGCGGTGTGTCGTCTCTAAAAACGTTGCGTGTTAAGTAAACTGGCAGCAGTCGAAAAAGTTCTTTTTCATATTACATTATTATATATTACACACAACAAAAACACCATAAAATGCATTTAAAATGTAAGAAAGACGGTAATTTAAATTTGAATGTTTTTTTTTTTTAAATTTCTTTTATTTTCATAAGTTCTCAATTAAATTGTTTTCTGTAATTCTATTTTTAGCTCTTGTGACTCGTTGAAAAAATTGTTGCATACTTGTAGGCTTCTATATTCAAAAGTGCTATTTTGTTTCACTTGATTCATATTGCATACTTTCAAGGGTGTCAAAACTAAAATTCAATATTAATTAACTAATTATTTAGGGGGCAAAACACGTTTGATTATGATGTATCCTTTGTAATATTTGCACATAATCCACTGTTTAATCCTTTGAGCTTTCATGCAATTTAAATTAAATATTTGCTCTATGGCCAACACTCAATTAACTAATTAACAAATTACAAGCAAATCTTTTGTCTATGTTAGCTTTTGGGTAAATTGCGTTTGTCTGTTATCCTGCAATTTACATATGGCAAACGCAAACAATGAGTAGACCTTTAACAATCACCACACAATCAACTAACCTTTACCCCTTGAACCTTTTAAGCAATTTGAACAATGCCAACGTTAAGTTAAGCTCTAAAACAAATAATAAATAAAAAAAAGCACAGCGCAAACTTTTGAGGTTTCCTACTGTCAACAAAGTGGAAAACGTGCACTCACACACACACACACACACACACACTCTCTCCTTTTTTTCTCTCTTCCATGGTCTTTCTCCCGCTCTCCGCCATTGCAGTTTTGGTCACCGGGTCTTGGATCATATTTTACGCTTCAATAAAATTTGTGAGAAAAACAAAAAACCAAGCAAAGTCAACTATCCAACCAATGGACCCCTCGCCGCCTTCGCCTGTCAACCCACCCTTCACCTCTTTGCAAAAAAGTGAAAATTGTGAAAAATTCACTCCCGTGTGAATTATTAAGTTTCACATGGGCATTGTTGTTGTTTTTATTGTTTTTGTTGTTGCTCCTGTAGCGTTTGTAACTTTGTATGTGTTTGTGTTCTTTGTGTGTTTGTGTTCTTTGTGTGTGTGCGTGTGTGTAAGTGTGTGTGTGCTGTTTGTGCTTGTTTGTTTGCGTAAAAAATACTGCAAAAAAAGGCGGAAAAAGTTTTTAATAAACTTTCGCACGCCAGCCTCACTTGACTATATACTCGAGTCTCTCACCCCCACCCTCGCTCCCTCTCCTGTGACCTTTTTATACTCTCCATCGAGTTTGTGTTCAAAGTAGTCGTAGTTGCTCTACTCTAAGTGGGAGGCGTGGCAGACGGCTGTACAGGCACACACAAATATGATTTCATTGTGGCAAATATTTTGATAGCAAGCCGTCGCTTGCGGTTAAACAAGGTTGATGGGTGGGGTAGGGTGGGGTGACATTATGTAGTAGTTAAAGACGTGGTGTTTTCAAAGGCCAACAAGTTGGCAAATGGTTGTTGTTGTTGTTGTTGTGGTGGTGGTTGCTGTTGCACTTTTGGCGCCCACTTTAATACTTGTGGATGGCACTTTTTAATGGGGCCAACGTCATCGAAGTTGCTCCTTAATAGGCTTATATGGTGCTTAAATATGTACGTAAACGTGAAGGTCTATGCAAGCAAGATAGAGCAAGAGCGAGAGAGAGAGAGAGAGAGAGAGAAAAAGGTGAAAAAGAGAAAGAGTGCTGAAGTCGACTTATGCCATAATTGAGTCAAAATGACAAAAGCAAACTTGTTAAACGCAGTTACATGATAAAAAAGTTAAAGGAATCGATTATATTTAGTAGAATAACAGATTGTTAAGTTTTAAAGTCTCTGTAATCTTAATTTAGAAACCTTTAAATCAATTTGATATTCATTTACTTTCTAATCATAATCACACCTAAGAGAAGCATTTTTTGATTTTCTTTTACTTTCAACACTGTTTTTGCAGTTTAAAGCTTAAGATAATATCAGTTGTTTCCATTTTATCCATTAACTTTATGACTGACTCACCTTAACCAAAAACAAATCCAATCAACAGTGTTCTCACTTTACATAACACTCTACTCCGTCTAACCAACAACCTTGTTGTCTTTTCCTGCTTTTTATAAGCTTCATTTAATTAGATTGACATTGTTTGCCTATTTATTTTTGTTGACAATTTTTTCGACTTTCGAAAGCAAACGAAAACTGAAGCGGGATCTAGGTATGTGCAAGGAAAACGGGAAACATTTCGCTCAAGTTAAATGCCATAAAAATGGAAAATAATAGCAATTGCCAAGTGGGGAAACCCAACATCAAATGCTGATAATGGAAAAGCGCCGACACTTGGAGAAAAAATCCATGGCAGCAGCAGCTCACATTTTAGGATACGGTCTGCCTCTCTCTCTCTCTATCTCTCTTTATCTCTCTCTCTCTTGCTACGCATAAAACTTTTGCACATAAATTGAAAACCAGGCAAAAGTCTGTTAGAGGGAAAAAGAGAACGCGCTGACTTTAAGGCCACAAATGGTAAGCGGGTGAGGTCAGAGTTGAGGTTCAGGTTTAGGTTCAGGTTCAGTTTCAGGTTCTCTGTTAAGGCAAAAAGCGAGGAAACAACGCAAGCAATCAAAGGTGAAAAACTTTTGCAAACTATGCGCGCAAGCAAACAGGCAAAAAGTCAATATTAATATTCACTTAGCAAGGGTCTAACCAGGGAGGGGCTGTATAGGGAGCGAGAGACAGAGAGAGAGAAAAGGTGTGCATGATGCTTATGCTGACAATGGCCAGGCAAATGCCAAGCAAATTGAAAATTTGCGACAGAAAACGTGAGACGCGACAACTTTTCCACCTCAACGTGCCCGAGTGCGTTTATTTTTATCAAGATTAGCATTTGGCTTGCCTCTCAGTTCTCAGTTCAAAGTTATTGGATAGGCAAACAGGAAAAAAACAAAATGCGGCAACGTCGTCGTCGACATGGAGAACAGACAATGCAGCAGATTCTTATGCCCCGATTTGAAATCCCCGAGACATTTGCATTTGAAGTGTGGCACGCACAAATTCTCAAAGTCTCTACCTCTCCCACTAAGAGACATCCAAGTCAAAGATGAATTGTTGGTGTCGTCGTCGCTGTCACCAGGCAGCAGCAGCAGCAGCACACCTTCTCATCTCTAACCCTCCTTCAGTTGTTTCTTGTATTTTGGCTTGGACCACATAATTGAGTGTCTGGCAAAAGTTTCAAGTGCCTCCGTTGTATGGCAATTTGGCAAAATCCTTTGCCACAAAACGTTGCCGCACGCATAATTAATGCAATTGTTGGCAAGCAGCGACACACAAAACAACTCAGACACATTCACATAGACGCACAGGGGGCACAGGGGCCCGGCACGGGCACAGTAAAATTGTTTTTTCCTCAAATCAGTTCAACTGGTCAGCTGAAAGGGGGCTGAAGGGGCTCTGATAGAGCTAAATGCAAAATTGTGTTGTATTTATTTTTGATTGCAAAGACTTCTTAGGGTGTTGACTGTTGAGTTGATGTGCTATAGCATTCCATTCCATTCCACATTTTTTTGTCTTAATGAAGTAATATTAGTTAAAGCTTTAGTCTTAATATATATAATAAATTTTTACTTGCTGCTGATGGACAAAATATTTATCTTGCGAATATTTCTACACTTTGCATAAATCTATTTTATTAAACATTAACCTTAAATAATTGCTTGTCACATTTGCGTTTTATGTCTTTATAAAAAGCTTTTCTTTAAGTTATATGTTTCGCTATGTGTTTTGCCAAATTCTCATTTAAACTGTCACGTTTTTATTATTACATATTGCGATAAGCTCTAAAACTTTATTCGGCCATAACCTGGCACAATAAAAACCCAGTTGAGCATCTTTTTCCATTTTTAAACATTTACAACTCAACAAAAAGAACCAAAAAGCCCCACGAAATATATATACAACAGGGGAGTAAAAGTAAAAATGGAATAAACGACCAAAAACTGCAAGCTGAATATATAAAGATAAAATATTTCATTTGCCAGGCACTTGCCAGTGAATCCCGCTCCCCTGCTCCCTCTATACTCTTTCTCCATTGCTGCTTCTACTGCCACACTGCTAGTCGGTCATCCATCCATTGTGCACTTAATGCAATTGTCGCATTATTTCGTTGCCCCGACCTCTTTAGGATCCCTTCACCCTGCTGCCAGATCCTAGCACGAGAACGATATATATTTTTAAATACCTAGTTCGCGATTTTCTCTCTGTGTGTGTGTGTGTGTGTGTTATAAGTATATTTTTTTTGCTTTGGTGGATTTTTATATTTTGCCGCATGGCGTCTGCCTCAGCTACGCTTGTTGCCTCTTGCTGCATGCTATATGCAACACACTGTCTGTCTACATTTGTCGCGTCTGCCATGGCGTCTGCAACTTCGAGACAGGCTAAAAAGATATTCCTTTTGTTGGTATTGGTGTTGTTGTTGTTGTGGCTCGTGGCTGCTTATTAAGCCATTTGAAAAGACCCTGCCGCATTTTGCACTACGTGTTTTTGTTTTTTTAGTTTATTTAGTTTTATTTGTACTCTTTGTGTGTGTTGCAAATCAAGTGATGCGCACCACAAGCAAAAAAAAAAAATAGAAACCCATTAAATATATTATTTTGTTCTCGGACATTTGGCCACATGTGCTGAGAGTTTGCCATTTTCCCAGGCGGCTTATTAAGCTTCTTCTTCTATTGAATACTTAAGAGTTTTTAAAAGGTTTTCTTTAAAGTCTGTAGGCTAATAAATCGACTAGCCTAACTTGTATGTATTTAAAGTGTGGTAATTGACAAGAGGAAAAATAAAAAAAATAAATAAAAACAATCATTTAATTTAATTGATTTAAAAAATAAATAAATAAATACTTGAAACGTAACTCAATATTCAGAAATAAATCAAGATTACCAAAAGCAACAAAAATAATTAAATAAATGTTAGGGTCTAGTCTTCACTCTATCAAACTAATAAAAAGGTTTACCAACAATAAAAGAAGATTTACTGGAAATCAAAATCAAAATAAATTAAATAAAACAAAACTTAAACCAAATTCATTGAACATATTCTTCTTAAAAACAAATTAGTTTTTATTTTTATATTCAATACTTCTTGTTTATTCAAAATTTCATAATGCTAAGCTACATTAAATAAATCTAAATAATAATTTCAACGAACTGCTTTAACCTATTGCCACGTTGTTAGTGCTGGCATAACAGCGATTAAAATATTGGTAATTTTCATTTTTATGGCCCCAACCTTGTCACATTGCTCATACGCCCAGTTGTGTGTGTGTGCGAACACCAATGAAAAATATCGATTTTTGCCTTCAGCCTTTAAAAAACACAGTCGAGTACAACGCACTTTGCCTTTTGGCTGCTGCCAGCTTTAGAAAAAATAAAACGTAAACAGAACAAAAAAACCCAAAGTCAGGAAACAAGAAAAAAATTCAAGCTTTGGGCCACTGGCACAATAATTTGGCACGCAAACCTCTTTTTGCTTGGACGCCACGGCAATACATTTTCATGCAGCGCAAAGGTTGAGCAAGGGGGGGTATGAAAACTAAGCTGCTTCTTTTTTCTGTTTTTGTTTTTGGCCAGCAAACATAAAAAATGAAGTGAAATACATGGTTGAAGCTAGTGGCGGGCATTAAAAATGCGCCAAAGCCAAAGCGTCGAGCCAGGGACACAATGGCGCCAGGGCTCGGCTAAGGGGGGCTTAAGGGTTGTGGCAGGTCACGCGGCATGCTCATAGTTTCAGCGTACGCCATGTTTGCTATGCGAATAAACATATAACAATTAGAGCGCGCTCTTTGTTATGAAATCTCTGAAAAACTGCAACCCTGGGAATTTTTGAGGTTAGAGTTTGGGGAATTTAAGTGTCTTATGCCACACATACATACATACTATATGTATGCATGCCAGTTAAATATTTAGCTAGATTCGGGTTTTTAATTTATTTAAAAAGGGTTTTATGGCATAGTCTGACGCTATGCAAATCAGACCAGCGAAACGGAACACATAAAAATGGGTCAAAGTTTAATGTGTAGGCGTGTCGGAGTTGGTTGTGTTGCAAAGTTTCTTTACTTACAATATTTATGACCATCCCAGTGGATTTTTTTGTACTTTTGGGAAATTGGAGTTATCCACTGCCAACGTGTCCGGCATGCTAATATGGGGCAAGGCAGTGTGAGCTATCAGGAACGAGTCGTTGTAAGGGAAACGATAAAACAGTTGTAAAGTCATGTGCAACAGTTAGTTGCAAGCACTAGATCACTAAGCAACGTTTCGATAAACTAAAGTTTATTCTAATCGCATTTCTTCACATACAAAAATCCATAAAAAGCTCTTGCGTAATTTTGTCTTACAAAATAAGATCTAAAAACCAAAGGGTTAAAATTTAAAAACGCATTTCTTGTCACACAAATATTTTGTGAGACATTTGGTTTTGTTTTTCCGGGCGAGAATATAAATTAATTTCACAAATGAACAAACAAAACAAAGCAGCAACAAAAATCCCAAGAATTTAACCTGGACACATAAATTTAAAAGACGGCAAAGTGTAACAAATGCTCATTAATATGCCAGACACAGAGGGCGGAATGTGGCCGGAGGGTGCTCTGGGATATACCAACAGAATCCATAAGAATGCTTTCAAAAATAAAAATCAAACAGCTTGGCTACTGAAAATAAAATTTATTAATTGGCAGCTAAGTAAGTCGCAAGAATTTACACGTTAATAATTTTATTAGCAAGCTGCTGCCACAGTGGGGCAACTTGACAGGTGGGTGGTGGTTGGGTGGTGCTTGGGGGTGTGGCAGCAACAGCTGCTGCTTGAACAAAAGACGAAAAAACAAACAAGGAAGACATTTTCAAATTCCACTTTGTCATAAAATGTGGAAATAATGAAAAATGTGAAATGTGTTGCCAAAAAGGGGCGACGCAAGCTTTGGCTAATGTTCTGCCATAGGCGCTGCAAAAAGGGGTGGAAACCAAAAGAAAAATAAAACTCCCAACTAAGTTTTTTGTTGAAAATATTTAAATAAATTGTACAGAATGCACATCAAACATGAACAAAACTATTTTTAGACCGTCTCGCAGATGTCGCATATAGAATCAATAAATTATAATCACTTTGAGGAGCAGCAGACAAGAGAAATATATTTGGGTAGGGGGCAAGTTGGTGGAGTTGCCAACAAAAAATTAAAGCACTGCGATGCTTTTTTGTTTTCATTTTTTTTGTTATTTTATTTTGCTTTTACAGCTGCCGTTTATTTCCAGCTGTTGAACACAATTTAAGTTAAGTGTTTTACTTTTAAGGCGAATGCCATACGCGAACAGACGCGCCAAAGCCACACCCCTCCTTTGGCCGAATAACGCCCACACATTGCCGAATAGCAAGGACAAAGAGAGACAGAGAGGGAGAGGGAGAGAGAGAATGGGCAAAATTCATTGCCTTTTAATTGCAGTTGGCAGTTGATACGAACAATTTTCAACTGCTATATGTATGTGTGTGCGTGTGTGTGTGTGTGTTCGAGGGGGTGGAATATGTATTGAGAGTTTCCACACGCATACATAAATTCAACTGTTAATTGAATGCCTGGCACTTGAAAAATGAGCAGACTATTGAGATGCTGACTCTGGGTCCAATGGCAACCTGTTGAGTTCAACACTGAGTGATTTATGGAGCTTTTACCCAGAGAATTGACAGTGGAGAGCAGGCGAAGAAGAAGCATACATTATTTGGGGCATGCTTATTAGCATGGCATGCTTCATTTCAGGAAATAATTATGTAGTGGCAATAAAAGTATTAGAAGACAACTTTTGACTTAGTTTCAACTTACAATCAAATATTTGACAACAAGTTTATGTTAAAGACATCTTTCTGCTTTTAACTCAAAAGCGTGTCGTCTTTAAACTAATTGACATAATCATTTTACAGTATCTAAATAATAAAATAGGCAGCTTGTTGCCTGCCCTTAACAAAGAGCCATAAATACCCAAGGGCAAGCAAATCAATAAATTACTTCCCCATCGACACACAGAAAGTGTTTTATATTAAAAATAATCAAAAACAGATAAATACCTTTGTATAAAAATAACTCAACACTCACACAAAATCAATGAAAATCAATGAAGTGTCCCCCAGTTTTCGATAAAAGGGCAGACAATGACTGCCTCAATTTTGTTTTGGGTAGCTTTTATCTTTATATTTTTGTTTTAAAATGCTTGACAACGTCCCCAAAGGAGACACAAATACACTTAGACATACTTATGGGGAATCGTACAATATGCGTTCTATCTCTCTTGGTAATTGGATTATACTTTAAGCATAACACATAATTTATATATATATATTTATTCATGATTTGAGTCAAGTTTAAGCAATGCACGTAAAAGTAATTTAAATACATTTTGTCGCCAGGCTGTCAGAAAAGTAAAATAAGTGAAAAATGAATGTAAAGTCCTTTTTATTTTATCACAAAAAAAAAATCAGAAAACAGCAAAAAGTTGAACAAAACAAAGAAGACCAACTTTTGTGAAGGAAGTTTATGTTAGCGTTTTTGTCAAGCTGGCCTGAAGTATCTGAGAGATAAGTTTATCTAGGTGCATTAATTTAACTTGTTGCTAATGTTAATTAATTGTTAATTAAATAAAGCTACACGAGCATAACAATAATGGCACAATTTTCATTCAACAGCTAAAAGTTCTTCATCTTTGCTCTAGTTTTTTGTGCTTGACAGGAAATGAAAGAGAACTTTTCTGACTGGTCTTTGGTTCGTTGCGCGCATTTCCGTGTTGCATTAAAATCCTATCAGTTTTCGTTGACAGGAAATTTGATGTGAAATGGTTTAAAATTTGCCAAGCTTCTGCCTGGACGACAACGACGACGACAACGACAACGACAATTACAACTATAACTCATCAAATTACAAATTGGTTTTATGTGTGATATCCGTATTTTAATTGCCTTATGCGCATGGCTTCTGTGGCCTATATAACGAGTTGGAAGGAAATTAAGATGAATTTTACTTACCCTTTTTTTCGTGTTTTTGTTTTTCACTTAGCTTGTTTGAGTTGCCTTGTCTTAATTTGTATACGAATCTCCTGACATAGTTCTGTAAAATAAGAGAAAGAGATGGAAGAAGATGTTGATTAGCAATGTTAGTTGAATATTTCAATGCTGTTTGAAAAGGTATTCGTGCACGTGTGTATTTTAAATTAGGTTATGCAATGATTTTGTATTAATTGAAAGGTTAAATCGTTCGTTCAGCTCGTGTGGCGTAACTAAATACAATGTGTAATGTGAGCTTAATGAGCACAAGCATTACATAAAATAATCATTAAAACACTACAAGAGACCAAATCATGTTTAGGGTCATCAAATTTCCGATACACAAATTCCCATTTATTTTTGTGTTTCTCTATGAAACTTCATGTTGATAGCTTGATAACTTACTTAAAGCGTTAAGTTACTTTCAGTTTGGCCTGTCAGCAAAGTTTTCAGCGCTGTCAACTTGGGCAACAACTCGATACACAGTCGGCAGCTAACAAGTTGCATGTTGCAACGTGCAACATACACGATGGCTGATAACCAAACACCAAAGAAGCGTTGCTCACACAGCACGCATATGAAAACCAGGGCTGCATTATGCGTGTGAACCAACTGTTAGAGAACCAGTAAGGAGTATTACCTAAGAGGACTTTTCTTATTTCAACACAGACAGAAGATTTCCGTTTGCTCAAATGAACTAGTTGCGGTTCATCTGTTAGTTATTTGTAGCCCTCGTTTTGGCTTTCATTCTAGTGCTTTGATCAAGACAACTTTTTTCTTGCCACAAACTTTTCTATAAAAAACTAAATTTGCAATTTCAATTCAAATGCGTTCCTTGAAGAGCTACGCTACCGCAAAGTGCTGAGGCACACACATACACGCACTAATCGGCGAATCAAATGTCAAGTGGTTGTAGTAAAAGTAGTTGCCGGTAGTTTCTTCTAAGCAGAACATGACGCACGTTAACCTCAATGGAAAAAAAGTTGAAATCCATCTCCAGTTCCAATAGACTCTAAAGCAAGAGCTCTTGCCGCGGCAGTTTGGTTTCCGTTTTAATTCGTTTCGCGTGTGTGCCTCGAGGTCAAAGTATGCCAGTATACAATATTACGCATACGCCACGCTGCGATTAAAATCGCTTGGCCAAAGTAAGAGGGAGAGAAGTGGGAGTATGGCAATCGTATCAACGTTTGGGCCACAAAATCACAGCTTAGCTCAACTCAACATACAACACAACAACAGCCACCAAACTTAAGTGGGGCAACGTTGCGTATGCTTGATCTTGTTACTTACAGATAAATGTCAATTTATTTGCCACACTCCAGAACACTAAGCCGTTGGTGGTGGCCTTCAACGTAGCGACAGAGAGCTAAACAGTCTCCGCCTCTTCTCTTCACTATTCTGCTCTGTCCCATTCTCTACCCTTGTGGGTGTCTGTCTGTGTGGGCGACGTCTGACGCATGACGAGATGTAATCGATAAGCTGCGAGGCATGACTGACTGTCGACTGACGACTGACTCTGAAGCTGTCTGCTTGGTAAAATTTCATTTAAAGCTCCTCACTCGTTTCTCATTCTATCTATCTGCCCCTCTTTCTGTGTCAGCAATCAAATTATGTTGAAAATTTATGCGCTCCAACAAGTTTTTAATGAGCATTATTTAAATTAATAATTGCCGCTTATTACAATTTCTATCGCCAAAATATAGATGTACAAAGTTAGCCCATAAATATACGCATTCAGTTTGTTCAAATGCTGAACGTTTGAATTTTCAGTTGGATTGTAAGCTTAATGAAGTGGGCTAAGCATTTTAAAAGCAAGAAAGAATGAAGAAATGTTTTGATTTAATAAGAAATTTATGCTTCAAATTTTTACTATCGCCTTTTGATATACTATTTATAAATAGTATTTTAAACAAAGATCTTGAAATGACAAAAGTTTACTTTAATATTTTCTTATAGCTTTCGTTTAGCAATAAGCTTAAATTGAAAAAAACTCCTCTATTAGCACAAAAAGATTTATATTTTTCCCATTGTTTAGCCACCCATCAAATGCCCATGCCGCCAACCGTCTCGGCATTGTCTGCTGTGTCTGGTTTGATTTTTCTAAATCGCAGCTCAGGTGCAGTTTATACGCGTTTACTTACTTTATGGGGTTCGCGAAAGCATTTAAAATCCAAGTCAACCCAAATGCTACATAATTTTCAGTTGGCCGCAAGTAATACAAAAAAAAAGGACATCTACAAAAAAAAGGGCCATGAAAATTGAAAACGAAAGTTAAAATGCAAACAAAAAAAAAAAGGCAAAGCGGATAAAAGGCGAAAACGAATGCATTGTGCGAATATTACTTATTTTTATGTGGCCCTTATATGCCTTTTTTTTTCATTTGGAGGGACGACCGCAGACGTTTTGCTGCTGGTCACAGCTGGATTTTGTGTTTTGTATCCTGGTCGATGCCCGCAGCTTTCACAGTCAGTCAATAACATCAATAGACGGCAAATAAAAATGGGTTTTTATTGAGATGGGAGGCAGGGAAGGAAATAGGGCGACTTTTTCAATATTCACTTTGTTTGTTGCTATATTGTTACCATTCTATCTTTCTAGCCAATGTCTGCGGTAGACAAAAGGGCAAATAAAATGAAAACCAAAAGCGGCCACGCAGCAAAAATGCTGAGACGAAGGTGGTAACAAATGAGAATAGACAGAGATAGAAAGAGACTAAGAGTGAGAGAGGCAGGCCAACTAGTATTAATATTGAAACTGGTTGATTGTTGGCTGACTGGCTGGTTGGGATAAATCCTTTCACGCTTTTGTTTTTCTTTGCCAGTCACATTCACAATTCACAGCGGAAGCGGAAATCGTTGCCCCTTGCGAACCAACCCCAGTCCCCCAACTCAAAGCTAAAATCAAAGTCAAAGTCAGATTCCGAATCAAAGTCAGCAGACAGTTTTTGATTGTTTGACGTCTGGTTTGGTGTTTGGTTTTCTCTGTTTTCTCGAGCTTCTTTTTTATTTTTATTTCAATTTTGCGGCATTGCCAATTATTTTAGACAAGTAATTGCCAGAAACGCGCCGCAGACAAATTGTTTGGGGAGAGCTCAGTCTCAGTCCCTTAGCCAGTTAGTTTGGCTTGTTTAACTTTCGTCTCTCGGCTATAGCCAACTAATTTAACAGCCATAACTTGGTGAGCAGCCCGAGAGATAGATGGAGAGAAAGCCCCAATGTGTAATATGAGATCTTCATTATTGAGTGCCTCTGTGTTGCAAGTTCCAAAGTGCTTGACATGCAGAAGCCGCTTAAGCGCGCACTCTGCAACAACAATATTAACTCGATATTCAATTTCATTCCTATAACAAAAGCAACAACAACAATAACAACTCGACTTTTTGTCATGCGAGACACTTGAGAAAATCTTAACTTAACGCGGGGGCGAAACTTTAGAGCTCAGTGGCAAATATGTACAGCGGCTAAGGGGAAGCAATCATTATGTGTGTGTATGTGTTTGTGTAAGTGTTTGTCTCTCATTTGTTGTGATTTACTTAAATAAAGGCGCAAGCTAAGAGGCTTTTAAGTGGTCTCTATTAGTGGGTGCTGACAGCATTAAGTGTTTAATGCTAATTTCCTTACAACAAGCAGGAATTACTATAAAGATCATATACCAACCAAAGGGAAGGAGCTTGATGTAGAAAAGTGAACAAGGCTAAGCATTTTAAGCTCTTAAGTTTTTGCTTTATAAAAAGATCTGGATTTGAATGAATTTCCTTTTCATATGCATTTTTTTAATGTAGATTGTGTGTTTTACTTTTTTTAAACATTGCGCTGATGCTTTAACTGGACTTTTCTTCTTTTTTATTACCTTAGACTAACATCTCATTTCCATAATTGAATAAAGTTTTAGCTTCTGTCTTTTAATTGGTTTACCAAATGAAACTCATTAGTTGAAATTTAATTTTCCATTCAAAAATAAAATAGAAGAAGAACTCCAATCAGTGTCCCACAACATTTCTTATTAACAGACTAATGAAACTATTTATAGCCGTGACAAACTATAGAAAAACAAGTTAACACCGTTGAAAGTCTTTAGTTTTTTTGTTGCTTACAGTTTTGTTGCCTGCAGTTTTAATTTGGAGATGCGTCCAATGTTGGACATTGAGTTTTAACAGCTCATTAACATTCGCTACACGGCAAGAGACATGACAGACAGTAAGTAGGAGGGAGGGTAGTGGTGCGAAAGGAGGGGGAATGGATGACGACAACTTTGACGTGAGCATCTTTCAGAAGCTGCTTAAGAGGCACTCCACGAAGAAAATGTGGCCAAATAATAAAAAATATATATACATAAGCACATTTAAAAGCACCACAAAGTATCTGTCAGTCAGTCAGCTAGTCGGTGAGTCGGCGAGTCAGTCAGTGTGGCTGTCAAATGGAGGAGCACTTGGCTTCAATCAGCATGGCGGCTATGTCAAAATAGCGAGTGGGGTGGGTTGGACGGGTGGTGGGAGGTGGGTGTTAGTGTTGTGGGCGAATGGCTTATCACATAACTCAAATTGACAAAAGCAAACGTAATGAAGTGTCTCAAAGCGAGAGAGAAAGGGGATGAAAGAAGAGAGTAGCAGCAATTAATGTTTTTTGTTATTTTACTTTTTTTTTCGTTTATGGTCAACATTAAAGATTTTTTATGCGTTTAAAGCAGGAGTTAAAGGAAATAAAGAAAATGCCAAAAGCTTGTTAGCGGGAAAAAGGCCATTAAAGTTTTGAGAGTAGAGGCGGCGGCGGTGGTTTCGGTCACAACAGTTGACGCGACGACGAACTGCAATCGAGCACAGAGCACAGAGAGCACCGAGCACATCAATCAACTGGGCAGCATTAAAATGGTAATTTAAAACCGCAAGCGAGTGCAAGGGAGGGGGGAGCGAGAGCCGTTCTCCAAAAACACCCAACTCCCAGCTTCAAACTCTAAACTCCCGTCAAACTACATGCAAACTCATCATGCTGACGTTTTAATGATTGGCCGCCGGCTTTTTCAGCAGCAATGCAAAAAGGTAGAAAACGAAAAAAGAAAAACAAAAATTGAAGGCACAGCTACCAGCCATTTCTCAGTCTTTAATCTGGGGACCTGAATCGCTGGCGGACAAGTTTAGGCAGCGTGCCGTAAATCAAGGTTGCAACACCTAGAAAAGGGTATGCAACAATAGCCTAGGAGGGTAAGGGAAGGCATTGTAAAGTGTTTTGAGAAATGTCACCCGTGGGGCGTTTTTGTCATTTCAAAAGTGTTCAATCAACTGTCAGCATCAAGCATCTGGCAAACAGATAGAGAGAGAGAGAGAGGGAGAGAGAGAGAGAAAAATAGGTAACAATCTAGCATTAGCTTTGTGCAACATTTCATACCTGCCACAGATTGAATATCTGCCAAAGTGGAAATCAGCTCAAAGGCTAAAAGTAATTTGAAACTTTTGCTCGCTTCTCGACTTGGAAGCTCAAAATGCAAATTATCCAATAAATGAGTGTAGGGCAAGCAATTACTCAAACAACAAAATTGCGTCCATAAATCAAATATTTCAAGAATATGTATACATATATCAATTTGTTGTTGAATGCTATAAATATTCTAGTCGATTTGATCATGTTTCAACATAAGAGGATTATTAATGTCTTTTGCGGTTTTTTCTTCAACTTATTGCAATAAAATAAAAGATATGAATCTTACTTTCACTTTTAAAGCATCTGGCAGTGTTCTTTTTAAAATGTGGCAACCTTCACATTCCAGTGTCACATGTCGCCTTCTTAAAGGAAGCGTTTACAGTTTCACGCCTCACTTAACGGGAGGCATTCAAGCAAAAACTGTTAGCTTCGCTTGAAGTAAAACAAAAATGGGCTCCATGGCGCCCCCTTTTTTTAGGTGGCAAGACACCCATGCAGAAACATCAGCTGCAGCAGCAGTGAATGTGCATTTCCTGTATGCTTTACCACTCCACCTTCCACTTCCGTTTCTATATCATGGCGACGTTCTCATCGTTTGCCCCATGGTAGGTGTGAAGTGAAATTTTTGCTCGAGGCGCTTGGCAAAATGTTGCGTCTGCCTTGCCCTTCCTCCATGTTCAGCAGCACTTGCACCATGCCCTTGCTACTTGCCACTTGCCACTTGCCATTTGACTTGTGGCGTCTGTCTGACAAGCGACAACTACAACAATATCGCCTTTTCATATTTCATTTGGGCGTTGACATGATTGCTTATAAATGCAATTTTGTATATCATATCATAACATCATCAGGGGCATATAGTACATATATACAAATTTATATTATTTGTAGTATGCACTTTAATGCAGCCTGTTGAGGCACAGACTCTGTTTCCCTTTCTGCCTGTGTGGCTGTTGCTTTTAGTGTTTTTTATTGCCACTGATTATTATTATTATTATTGCAAACAGATTTGATTGTGAAGTGAATGCACTTTTTAAATTTTATGCAGACGGTTCAGTTTCTTTTCTCATGAAGATAAAAAATCGACTTCAGCATTGGTAAAATGGTTCGACTTCCATAACTTCGTCAAAACTGACCCGATTTTCAAAAGCAATTCATCTAAAAGTCAATGTTTGCCCCCTAGAATAAAACTGCATTTAAATAACAACATTTAAATAAAATTAGATTTTTGGTCAAAATGCATGTTAATATTTTATGCCAAAAAACACATTGTAAATCTTTCGACTTCCAAACTTCGTCAAAACGACCCGATTTTAAAAGCAACATCTTAAAGTCAAATTCCTAATAAAACTCATTTAAATAAAATTCATTTATGGTCAATATGCATGTTAAAATTTTTTAATTTGAGAATATTTATGCCAAAAAATCGACTAGAGCATTGGTAAAATCTTTCGACTTCCATAACTTCGTCAAAACTGACCCGATTTTCAAAAGCAACATCTTAAAAGTCAAGGTTTGGCCCCTAGAATAAAACTGCATTTAAATAACTACATTTAAATAAAATTCGATTTTTGGTCAATATGCATGTTAAAATTTTATGCCAAAAAATCGACTTCGGCATTGGTAAAATCTTTCGACTTCCATAACTTCGTCAAAACTGACCCGATTTTCAAAAGCAACATCTTAAAAGTCAAGGTTTGGCCCCTAGAATAAAACTGCATTTAAATAACTACATTTTAAATAAAATTCGATTTTTGGTCAATATGCATGTTAAAATTTTATGCCAAAAAATCGACTTCGGCATTATGGATATTTCTCTTCAAGCAACATCTTAAATTTGCATTAAGTTAGAGCTTCCAAATATTTTATATACATATTTTTTTTACTACTTTTGTTTGGGCTTGAAATGCTAATGGCCCACATAGTCATTAACTTTGCTGCGATAAGCGATGCCAAAGGAACGACGAATGGAAAAAAGGAAATAAAAGCAAACAACGTAAAAAAGAAATTATCCGTATGTGCGTTAGACAGGATTTCCCGAGAAAAAGCACACGGAGAGAAAGAGAGAGACAGAAAGAGCGAAAATGAGGGCAAAAAGTGAACGGTAGAATTATAGCTTTGACGGCACGCAGAGGGCTGGATAAACTACATCAGCCAAGGTGGCGGGGTGGTGGGTTGGCGTTCTGTTGGACAGACAACTGACAGCCGCTCATCAAATTTGCGAGCAGGCGTTGCAGGAAATTAAATAATTCCATGTAATGTTGATAGAAAAAGAAAAAAACATAAAACAGCAGCAAACGAATTTTTTTTTTATTTTTAGCTGCGTTAATGTTAATGCATATTCTGACACTGGTTAACGTTAAAAAAAGAAAACAAAATGGCAGCATGAAATAAATAATTGAAAAAGGAAGCAAACCAAAATGAGATATGCACACACACGCACACCACAAACGCTGACAAAATGGGTGCGTTGAAAATGTGGCAAACACTCAAAATGATTGTTATCATCCCAAATGGGTGTGTGTGTATTTCAGTGTGTATTTCAGTTGTGGCTTCAATTTTCTTTTTCGCTCTCTTGGCTTGCCAAATTTTTATTTTTATTTTTGTTGTTGCTTTACTACGCCCCAAAAAGCACATAAAACAAAAATATTATAGCATAAATTGAAGCGTCTGTTTGTATTGTATATAAAAATATATATTCTCTTTTTTCCGTCCCCAAAGTGCAAATGTGTGCACATTTCAATTGAAATGGCAAACACGAAAGTGGCTCTTAGTTTTTTTTTCTTTCTGTTGTTTCTGTTAGTTGTTGCTGCTGCAGACACACAATTCTTCAGCAGTGTTGTATGTGGTGTGGTGTGGCGTGTAGGTGAACTGCTGCGTCTGCCTCATTTTTGATTTATACTGCCATTTACACTTGCACGTTATTGTTATTGTCGACTACCCACTTTGCAAATGCGTATTTGAGTTTACTTGTAATGCACAAACATGGCCAAAATGTTAGGCCAAAACTATTATCAAATGAAGAAATAATTAAAATAAACAGGCAGTGTAAAAATACAGAAAGTTTTTAAAAATCAAATAGATGAATAATAAATTGAATATAACTCAAATTCGATCAAAAAAATATATTTAAATATTCACAAGCTAAGGAAACATTTGTTTTAATTATTTGGTTTTACTTTACTAAAATTGTTTAAGTTTTAGCCATTTTCATAAATAAATGAATTTTCATTGTTAATTTAAGTTTTGCTGTTGCAAAATAAATGTTTTAATTATTTTATTGTTAGCAATTAAATATTATATTTTCCATTTTTATGGATACTTTATAAGATTGCCTTAAAAATTCCTTTATCAAGCTTAACAACTCTTTTAATATTTAAATTTTAATATACAATAATTGCCGACTGTAAAATTATGACTTGAGTGCTGGCTAAAGCCAGGCGTGTGTGCGTGTTTTATTTTGTTTTTTTTTTTTTTCCAATGCCCATTGCAATTGTCGCCCTGAAAATGTAAACTGGGAGCAAAGCACAACAGCAGCAAACACAAAAAAAAGGTGACCATCATCATGTGAAGGGCTCGGCACGCAATGGCCCCAAATGATTTGAAAATAACAGTCGTAATTTGTTTGTCGTCACAGAAATGTGGTGGTGGGCAGGGGGTATCATGACTGAGGACACATCTGGCAGGTCGTGCGGGGCAGTTTCGGTTTCGAATGTGTGACAGGAGGTAGAACAACATGCCATTCCATTCTCGTTCATTCCGCTTCAGGAGTGAACCACTAAAGAGGCGCAACATATGCGCACATTTTACATGCCATTCATGCTACATATTTTGACTTTGGGGAGCTGGGCACTGGTAGCTGGGCTGGCTGCATTATGATGGGCACCGTGAAAGCCGGCGACAATTAGACAAAAGCCAGCCAACAAACAACAACAAGAACAACAACAACAACGACAATTATGTTGCACTCGGGTCGCTTCAATTGCATGTCATTGTCAGAGCATCAGATCAGTGGAGCTATGAGGCAGGCCACTCTCTCTGTCGGGTAGCTTTTGTCGGGTTTTATTATTTTGAAATTAAAATGCTTTTGCTGCTTCTCCACCTGCCCAAACTTTGGCATCCATTGCTGCTGCTTCTGTTTATGAGCTTTGTGTGCTTTGGCTTTTGGGTTCGTGCCGCACATGTGTGCAATTTGCTGTCGTCTGTGATGGTTATGAATGGTTTGTGGCATGCCTCGTCCTCCTCCTCCTCAGCGTACTCTACGCATTTGTGTTGTTTTGCATTTGGGGTTTGGCTGGCAACAACAACAACAAATGTGCACGTACACATTTTTAATTGATTAAATGTGAGTCGAGGAGAAATAAGCAAGAAGGATCAAGGTGAGAGAGATCCACTAGCAGTTACCCTGAGTTCTAAACACAAAGTTTATGCACTATTAACAGACATACATATTTAGATAAGCCATATATACGAATCTATATACTACTTAATGGGGTCGGAGATGTTTCCTTTTGTCTAAACAAAACCACTAATCCATTTCATGGGTTCAAGGTACAAAAATGCAGTATCTTTGCAGTATTATTCAAGATGACAAACCCTGAACGACACGTTCTTGCTTTTGAATATCGGTTAGGTTTTGAAGAAGTAATGGTATGAGAAAGTTTCAAACGAAAATTAGTTTTCGAAAGTGCTACAAAGGATATCAAATAAAAACCGATTCAATTTTAACAAAGCTATGGCTGATGATGATTCAAACTATTTGGGATAATCTTCAAATAAAACATTTGCAGCTACTCAAATAACAATTCCATGGAAAAGTCTTTGATTCATTACAATTGACCTGATTTTTTGAAGCCAGTACAAAATCTCGACAAAGAACAGCTGCATATGCTCAAAAACTTGCATAAGCTTGAAGCAAAACAAATGTGTCACATCAAATTTGAATTTCAAACAAAAATGCAACAGTTTAAATTTCGTACAGCTTAAAAATAAAAGCAATAAACATATATATCTGTATGTGATCTGACTAAATTTGTTCTCAATAAATATTGAGTCAACAAAAAAAAAAAAAAGGCTTACATGATATTTTGCCAACACATTTGTAATTTAAGCTGCAGGCGAAAAGACATAAAAACAAATACTTTAAAGAGAGTGCAAAAAATGGATTAAACAAATTGTGACGCACAGTAAAAAACAAAAAATATGTATACAAATTTTGTATGCTGCTGGCGATTTTGCCGTCTGCAGTGATTGACAAACTGACTGACTTTGACTTCCTGCGAGGTTTTTTTTTGTTGTTTTTGGTTGAGATATTTTTTATTTTCTTGCAGTTTTTTACATTTTGCCTTTTTGCAGCGACCAAATTTGCACTTAGCTGCGGCACTTGTTGAGAATCGTGAGCTGCATTTTTTATGGTATTGAATTTCAATTGCTGCGAAAAAATACCTAAATTTATAGTCAGTCTTTGGCCAAGACGAAGATCGCTTGCCGCCTATTTGGTAGCATTATTTATATACTTACGTCTTTTATTTGCTAGATTTATTTTTTATACTTTTCGTTACTTTTGAAGTTTTTTTTTTGTTGCGCATAAAAGTTTTGCGTTTCGCTAGTTTACACGAAAAGGAATCGCATTAGTTCCGGCTGAGTGATTCGAAAATGGTGTGCAAAAGATTAGGAGGGGGATTGAGAAAGCTGATAAAGTGGTGCTGAATACTGACAGCCAGTGGGTGAGAGTTTGTCTGGCAGTCAAATAATGTTGAGGTTTCTTTTAGTTCAGTTGAGAGAAGTTCTCAAGGTGTCGCTAATTTCAGTGCAAATTACACCTGAGTGTGGGTGTGGGCAAAAGAACTAACTGACTCGAGAGTGTTTCTACAAGTGTGGGCCGGAATGTGTGTCTGTCTGCGGCTTGAAATTGAACTTAATTAAGTTGTGTGTGTGTGAGTAAGTGTAAAGTGCTGGCAGGCTTAAAATAAACAAGCAGCATGACTAACGAGCTTAATTAAATACTTAACACACAGTGCAAGAAAGATGAAAGTAAGATCTTAATAAAAAAAATCATTTGAATCCATAAGTCGAATTTCCGTAAAACGAAGTTTTCTGTATTACGAGTTCATATCCAGAGCATTGCAATTTGGTTCAATCTAAAATCCATTCTATTTTACGAATTTTCCCTATATCGAAGTTATTTCTTGTACTCTAAACATTCTTAAACTCAGAAATGCTTGATTTGTTGTGCTTTCCAACCATTATCCAACTATCTAGTTAACAATTTCTAAGCTAACAAACTATTCATGCGAATAAAAAAAAAGCATGGAAGTTTCAACAAAATTTCTATCAATTTAAAACAAAATATGTGTTGCTAAAAACAAAGTTTATAAATAAGTGAAAGACCGCAAAAGCCTCAAAACCTTGTAAAATGTTTAAATACAGCTAAACAAATTTAAAACCATAAACTGGCCAACTTTATGCAAAATTTATAAACAGCATTGACGTGTCAAGTGTGTGTGTGTGTGTGTGTGCGTGTGTGTGTTTGAGTCCTTTATTGTTGTCATTGGGCTTGGCTCGAACAGTGCTAAAAAATATTGAGGCATTTTAGGGATTTAACGGCCGACCGCAGCCCGGGTGAAAAATTTTTGGGGCTTGTTTGAATAAAACAAAACAGAAAACACACAAAAACACTGTATAGAAACTAACCAAACAATAAACCTGGAAATGGCTATGCATACCAAACCCAACCCAACCCAACTAGCATTGGGTCCTACAATCGATGCTCAACATGTAAACACTTTGGACGACTGACAGCCTATTTGGGCTGTTTTTGTTTGGGGTTGTGTTGGGTTTCTGCTGACCCATTGCTCTGACTTCAGGTCACAACAATAAACTTGTTAATTTATACATGCATGAGAAAACCTGACCTGCACACATGGAGAATGTAATGTAACTCTCGGAGACTTTGGGCCTCTGTGTTTTGGTATTAAATTTTTAATGATGGGAACTGTAGCATACATTCAATTTGAAAGCCAATTCGATTCGACTGTTTTCCAATAAACTCAACCTGATACTTTAAAAATATATAGAGCTGTTGTTTTGGTCTTGGTTGTTGTTGGTTGAGGCAGAGGCAACAATTTAGCTACTTTGACAACGAATTATGTACATTTTAGAGCACTGTTTGACAACTTGTCAGCTAGACTTTAGAGCCAAGTTGATAAGTTAGTTGACAGTTTTATGTTCACGAGTAAGGCACGTGGCATGTTCAAAAATTGGAGCAATGACTTGAGTTCAGAGAGTCTTAGGTCTTTGAATATTAAGTAATTTCGCCCGTTAGGCAATCATAACTAAAAATTTAGTGCAATTACTTTATTTACTGGAAAAGTTTTACATAATGCCATCATTAAAGTGTTTTTACTTATTATTTATTGACAAGAATATTTGATTATTTATTTTGCATCATCTTAAGCTTTTGACTCTCGTTTTACTTCCATTTCTTTAACCACTTGAAAAACAAATTAGCAGCTAAATAATAAACTAACTACAGGTCATCTACATGCAAAAAACATGCAAAATTGCTAACCAATCAAAAATGAATGAATATCCTAACTCGTACTTTAAAAACTCCATCTACTTCTCTTCTTTGCTTATCATATATATATCATGGACTGGCAAAAGCGATTTGAATAAAAGCGGCCACAAATAAATCGAACGCAGGTAAACCGAAATGCTGTATGCCATGCCCCATAGTTCAAAACATTTTGTGGTAAATGCAAATTTATTGCAACAAAAATTTGCGTACGAATCGAAACTGCGATATCCGTTGGTTGGCTGCCTTGGTCCGGTGTCCGGACATCGGTTGGAAGCCGCAGCCAGCCACAAATTCGCATGCATGTAAAATATGCTAAAAGTAAATCCAACTTGAATTAATGGACAGCAATCTTTGGCCAAATCTTATGCATTTTCAAATGCACACACACATTCGAGAAGGGGGGTGGCGGGGGGAGTATGCAAGAAAAAAGAAAAAACTGAAAATAAAAAAAGTAAAAAGGAAACAAACCGAAAAGATTTGCATAACAGCAGCAAAGGAAACCCGAATCCTAACCCGAACCCGTACCCGAAACGAACCCTGAACCGGACTGAAAACCACATCCAAGCCAAGCAGCACAGCAATTTATGCAAATTCGATCGCAAAGTTTAGCCGCACTTTTGGTTGCGTTTTATGATGGCTTGTAACACACGAGCGGCATGCTGCAAGCTGCAAACTGCAAGTGTTGCATGGCGGCCATGGGAATTGGAAATTGGTATATGGGAATCGATAGATAGGATAACTTATGTAATGGCCATGGAATTGTTATCAAATATGATGGCTTCCAACGTGTTTGTGCATCAGTTTGTCATTTTTAAACAATGCTCAAGTTTTTTTTGTATTTACCATTTACTGTTCATTAGCTTTTTTTGAGTTTATTGATTTCATTTAAAGCTTAAGGTTTGATACACATTTGGCTTACATTTATTACACTTCAATGCCATTTGAAACTTAATCCAATTTCGGATGCTTGAGCTTAAAGTTCTATTTATGACACATTCAGTGGGTTTTGAATGTATGGATTTTTGTATTCTATCAAATCGCCAGACCGCAAAAGTCATTCACATGTTACTTCTTAATCCATTCAATTGCCTTCAATTCAAAAGGCAGCTTACAAACTTAGACGGCGACTCCGACTCCGACTCCGACAACAACAGCAACAGCTCACAAATCAACACACACCCACACACAAAAGTTTCGCATCACACACATACAAAACAGAATCAGTGCTCCATATGTAAGAAACATATACTCGACACACATACTACACATGATGTCTGAATGCTGAGTGATAATCACAACTAATGCCGACTGCTTTGCCGACTTCCTTAGTTACTTTTTGTGCAGCTTTTCATGATTTTCACATTGAGGCTCGGGCCTCAAGAGGCGGAGAGGATTTGTTTAGCTGGGAGCAATGACTTTACTGTTAGCAGCCCAAACAAAAGGAACAATTCAAAATTTTGTTGGAAAAGAAGGTCAAGCTGTTAGCTTCAAGCAATGAAATTAGAAAGCGAAACCCCTCGTTCTGTGTTCTGAATGTAAACCCAAATAATTGTGAACTGTATTAAAGAACTGTATTAAGAAATGTTCAATAAATAAGAAATGTGTAAGGACTGCCGAGCAAGCAACAAAAAATTAAACACATAAATTTCTATTTTCAAGTCGGTTTCTCAGTAGCAAGAAATTTAAGACTTATATCAGTTACTATATTTATTTTCTTAAATAATTTATTTATTGTTTCTTTTGGAGTTTTGCGAAGTCAGCTAAAATGTACAAGAAAACCATCAAGTAAACTAGTTTAGATTTCATTTTTATTTGACAGCTGTTAGCTGTTGAAGCTGTTGGCAGCATCAAGAAGCGAACTCGTTTTCTCTAGTTCTTAACAACCACAAAAATGTGCAACCTTTCAGTTAACCAAATGGTTTCCTAACTGTTACTGTATCCCTTTTTTTCTTTTCTATTTTGCTCTTTCTTGTAACAAAGACATGTATACATATGTATCTCTAACTACAGTTAAGTTCTTTCCACTGCCAATGTCACTTTCGCTGACACTGACATTTAAAAGCATTGACTGCCGCAACAACAGCAAATGCTAACGACTGGCAACAAGACTGAGCAAAAGTCTTCTACAAAATCCTTGATATAGTTAGCAAGGCGACAACAACAATAACAGCAACAGCAACAGCAATAGCAATAGCTATAACAAGCAAAGAGCCAACAATCTTACACATGATTGGCTTATTGCCTTCTTGTGCGGGAGAAGTTGCAGCAACAACTCCCCAAACAACATGATTATTTCTTGTTTATTATTATTTTACGCTACTTTGCGCCACGAAAAAAAAAAGCGAAGTAGAACACGACTCAAACTGCTGACAGCTTAAGAGCCAAATAGCTTTAAAGTTTTTGAACACTTTTGAATGGGAACACAAGATTTGAGTTTGGCTTTTATCTTATCAGCAAACTACGTTCAACAGAAAAATAAAACAAATAACTTCTCTTAACTTGTGTGGCATTTTAAAGGGTTTTCAATGTTATGGTGATTTTTTTTTTTTTTTTTGGCTACTGTTGCTGGCTTATTTTTTTCCCAGACACATTTAATTTTTATTTTGGGCGAGGGGAGGGTAAACATCATAAATCGATTAACATTTAGAAATTCCAGGCGCCCAGGCATCATTAACAGACTCAAAACTTTCCAACAGCCATTAGACCCTTTTCAAAATGAGCTGGTTTTTATTTTTTTTCTTGTTGTTTTCGCTGCCTTAAGCGCTAATTTTGACTATTTGGTAAGTGAAGCAGGCAGGTTTGCATGCCTGCCAAGTTGAACCAAACAAACTGGTGGCTGCATTCGAAAGCTACTTTAAATGGCATTCCCCTCAATCCACTCTCTTCTCCTAACATTTTAATGCCTGTCTTTCATATTTGACATTTTGCGCTAATGCATTTGAATATCCGTTTCTGTTAATCTGGGTTAACATTGATACCCAACTAGTGTAGTCGAAGTCTGTCTTGACAGCAGCAGATACTCATCAGATAGTCAGTCAGTCAGTCAGTTATTCATTTAGTCAGTTTGTCAATTCCTGCCTCGAGTGATTTGCGTTGGTAATAAATAGTTAAAGTTTTCTTGGCACCCCACAAAAGGCGTTTCGTTTGCGGTTGCTCCGCTCTCTTTCGCCTCCGCTGTCTGTTGCAACAGTTGAAAAAGTCTTTCTCACAAGGCACAACATTTAGCCTGAAGCAGTTGTTGTGGCAACATTAATCTGCACATCATTAAGTCGAGTTGAAGTGCGCGTCTGAGATTGTCTATGGCTTTTCGGTTTGTTTAGGAGGAGGAGCAGAGTTAGAGTATCATTCGATATGAGTAGTTGTGTATGTTTGAGGATCAAAGTGTGGGTTTGTCTTTGCTTTCTACCACTTGGCACATGTGGCAAAGTGGAATGAGAAATGGTTGAAGAATTTTACAGCTGAAACTCATTTATTGAAATCTAATCATAGAGTTTAGAGTGTCTAACAAGAAGATAAGTTATACTTATCCATTATTGAGAATCTTCAATTATTTATTTTACCTATATACAAAAATATATTTCTCACAGTATCTCAAAGCATTTAGTTTGCATTGCACAAACGCGCATACAAATCTAAATCAAATCATTTTCGTTTCGCCCACACAATCCACACAAACGTTTCGTCAGTCAAACGCTTTGACTGCTCACATCAAAACTTGTCACACCTGGCAACGCCCACAAGTTGATATTTTATGTGGATTCGATTTGAAAACGCAATCATAATTTATGCAAATCACTTGAAAACTATTCAAACTCACTTCAAATTCCATATACGAGTATCAGTTGGACAAATCATGCGATTTATGCGCCACCTGTCGAAAAACAACAACAACATAAACTAGTTTGTTTTTGTCTGGACATACCTGAAAAGATAACAAGAAAAGCAATCAATATTAGATATATGCGTTTGTGTTTATGTGTGCGACAGGGCAATTAATTTTTATGGTCATAGCTAATTTTCATTATTTAAATACACATAGTTTATCAATGGTTTATAATAAAAATAATGAGCAAATGTGTTCAAAGTGCGCCCACTTTAATGCGATGGCGTACGAGGCGTATGAGTGATGTTTGTTTGCATTTTTGTTTTTGTATTTATCGGGGAGATTCAACGCAGCATGAAACTGTTTTGGAGCAGTCCAAACAAACTGAAACCATGAACAACACAACACAAAACAAAACAAAACACAACAGACACAGAGTGTGGCTGCAACATGCGGACCACCAACTGTGAGCCAAGTTGGACACATGCGGCACATAAATTTTTGCCTGCCCCATGTTCAACACTCATTTGCATGACAAAGTTGGCCAAAAAAGCAAAAAGCCTAAAAGCACTTCAGCTCCATCTGTCGGGCACCAAGCCCCGTTTCAAGCACATTGTGGGCGTGTTAATTATCTACTAATGTTGCCTGTTTAAAGCACAGCAATGGGCCTGAACTTTGACATATGTGTGTCTGTGTGTGTGTGTCTGGTGCTTTATGCATGGATGTACACTTAAAGAAATACAGATTATTATGTACTTAGTTTTTTTTTTTTAGATAAGTTTAAGAGACATTTTTTATTGTACCTTTGAGAATTTTTTGTGATATATATATAAATACAGTCAAACTTCCATATAACGAATCCAAATAATAAGTTATATAGAATGGGTTTTTGATAATTTTCAGGGTTCTGGTTTCTGACTTGTTGTATAGAAAAATCATTATACGGAAGTGTTATAGGAGTTCACGTATTAATATTAAATGTGTTTTCGTAAATAAATTTATGATTAAGGCTTATTAAAAATTGTTTGATGTTCACTTAAGAGCCTTATTTAAACTTAATTCTAGAATTTCTCCATGTGCGTAAATAACTGTAATGTGCCTTGCAAGCGCTCAAACATCAGACCTTTACACACATCAGACATCAGACGTTAGAGGCACATCGAATGTAACCACGCCCACTTGGTCTCCATTTGTGGCATTTTAAACATTTGGATTGCGATTGAGCGTACGAGTGCGAGTACGACTGCGCCGACGACGACGACTGTCACAGAGTTACCCATGGCATTGCGGGCTAATATTAATGATCTGGGCATATTTGGGGCGCAGCTTAAGGCACCAACAGCAACAGGCGGACGAGAAAGAGGGAACTGTAGCTAATTGATTTTACTCTAGCTTTTTTTTTTTGAGTTTTTGGTTTGGGACTGCTGCCAAACAGTTGCGGGAGGTCGACAGATAATGAGCCAAAAAGATAGCTTCAAGCAAAACACATTTGAAGTTGCACAACAACACTTTGAAGCATTATGTGGCATTGTCATTAGCGCCCCCCTCCTTCTTTACCCTCAGCACACATTTGGGCACACGTTTTGTAATTACACACACATACAAACACACAGACACAGTCAGTATTTCGATTTGGCATGCCAAAAATGAAAGTAATTGCGTGTAAATGGCAGGCGCAAGATGAAAGCTTACAGAAATTGCCAAAAATTGCTAGACTTTAGGTTAATTAAAGCTGCGGGCTTAAAGAGAAAGAATAGACAGAGAAAGAGGAGGAGGTGACTAATTGGGTGACTTCCACTAATAGTTGGAATAATTGTTATGCACGTGTAGCTAAAATTAAACAAAATCTAGGTCACGTAAGACACTCTACTTTAAACAAGACTAATTGATTTCAGAAGTCGAATATCTTCTTTACTAGATATACAATTTATTCAAATCATAGTGTTTATTATAATAGTAAAGGTTTTTTGTCAAAACAACCAAGGATTGACTTTTTATTATTGAAATCAAAAGGTCATTAAGTTAAAATTCATTCAAATATTTGTTTGCATTTAAAACAAGTTTTTGTTCAGTTATTTGTTAACCATTCGTTTACTTGTTGGCTCATATTAAAGTGTTTGCCATCAGTTAATTCTCTGTTTATATCCTTAAAACCCCCAGAAATAAGTTTTTATTTTTTTAATACCCTACATATGCACTTCATACGTGGTAAATGGTTAGCCAAACAAAAGAAAACCTCCATTTAATTGTAACATAAAAAGAATCAAGCCAAAACGGCTTCATTGGCTGACTAGCTAGCTAAATTGCTTTGTCAACCCCCCCCAAAAAAGAAAACAAACAAAGTGTAAGGGCCAAGTTTATGAGTTGCTTTAAAGTTTAACAGCTTAAATAAACATTTAGCCTGCTGGCTTTTGACCAGCATGTGGCTGTCGACCATCTCGATAGCTGCTGGTGCTGTTTTCTGCTTTTAATACTATGTGTATAATGGATAATGGTCTTGGACTGATAATCATGAGCAGTCCAGCTCGTTTCAGCTTTTCTCATTACAAGTTGATGGCATTTTTCTCTCCCTCTCTATCTCTTACTCTCTCTTTCTCTTACATCATCTGCACCTCTATACATTGTTTCCCCTCGAGCTTAAGACGCACATTTCCGTTGTGAAATGACATCAAAGTTCTTTTATCTGCATTACCTTGACTATTTGCGTTAATCCTCTCATCTTTAGCCAATGTCATACGGTGTATAATTTGCACGTCCTTCTTAAGCTCATTTTATAATCTGGTATTAATCTTTCCCATTGCGGTTTAATAGCAATTTTCTACCGGATTATTTTATTTATGCTACATTTTGTTTTTTACTTCCATAAATGGAATATTCTTATTAAAAAATAAAAATTATGCGGCACAGCGACAAAAAAAAGCCAAAGTTAGTTTGCAATTCTCTGCAGTGGCATTTCGAGCCAAATGGTCATTCCAAATGTGGCACTACCAACTGGACGAAGCAACGAATTGTGGCTACAACAACAACAGCAACAACAATAAGAAGAACAATTGCATTGCTGCCGTTTGATGCGAGGCCAAATAAAATAAATGAAAAAAAAAAAATAAGTTCAACGCACAGCTGCGGCCAAGTGCAAGACCAAGCGCAAAACAAAGGAAACACATTAGAGAAGCAGTAGAAATACATACATAGATGGTACTACACACACACACACAGAAAAAGAGACCAAGCAACAGAATGAGACAGAAGCTATGTTGGCCATCAGCGGGTTCATGGTCAAGTTGCTGCAGCAGCAGCAGCAAAGAAAGAAAACAATTTTGCACGCGGACTGCAGAAACGAAAATTGCAGCAACGCAGGAAACCAACTCGAAAAATCTATTATTGAAATCTATAAAAGAGCTCAGCGTTCAGCGGCGAAGCAGTCGAAGGGAATGGTAGCACTCCTACTTCTCCTCTTCTCTTCGTCCATTCACTGTGCATTTTTTGGACAGGTTCGCTTAAGAGCTTTATATACATTTTTAATATGGCAAACAGGGTAGGTCGTTGGCAGCAACTGCAACTGGCTAACTAACTGGCCAAAAAAGGGTCGAGTTGGGGTCGGGGTCGGGAGTAGATTATACGATAACAGCAACAACAACAACAACAACGATTGCCAACTATTAAAGTAGCAAATGATGTTTGTTCTGTTGTTGTTGCTGCTGTTGTTGTAGGTGTTTGAATGTTAGTTCCCCGACTGCTAACAAGAGGAAGAAGCAAATAGATTAAAATGCGGAGTTGGCAAACCCAGAAACCCAAAGGAAGAACACCAAGAAAAGCAAATCTATCAGACAGAAAATAACTTCAAATCTGATAAGGCGGCGAAAATGCATTCAAGCAGCTCAAAAGCAAATGTACAGAAATCGAAACAAACACAGACACAAAAGCTTCAAGTCCAAGTCCAAGTCATGTCCATGTCTTAGGTCAGGCTACGGGGACAGGCATCCATCTATCCAAGCAGCAGCCGCTGATAGTTTTTTTTTTTTTTTCATTTTTGGGTGCTTCACTAATACAGTCGTTGCAAAGGAAATTGATGATGTGGATGAATGAACATTGCGCAAAGTGATTAAGATTACGTTAGAATGATAACGGAACACAAGTGAAGCAGGCCAAAGTATATATATATAGATATATATACAATAAATCGAAGCAAGCAAAATGCAATGAAATTGCATTAAAAAAAACTGAGTGGGTTGACTTTAAGGAAGAAAGAAAGAAAAAAACTAAACTGAATATTGGATATGGCTCAGCGAGCATTAAGAAAATGTTATGCAATATTTTTTCTTAGCTTTCAAGAAAAACTTAATTTGCGAGTAAAAAAATGTATAAGTGCTCTGCGGACAAAAAGAGCTTAAAAGGATTAACAGAGTTGCATTTGAGATATTAACTTGTGGAATATATAAAATTAATATTTATGAAGTCAACAAATTTTAAAATTAACCAATTACAAAATGAAAAAACTGTTAATTTAGTTAAGTGTTCAGTTAGTTCAAACTGTTTGATTTATAAAGATTAAAGAGCTATCAAATCTTAATAAAGAAATATAACAAGAAACTTAGATATAGCTTTAAGTTAATCAATGGCACAACATAAATCAAAGACATGTCATCATCTGCATATGAAAGGTAGAGAGAGATATTCGGTGAGCTAATCTTTATGCGGGTACTTTGGGTATCTATTGTTAGGCCACAACCTATCATATCATATCGTTTAACACAGCTTAGCTCAGGTCAAGGGCCCCTCTTAGGCCACACACACACACAAAAGCCCAGTTAAAGATGAGAGTTAATCTTTTTTCGCTTAAGCGATTTCACATGAAAAATCATTTGGCGCATAAATGCATACGAGAGAAGAAGAACGATGGAAAGCAAGAAGTGTTTAAATCAGCACTCGGCTAATGCAAACTCATCCTCCAGATACACAGAGAGAGAGCCCCACATAAACGCAACATTAAATTTCCAACACTTCAAGTGTGGATTTCAAGAAAGCCAATCAAAGAGTCATCTCAGACTCAAAGCTTCTTTTTTCCTCTTACACACATTATATATGCATATACGAGGTCGAACAAAAGATACCCAAAGGCACAAGGAAGAGAAGAAAACTCACATCAATAGTTGCTATCATTTCAGCATAAAACGAATGAATGAATGACTGACGAACTGAGTGACTGAGTGAATGAATGAATGACTGACAGACAGGACTTTGGAGTTGAGGTTTTTTTATTCTGTTCACATTTTATGCACTTTTAGTTAACGTAAATTCATTCTATATATCTATCTACATACACACATAGTATTTTTAACACTTGACTGCACCGCTTGACACCTAACAAGATGCTGCTGCTGTTGCATGTCGCATGTTGCACTCTCTGTGTGTCTGTTGTCTGTTTCCCCCGCGCATTGCCCAGAAGCCATTGTATTGGCCAGCCTGAGTCAACCGCCAAACTGACAGGCAATCAACACAAATCGATCAAATCGAACGGCAACATTGACGTCGTTCTCGTTCTCGTCCCCATCTGCGTCCGCGTCCGCGTCCGCGTCGTGTATGCCTTGAAGGGGTGCCTGTGGCCAATTTAGGAACAGAGGGTCACCCTGTCGCCATCATCAAGAGTGACAAACATGCCGCGCTGCCAGGCATTCAACCAAACACTCAGCCAGGCAGCCAAACAGCCAGCGGGCATTTCATTGGACAGGGAACATTGAGCTTGCAAATCAAATAAATCAGCGTAAATTGCATGTGAAATTAATGCAAAAAGCATTCAAGAATTGCACTCAAGATTGGAATAAGAATACAAAATTCTTCCAGCGATTGTGTGTTATGCATCTTTTCCACTATTTAATGAACTGCATCTGAAGTTCAGTTTTGTTTTAATAAGTCAAAGTGGCTTTTAGAGTAGAATTGTTATGGGGCATTGTGATTATTTTCCAAAGGTTGCAAATAAAGAACTTTTTGTATAGGACAAGGGTAACTTAAAACGAACCCCAAAGACAAACTTATATCTAAACTTTCAAAAATAACAATGAAATGAAAAATATTCATAAATATTCATTTTCATAGATTGGAAACTATTTAAATCGTTTACAGATTTAAAAAAGTTTTTGATTACCTTATAGAAAGTGCATTAAAAATTCGTTAACATTCACTCGAAAACTTTTCATTTTCTCTCCATCAATTTTTAATTATTTTTGGAGCAGAAGAAAAAAAAAAAGAAATGTTGAAGAAGAAAAATTTATTGCATGCTGCAATTTTTTATATTTTTCGGGCTGATTGTTTTGCGTGCAACATGTTGCAAGCTGTCTGTTGGTTGCTTAATTTATTGTTACTGCTCTCACCAAAAATGCTAATAAACATGTTTATTATGCGTTCGCATTCACAGCAGACAACAGACAACTAACAAAAAAATAAAGGAAAACTACAAAAAGAGAGAGAATTCCTTTTGCAAAAATCCATAATTTAATATGGTAGAGTTCCTTTTATAAATACATGTTTTTTCCGAGCCTTTTGTGTGTGTCCTTTGAAATGAGAGAGAAAAAAGCCAGTGAATATTTCTTTTATTGTCGCATTTGAACGGTCTGAAATATTTTTTCATTGGAATTTTGATGAAATTTATATGCGTACGTGCTCAAAATTATCCAAGCGATCAATCCTTTTGGGTGTCTGCTGTCTACTACTCTTTTTCTACACTAACCCCCTACTATTAAAGGCAGCTTGTTGCTCCTTACGTGCGTTACAAATGCGCTGCTTAAATTAGACTTTAAATTGGCTAAAAATGCGGCGTAGCGAAAATGTTCAGGCAACGACGACGTGCAATCGGCGACGAGACACTGACCATCTTTGGGGGAAACCCATCTCTCTCTCGCACAGAACCCAACCAAAGAGCTGTCTTTGCGGATCGATCGTTGAATGGCTCATTGACTTTTGGTATGCGCCAAGCTTTTTTTTCTTCTCGTTTTTTATTCATTGCTCACGTAGCTAGTTTGCGCTTTGGCTTGTTTTTTTTTTTTTTTGTTGTTAGTAATCCTGTCCGTTTGTCTGTCTGTTCTTAGCATTTAGCGTAGAGTTACAGCTAGAAACTGATTTATGTGGTTAGTCGAATGATTCGATTGTGTGGCGGCGGCCGGTCATAAAAACTGAACTCAAGAGCACAGAAGACTCTCTCTATAAATATATTCACGACAGCCGTAAAATTTGTAAATAGTTTTGGGCATTGCTCAGATAGGCTTCGAGATAATGAATGAGCAATGCGGAAAGAATTGATGGACAAAGAGTGTTTGTTCTTGCGGTGGGGGGAGCGTTTGCGGAGTTCAACTCAATTGATATTTAATCAGATTTTTTTTGGATTTAAGGTAAAAATGATTTTGATAAATGGAAGATTGATAATTAAAATCATGACAGTAGAGAATAAGTTGTAAGCTTAGCTGGATTTGCATAAATTATTGTTCACAAGGTCTGCCTAATAACTATGATTTTTAATAACCATTCCCTTTATACATTATTATTTGTAAGCAAAATGAATTAAAATTTAATTAAACAAGAATGAAGAACTATTTTAACTATTTAAACTTGCATGTTCTTAAACTTTATTTTAAATAACAGTTTGCCGCTTTAATTAAAGCTTAAAGTTTTTGCAAACACACAACTTGACAAGAGACAAAAAAGGAAAGGCAAAACATTAAATATGGAAATTGTGTACGGAAAAAACTTATACATTTTTGCACATTGCAACTTGGCTGCTGCTCGCGTCTGCCGCCAAGCAAATAATGGCTGGCATTTCTCTTACCCGCCAACCCCACAACTACCCTGCCGTCCTCGTCTCCCTCCCTTAGTCTGTCAGTCGCATGCTGTAGTTGGCGCCCCCCCATTTTGTTGTTGTTGGTGTTGCGTTTTGCGTGCTTTATGTGTCTCACATATTTTAATTTATGACTAGAAATTTATTTAAATTAGGAACTCATTAGTTTGCAACGCCGCCGACGTCTGCTAGGGAAACAGGCTGGCGTATATACTACATCTCCAACGCCACCCCTTCCCTTGAGACTCCTGCTTGAACAACGTTTACCTTTTTGTCATTGCCAACATGGAGTTCTAGTTCTAGGCTCTGCTGCTGATGTTTATTTCTGTTGTATTAGGCCGGCAGTAGCGCCAGTTTGCTATTTTTTGAAAAGTGAACCAAAAAAATGGAGAGTAAGTGGCTGCAATTGAGTCATATGGCAGCATAAATAATAATGAAGAGCGGTAAGGTACACACGTGCCTCGAGTATTTGCCGTGTGTCAGTTACAGGGAAACCGCGCTGGCAAAAAACCCAATCAAACATGTCATAAATAAAATTACTAAAGCATAAACTTAACAACTTCAACTGCAGCCTAAACAAACAGTTTCCAAAAAAGGGAAAGTAGACGAAAAAATAAAGGGAAAACTGAAAAAAGTTGAATAATAAATTAGCAGGCGGTCGATGTTAAAGTGCCCAAAATACTAATTTTCAATTCAAATGCAAACAAAATAATAATGGAAAACAAGAACCCGAACTCTAGAAGGACTACCAACAACAGGCCTTAGCAAACAAACAACATAAACAACAAAAAAAGAAAAGTACAAAAAAATAGAAGGAGGCGGAGAAAAACAAGAAAACAACACGCAGCCGAAGGAAGCAAAAGTTTTTACAAAACCGCAAAATTGTTGCGGTTAGAAAATAAGGGAATATGGAGCACAACACCCACACAGCCACAAAATGTAGAAACTGAAAGCAAAAAAACCAAACAAACAAACACAACCAACCTTTCTGTCAAGGATACTCATTGAGGCCAGTGTTTGCCCGGTTTGACTTAAGTGTTTGCCATGGCCCATAAAAAATTAAGCGCCCATTTCAATTGTCGTCCAAGAAGTTGGACACAATTTAGTTGCTCTTTTTGTTTTCTGTTGTTGTTTTGGTTAGATCAAATTTAACATGAATGTGGGGTTTAGTTCATTATGCTGTCGAAATTTGTTCGAGTTGAAAGCAATTCGAACAAATGAAGCAATTTGTAGGCCAGTTGATATTTAGGTTGGCCCTTTTGCAGCAAACAAAAAAAAGGTTTGTGCCTAATGTTGATGTGCTATGACGATTAGTTTGTTTTGTACTTAGAAGGTGTAGAGTATACAGGTAATATTTATTGATTAACAATTATATTTCATTAGCAGAAAGTTGCTAGTATCTTTAAGGAAACTTAACTTATTTAATCATACTGAATAGATTCAAGAGTGTTTTAGAAGTAATCTTAACTTCATTCCGATCTTAAAACTTAAATAGAACTGGTTTTACAATCGCACCCATAAAAATGGATTTTCATGTTGAATTCACCATATTGGAGGCGTGTCTCATTTTCTATAGCCGCCTCTTTTGCATATCAAATGCGCCGACTGGCGACAATTTAAATTTTCGCGACATCTTTTCAAATTGTTTAGCTATTTTTGGTGGCGCGTTGTCGTCTTTTTCGCGGCTTAGACAGCGACAGCGTTTCTCTACGGTCACGTGCCACACGCAATTTGTGGCAGCATCTCCAGACTCTTTTTAGACTTGTTCAGACTCGAAATGGATGGCGCGAAAGTATTTGGCTAGGCTAGCAAATCTTTGTGGCATACTTATTAAGCCTCATTTATTGTTATATATGGTAATAATAATTTTATTAGATAAATTACCTGCAGGCATAAGTCTTAGACTATACGTTGTTGTGGTAACAGCTGTTGTAAGTGGGATAAGGGGCGGCATAAATTGTGTATGTATGACAAGTGTGTCTGGGATTAGCACATGTTCAAATACATAAATGTTGTGCAGCTATAAAAGACAGCTTAATCGTTGGCTCAAGGATGGATGTGTGTCAAGAGAAAGAAATCTTAAAGAAATTTAAGACTTCTTTTTCATATAGAAACCTTTCTTACCAACATTGTTGCTGTTTCTACCTCTAAGCAAAACTCTTTTGCTAAAAACGGAAAAGAATAAAATTCTGTTCCCAGTTATGCCTTTGCTTTGTTTGTCGCAAGTCGTTTGCCCTTTGGGCTTGCTTACCTATTTCAAGGGAAATGGATTACAAAAATTAATAAGAAAATGAACATACGCTTGGCATATGCCAAATTCGAGGGCTTAAGCAGCAGAAAATTAGGCAAACAATGGGTCTACTGACGGCTATAAGCTGCCAAAGTCAACTCAGGCAGCAGCAAAAGTGGAGCGCTTCAAAGCCAAAATAGGCAAACATTGCCAACAACGACAGCTGCGACAGAGTCGGGAAAAGGAGCCCAAAGTTAAATGCTAAAACACAATTATATGTTAACGATTCGAGCGTATAACAGGAGCACATGAGGAAGAAGATGAAGAATAAGCAGGAAGCCATGCAATGAGAGTGTGTTTGTGTAATTTTTTTTTTTTTTTTTTTCTAGCCCAGCATATACAATTAACTTCAAAGGATGCCTTTGACGGCAGCAAAATGCGCTCAAGCAAGAAACTAAGCCAAACACACAGGCTTACAGAAAGAGAGCGACAGAGAGCGACAGGTTGGAATTAAATGAAAAAAAATTAGTTAGGTTAGATTAAACATTGGATACCCTGGACAAAAAAGAAAAAATAGAAGAATGATGGCATATAAAAGTCATACAAGTCTTCAAGGACGAACAAAGTTTGGGTGTAACTAGAAAAAATGTCAAAGTCTACGAAACGTTTAATAAAATAAATATATGCTTAAATAAATTGGGATAACCCCTTAAAAAAGCGTTATTAGTTAAATATACCTAATATTTGTAATCTTAAATACTTAAAGGGCAGTTTCCTAGATAAATCGACTTTCTCTTATATTTTTCTTTATCCCAATCTTAAAGAGCAGTCAACAACAACGAAACGAAACTTATTTAACCTTAACGAAAACTCAGCGAATTAGGGCATCCAAGCAGAAGCTTAATATACATTTAGTATAATAAGCATAGACCCAACCACATGCCCAAACTCGCATTGCTCTCTGTTGCTCTCGCTCTGTGTCCATGTCAATAGGTGGCAAAGTCGTCCACAAAAGGTTGCCACGGCCATAGGCCACAAGACACAAGACTCAAGAGTGTACAGACTAAACAATAGTTTGTTAGGCATGCAACACAACTGTGGCAACTTCACTTAACTTTCCCCTCTCCTTACTCCACTTCCAGCTTTAACTCCTCCATTCTCTTGCTGGGCAGGACAAAAAAGTCAGAGATCCAGTTCCTTTCGCGTTTAGTCTCTTTTTGTTTTGGTTGTTGTTGTTCACGATAATTCAGTGCAGATTAGTTGGGTCAATAGCGACTTTAAAAGGAAATCAATAAATTATTATGGTTTATTAATAGATAGGCCTACTTGGCTCTTGACTTGAAGATATGCCGCAACTCGTAAATTGAAAAACGGGGCGTTACACAGCTACAAAAAAGATGTGTTGTATGTGTAATAAACTGGATTATTAGCTGAATTGACTATGGAATGTGGGCGTGCATATAAGAAAAACGATTTATAATGAGTTGGAAATGGGATTAAGCTGGGCTTAATGAACAAATTTTAGCTTTATTATGCATTAAACATGAAAAAATAGCAGAATATATTAAATTCTTAGATGTTTTTACAAAAAAACTTCAAAGCGAAGACATCAAATTATTATCTCTCAAACTTTGTCAACTAATTCCATTTTCAAAATTTGTAACTTTTGCAACTTTTTGGCACTTTTGCAACTGCTAAAACTAACTTAAATGAATTAAATGTTTTTTGTTGCAGTGCACAACAACTTTGGAAGCCTCACAACAATCGCGCGATATCCAACAACAACAACAACAAGAAGTGCCTGCCACAACGGGGGCAAAAAAAAAGTCGAACTGAAATACAAACAAAGGCACCAAACGGAAACCAAACACGAGTCTGACAAGGGGGCGGTGCTGGGTGGGCGGGTACTGAGCAGAGCCGGAAAGTCACTTGCACACCCACACAAACACACAGCCATCGGGCGGAGGTTGGGAAGGGGTAGGGTATGCTACGAGAGCTTGTCAATGATTTGCCGGCGCTGATTAGAGGATTTGTTAATGCGCTTTTAATACATACAGAAAGGCAGAAAGACATACCGACAGAACATAGCTACCATAATTTGCCCAGCCTTGCCATATCTGAGGCACTGCATCATCATCATTATTACACACACACACAAACACACACCAACACACAGACACACTTAATAAACGAGCCAAACGACAATACAATTAATTATAAAAATTCGCTACAATTTATTTGCATTTATTCTTTCTCTCTCTTTTTTATTTTTTTATTTATGTATTTGAGCAGCAGTTGCCGCCTTCAGTTGCACTCCCTCGCTCGACTCTTCTGTCCTCCCCGGCACTTAAGCCTAATTATGTTCGATTGTTGCCATTGTTCACGCACCTTCCGCTCGTTTTTTACAATCCACGGCACATGCGCAGCCCAGCGATCGAAATCAGCAGCCCAGCGAGATCTTACAGAGGCGGCTGCGTTGGAGTTGGAGTTGGAACCCGAACCCGAACCCAAAGTGAAGCCGCAAACCCAATTTCAAATTTGGCATTGTTTGTCGTCGTTGCTCTTGTTGCTATCTGTCCCAGTCTCTCACTGGCTCCTTCTCTGTCTTTTGGGTGTGAGTGTGTGTTGTCTTTTTGGGTTCCCTGTTTTGTTTGTCGTCGGCGTGTGTTTAAATTATATGCTTTTAAAAAACGTTTAAGGATTAATTGGATTATATGGTTTTTTTTTTGTATTTTCTTTTTATTATTTATTCTTAATGGCTTTTCTTGATTTTATTTAAATGGGATTTGAGCGAACTTAAGGTAGAACTGAATTGATTAAGATCTGAAACTTCTTTGATGAAATGAACTAACGAAACAACTTTCAATTGATCCACAAAGGTTTGGTGAAGAAAACCTTTCACTGCTATAAAAGCAATGTTTTTTCTTAACATTTTCTTGAGCTATAAAAGCACATTAACAAGCATAAAACACAAACATTGGTATTTATGGTGCGATATTTGGAGTTATAAAGCAAGTTTATAACTCAAAGCACAAAACAGCAATCTGTAAAAATCAATTACAACTTTACGTGAGACGCAAAAAAAAAAAAAAATACAGACACACTTACCATAAATAATAATAAAATAACAGCAATAACAACAACTGATAGATATCTTTATGAGCCCGAAAAACAGAAAGAAAAAAAACTATTGTGGCCAATACAATCTAAACAAAAAGTAGCGTTTGAGACTGGACAAAAGGAATGGAAACCAAAACGGAATTCAGCTCCAAGTTAAAGTCAGAATTTGGAGTTGAATTTAAAGTTAGAGTTGAAGTTGAGACCCGCACAATTTTGATTGCATTTTGATCGACAGGCTAAAAGAAAAGAAAACAAAAACAGAAGAAGAAGAAGAAAAAAACGTTAACGATGCTGCATATTTTTTGGAAGACGGCAGAGGGACAGAGATGAATTCAGAAAGCATGGCCAAAATCATAAGCTGAAGCCACTTAAGCGCAACGAGAAACCCAAAAGCTCAGAAAGATGAGACCGCAACGAAATGGAGAGCAGGGAAAGAGGGAAGAAAGACAACGTTAGTCAATGCGGCGGGCGGCATAATCAGATAAACTTGATGGGCCAGCGGCTACAGTAAAGACTGCAACGAATGAAAGGAATAAACTGAGAAAGGCGCTGGTAAAAAGCGGGTGAGTTAAAAATAACGAAAAAATATAATAATATACATAAAATCAGTTTGTGAGTGCAAAACAAAATCAAATTGAAAATATACAGATTTCAATAATATTGTATCTAGTCATTACTGTAGTAACACCACTTCCCAGTTACAGTTAATCGATTTAAAACGAAACGCTTTTGAGCACTCGAGCCAATTTTACCTGCCTTTACCTACGACCATCGAAAACTCTACCTTAAAATCATGAATGCATAACCCAATCGAAATCCAAATTCAATACCAAACCCAATCCCAATCGAAACACACAAATCCAAATCCAAATGATTTGTGCGCATATTTCTTGGGCGCGTTTCTTTTTTTTTCAAACTTTTTATATTTATTTCCATAGAAAAAAAAAGCAGCAAACGGCGATTCGTTTCATTTCATTTTAAATTTGCTACGCATCGATATTGAAGATTGTTTTTCTCTGATTTGAATTTGCATTTATATTAAGTTTAGTGTTTCGTCGTTGAACGGGGTAAAGTCAGCGTCACGAACAGTAATTGCCATGATTGATACGAACTTGGGGCTCTAGCTTATATGATAGGCTTGAGACTTTCACCTGCATATGAAGATTATATAACACAAGAAGAAGAAAAAATCCTTCTCAACTAATACATATGATTTGAGCAACAATGTATTAGCTGCTGTTTTTGAAGAAAAAAAAAAAGGGAACTCTCATTTGGCTCTTATCATTTCGAATAAATCTTTTTTCGTTTTGAGCGACGTGCTGTAATTTTTTATGGTCCGTGTGTGTGCGAGATGATCCTCATCAGCCTGCTTCAGACGGCTTGAAATTGGCATTGTAATCGACATCTTTAAGCCCGCTAGCTATAACGAAATCTGAGCTCCACCAACTAAACTAACTCATGCTCATCTTTATGGTTACGGCCCACGGGCCTGAAGGAGTTCTCTGGCCTTATCAAAGTTTCATAATCTGACATTTTGAGTTTAAAATGATTTCGTCTTCTCTTCGCTGCTGTGTGCCCATTGGGTTTGCATTTAATATGACTCTTAATGGTGCTGATCTGACTTCAGTTTGACACTTTTGTGGGCAGCATTTGTTAGTTTGTGGCTGTTGTTGGCTTTTTGAGTGGCAGACAGATCGGATTGCTCTGCTTCTCTGTAAATACACACAAGTGTCAATCAATGGTAACGTTAAATGTCGCCCCATTGAGGAAATGATGAGTTTCATCTGCCATCCAGACTGTAGAGAGACTGAGGGCGTTTTTGTATTGAGTCAATTATGGGTCATATGCGTGGATAATAATGCACTTAATGTTTTTGACTTTTGGCATTGACATCGTGAGTGACAATTAAAATGTGGAAGAAATAAACAAAGTGTTAAGAGAAGATGAAGTAATGGAGGAACAAGTAAATAACGATTGAGAAATAGAGAATATAATTTTGAGTTTGCTTTTAGAAACCTTACATAGAAGAAACGCATGAAACTGTTGTAACTTTTCCATTGCGTTTCACCAGTTTTATGCAACTTTAAAGTAAGTCAACGACTTTCCCTTCGGTTGATGATAGGGCAACTCCCAAGTCATCAGACCTCAAGCTAAATGCCATTTAATGAAATATGCAAATGAATTTATATTATTATACATCAGGGTCTCCGTCTCCAGCCAACTACCTATCTACCTACCTACTGGAGTCATCAACCTATATATGTATGTATATATATACCGAGCCGACTGAAATAATCAAAACAAACCTATAATTTGTTTTAACAAGTGAAACGCCCCAAGTTTCATAATTGACTCCACCACCACCACCATCGTCGCATATTGAAATGAAAAAAAAAAAAAAAAATTGAAATTCAAGCAAACGAGGGAGTCAAAGAGTGCATAAAAATGCGCCCCCACCAAATCGGGCAAGAAAGAATAGAAGCGAAGGAGGCACATGAAATTGGTGCAGACAATTTGCATTATATTTCCAAGAGAACGAGAGAAAGAGGAAGGCTTTGAAGTGCTTCGCAGAATTGACGCTTTTGTAGAACAGAAGGCAGAGCAACACTTATAGAAACAAACACAAAGGAAACTGAGACTCTTTTAGTCAAATGTCTTTTCATTTAAAAGTCAGGCGGCAAATTCTTGACATTCTTTCATTACTTCATTACAAAACTGAAGAATATAAAAGATAAAGTGTGATATCATCCCCAAGCAGGGTGTCTAATGACCAGACTCAAGTCACAATAGCTATTAGCTTACCTCAAAGAAGAGACATCGTCTAGACGGCGTGGGTTCAGTTTGAAACGTGTGCCAATAAAACGTTGACCGTTAAGAAATTGTCACCAGCATGCAATAAATGCTTTTAAAAAAACATTTAAGCTTCATCATTAAGCCGCAAATCTAATTATTTAAGTTATTAACTTAAGGACAAATAAAAAATTTATAATTAACCATAACACATTTCAATTAAAATACGCATCCATAGAAACTATGCACAGAGAAAGAAATTAAATTAAATACCAGACACACACACACACACACACAAAAGGGCTTTCATAAAAGCGTATCAAAAGAAATGTAAAACGATGCAAAAAAAAAAAGAAGAAAATGTAAATAAAAAGGCAGACCAAAACAGCTTCATTTAAATGGCACGCAAGGGAGTTTTGGACCAAACCATTTTCCCTATTTTGCCACACAGACAACAAAATACATTTACACACACACAGAAAAAATTCAAACAAATGCTGAGCGCGTATTAAATAGTTGCAATTTTTTTCTCTTCATCTCACTTCACGTGCGTTTGCTGTTCCTCTCTGTCCCTCCGCCACCGTTTGCTACTGCTCTCTGCTTGCTCTGTCGTGTCTGAGCCTTTTGGGAGCTCCCTTGTCTCCATCTTCATGTTGTTGTTCATAGTAAATAATTTTCAGGTTCAAGTGGCATATAATTTTTTTTTCTTTCCTTTTCCCGACAAATTGCACCAGAGCCAGGGATCTATTGGATTGGATGAGGGCGGAGGCGCGGTAGGGCAGGTTAGTCGCCCACATAAATAACGCCATTAAACATGTTCGGCGATGGGCAACAACTTCCTCTCAGCATCGCCAAATGTACTAGAGCTCCATTTTTATCAGCCGCCCATTTCGAGTATCTAAACAACATTCGGTTTTTTTTTTCGCCTTTCCTGGTCCAGGACTTCGTCTGTCGTCCTGGCTGTGTGAGTGTGTGTGTGTATGTGACTTTGGCCGCCATTCATGTCTGCCATATATCAAACGAGCCCAGCTCATGTGTCTGAGCCCTGTCCTGCGGTTGCCTGACTGCCAGCCTGTTTAGTGTCCTGGCACCAGCAATCCCTCCTGCCCTACTCATTCCCCCACCCCCTTACTTAGCTCGGCTTAATTGCCAAATGTGTTTAGGTGTGGCTTTCAGCCACAAAAGCAGCAGCAGCTCCTTGCCCCCTTGGTTCCCCCCTACACACACACACAAACACACATTTTTCTGCACGTTGCGCAACGGCAAGAGAATTAAAAATACGACCATCGGGATTGCGACTGTGTGTGTGAGAAGAGAAGTGGAGGAGGCATATAGTCGGATTGTTAGATTGCTGTTGTGGCAAGTGGGAATATGGGCAAAACAAGGTCCAAACAGCTGCTGTTGATGCTGCTTTTGTTGCTGCTGCTGCTGCTACTCTCGCCTCGTATTCGATACATCGTACAAATTTGCATGTTTGGCTGCCTCTTGAATGTTGAGTACGCTGCTTTTGAAGTTTTATGGCTGCCATTTGAGATGTTACGTGTTCGGCAGTTGAGAAGGGGGCACAGAGAAAAGAGAGTAAAAGACGAAGTACACCCAAAACTTGCAGCTCTAAGCTGCATGCAATTTAAAACTACTCAATGGAATTAAACGAACGCAACGTTTACTCTTTGAAAAAGGTGAGTTAAGGAGCCTTTGGGAGTTAGATTATTCTATGGATTTACCTGTTTGATCAATGCTTTTTCTTTACTTAAGAACCTAATCGATGTTTTCTTAACTTTTCTTTTGGTTTTTGATTTCCATTTGTTGAAGATCTTTTAGTTAAGCAATGACTTATACATAGTCACATCTTTAATCTCTGCTTTTAAATCCAACTTTCTTGTCCAAAAACTAACAATTTGAGTAACCATCAACATTGTATTTAAATTGACGCTGGGTAAAAAGCTTAAAAGTTTACCAAATAAATGCAAAACTAATTGATTTATTGTGTCCACAGACAGCCATCTCTCGATTAGTTTGAGAGAGGGGACTCGAATCCGACTAGGAAGTGTCAGAGATAAAAAACAAGTTCAAAAACCACAGGACAAAGCACTGGAGGCACAGGAACTGGAAGGTGAAATGTTAACACACAAAGCGTCAGGAAAAATAAAGCAAAGTCAACAAAGTAAAACAAACAATACACTGCAAATAAATAGTTTAGGCTAGTTACGTGATAAACGCGACAATTTCGTGCTATGAACAAATTAATCGGTGACGGAATTTTAATGTTTTTGCGTGGCAAATTCTGCACGAAAGCGACAGACAAAGAACAAAGCCAAATAAAAGTAACTTCGTCAAGTAGCCGTAATAAATGATTAAATAAGCGTAATTATCACCTTTATGCTGCGACTGCGAAGCCGACGTTGACGTAACTACAATGGCGACGGGATTTAAAAAAAAGGAAAGAACAGCACGCTTCGCTAGCTGTCTCCCTCACTCTCATACCATTCTGCTTGTGCGCGCAACATTAAAACAAAATTTTTACTACTTTAATTACTTTATTTACATTTTGTACGATGTCAACGTCATACATTAAGCAGGATGTGATCCTGAAGGAAGCAAACCACAACAAAAAAGTACACGACAACAACAAAATAAAGCTAAGCATGTAAAGTGTGCATGTGCTGAACTGGGATATACCCAGTACTTAAAATGAATTACTAGAAATACTGCTAGTATTCATATAATTATCGATGTATGAACTCAAATTTAAGATTTGAACGCTTAAATTAAAAGAAAAGAACTTGTTCCAATATACCCTATTAAAATATTTTAATCATACAGGGTATAAAATATCAACCCAAACCCAAAGGAACAAAAAAAAAAGGAATTTACTTCGCTTCGGGAAATAAAAGTGTAGAAAATTGTTGTGTGTGTATGTGTGTGTGTGTGTGACTGCCTGATAAGCAAACTTGGGCGCTTGGGTAATTGTTGTTTTGATGAGCGGCGTCATGCAATGTGTTAAAGTTAGCAGCTGGCACCAAAGAAAGGAATGGTATGATAAGAGGGTTACCCAGAGCTTGGATGGTAGAATGTAATGTGAACTTGTAACGGTACATTAAAATAGTCATAATTTAATTAAAGTTTGGAGCCATTGTTGTTTTGCCGTTGTTGAAGTCGTAGTAGACCGGACTCCACATTTTTAACAGACAGAAAAAATAAGTCAAGACATGATTTGACTTTGAGATACATATCTGATTATGAATATTAAGTTGAAGGTGGGAATGGATATTCGAAGCGTTAAGCTCAATCTTTCAGCCAAACTAATAACAATTCCTTGACCAAGGAAAACCCTATCTCTAAGCTTTATAATTGACTAAAGGATAAATGAAAACGCAATTTCCGTTGCGCATAAAACATTATTCTTAATCCACAAATGTTAGTAAAAACCTTTTTCAATCCTTTTCCCATAAATTCGCGTTAAATTTTTATAAACTTTAGTAAAAAGGTCAAATTTCGTACATTTCAATTAAGGAAAATGTTATATTAATATTTAAACATCTAAAGCGAAATTTCACAAGTCATCCGACTTAGTTGGGGGAACCGTTAACAGCTCCGGAAATGAATCAAATAGCTCGCGGGGCAGGACTAATAAGTATATACATACATGAATATATATGTATTAAGACTTGGGGTATTACTTTTATGTTGTTTTTGCTCACTAACTAATGAACTCGATAGCCGCAAAAACCGGCAACGCATGGAATTTAATCGATTGAACAAAAACCATGACGATGTGTGATTAAGCAAATGTTAGTTTCACGAAAAGAGGGAAGAGCAGAGAGTATAGAAACGGAGGGTGAGAGTGTTGCCAATTAGACACACGCACGCAAAAGCAAACGCGTTTTAAATGCGCTTTTAAAGACCATTAACAGAGAGGAGCTCAGTTGTGATGAGATGATGATGATGATGACCTTAGAACAAAGCAAAACCAACCTGGTGTTTTGCTAACTTTTAGTTTGTTGCTTCTTTTTTCTACTTGCACACAAACTTGCAAAAGCAACAACAACAACAGCGGCAAATTAGTTGCCCCTTTGCCTTCTATTAAAACTCGACTCCATTAAGTACGAGCCAATTCTTTGCTTTGATGTTTTATTGATGATTCTGTTGATTAGTTTCAGTGAAAGAACATTTTCTTATCACTCGCAGCAATGAAAATGTTTCAACATTAATTTAAATTATATTTTGCACTAGCTTAAAGAATATTTGTGTTGTGCGAGTCAGTCAATGATTGAAAACATCTTTAACATTTCAAATTCGAGCTAGATGAAATATGATTATTATAAAAGTATTGAATAATAAATAGATGTATCTAAGTTTAAGTCAGTATTTAAACACAAAAACACAGCTTCAATTTATAAAAGGTATTAAATTGAATAAATTTACCAAAAAATCATTGATTGTTTTATAATATATTTAAAATTTTCTATTTTACATCTTTTCAATTTAAAAGTTCCTTACACACCTTTCCCGTTCGTTTTAAACCCCATCTACCATTAACTAATTGGCCAAACCAATAAATAAACCGCCAATTAAAAAATCTTCAAATGTGCAATTCTGTCTCATTTGGTTAATTCACAATCTCTCTCCAATCTACACGCTATAGCAAATAATGAACCTTGTCAGCTTGCACATCCCGCAATCAAAAAATAATAAAAAAAAAAGAATGGTATCAAATCACAATTCAAAAGCGCAAAATTCGTTTCGACACAGCGAAAATTGTACAATCATAACAATTAAAATAAACACAACAAGGCGCGTTAATTGAGCCAAACATTTGCTCAAGCGGTCAACAACATGATTGAAAATTTTCCACCATTTTCAACCCAAATATTTATTTGCCAGCTGGGGGGTTTTTTTTATCGGGCATCGAAAAATGGGAAACAGCAAATCCAACACTTGACAAGTTCATAAATTTTTCATTGGTAAATTTTGCCTTTTTCCCGGATGGAGATGAAAACGCGTCACAAATCGAAATTGATTCAATTGAGTTGGGTGAAGTGGGTGGAGAGAGTGTAGAGATTGGGGCGAACAATTGACATTACCATATGTTATCTGACGATTTTCATATTTCGCATGTTTTTGGTATTTAATTGCGCATATTTCGTGTTTGTATTTTGTTGTTGTTGTTGTTGTTGTTGTTTTTTGCCGCAATTTTCAATTAAAATTTATGAATTGAATGGCTAAATGGAAGCCGACATCGCCCATCTGTGATCTCTATCTTTATCTCTTCTTCTCTTGCTGGCCATGTTTTATGCCAGTGCGCGATGCACGCGCATAAATTATGGAAATTCATAAATGCCAAACCAAATAGAAACCACCCCAAAAACAGGATAAAAGAGGAAAAATAATTTCGCATAAATGTTTGTCTCTCTTATTTGGCATTGTTAAATGCATAAATATTTTTAACATTCAGCATTCCTTTGCCCTTTTAGTATTTCGGTTTCTATTGCAAGCCAACAACAAATATTCAGTAAACCATTATTTTGCATTCATTGCAGTGTACAGAGAGAGAGAGAGAGAGAGAGAGACGGAGTGCAATTGGGGAGTGAAATGTGACGCAGCCCCCCACACCAGCCCCCTTCGTTTATTGAGGGACTGATTTTGACATCAGGCAAATTGAAATGTAATTGTTTTGCCAGCCGTAAATACATATATGCAACATAAATAGTCTGAAAATACGAAACCAAACTCCGAAACTCTATTTTGGCAGTTTATTTAACTGGCAATTCCCGCGAGTTTCTACCCTCCTCTCTTGCATATACAACTGTGTTAATGATGCAGCCACAAAATGCCGTTTGCATATGTTGCCACTCCCACGGGGTAAAGCGAAAACGTTTGAATCTGAGCTCTGTTTTTGGCTCTGAATCTGGCTATGTCTGACTACCAATTGCAGCGGCAGCAGCAGCAGCAGCAGTTTCGGAAACACATCAAATTGCTTTTGAAAGTCAAACGCATACCATTTGAATATGCTATAAACATTGCCTGATTTACATGCAAACATTTGTTGTGCTATTAAAGGTTTTCTAATTGGGATGTGTGAGCTAGAAAAACTTACTATTTATTTATTGAGAACAGAGTTCACATCTTACCTGTAATGAAAAGAGAAAGAAATGGAGATTAGATTAAATTATTTTTATCTGAATTTACAAACTCACAAAACTAAAAATAACTTCTTAATATCCATCCACCTAATTCCAAACACACATCTTGACCTTTATCAGTCCCATAGCGCACCCAACACAAACAACAGCTGTTCTATAAACTATTTTGAACACTCATCCATTAATAATAAAAAAGAAAAACTCCCTCAACTAGCAGCTGTCCCAATGCATTCAAAAGTTGCATAAAAACATCGCACCTAATTTCAATTAGGAATGAAAAACCTAAACTCATTCGGTTAAATAAATAAAAATTATGGGTAATTTATAATATTTAAGGGTGAATATGTGTGTGTGTGTGTGTTTATACTCAACGCATGGTGTAATATGTAGCAATATTTCAGCTTGCCCCAAAACACTCTAAGGCTCTAAGGCCTTTCAGGTGAGTGCGCATTATTCATTACCCCGCACAACAACAAGCACCTAACCCTACCAAAGAGAAAGAATCCTGCCTTCAGTCCTGTTTCCTGTGCTTAGGCGCGCCGCGTTGATGTGCATGTTATTATCCATTATGTGTGTGCACACACACACACATGCGACATTGTTTTGTTTTTTTCCCTTCCATTGCCTTTTTAAGTATTATTAATTGTCTGTCATGTTCGTTCTTGCCACACGATATGTGAATGAGTGTTGGGGGCAAGTTAAAACAGTAGTACTATGTGCATATTGGCATAAAACTTTAATATGCATTTTGAATAAAAATCGCTTTGTTCCCTTTAAATGGAGTTTCATTCTTGAAGCCAAACCATGCCTTTTAAGATATTGTCTTTGAAAATCGGGTCGGTTTTGCCAAAGTAAAGGAAGTCGAAAGATTTTACCCATGCCTAAGTCGGTTTTTTGGCATAAAAATTTTAACATGCATTTTGACCAAAAATCGGATTTGATTTAACTGTAGTTATTTAAATGCAGTTTTGTTCTAGGGGCCAAACCATGCCTTTGAAGATATAGTTGTTGAAAATCGGGTCAGTTTTGACGAAGTTATGGAAGTCGATAGATTTTCCTAATGCCCAAGTCGATATACAGTAAAACCTGGATAGTGTGAACACAAAGTATTTGTTTACACTATCCATTTTACTAAATATTTTTTCACACCATCCAGGGTACAAAATATTTTTTCACAGATACAACGTTATTTTAAATACATTTTAGTTGAAATGGAGTTTATTTATATTTTTTTTTAAAATATAAATTTGAACTTTTTTGTATATAGATTCATTTAAAGCTAAAATTTTCTTATCTGTTATTCTATTTTATGGATGAGTGACCAATTTTGGGCTGCCTAATTAACCAGAAAATGATGCAAAAGTGGTTAAAGTTGAGTTGAGGGGAAGGTGAAATTTGTTGCTCTATCACAGCTAACTTATCTTAAGCACAAATATACTGTCTATACACATATATGTATAAATTTTTTCTCTCTCTTTCCAAATTTTTAAACATTTTCCATTTGCTTATATTTCTAGCCCTAGGCCATGTCAGGGGTTAAAGGCTAATCACCCTTGTATCACCTGCAATTTAAATTGAACTTGTTTGTAATTTTTGTTCTCCCCATTTTACAAATGCAGTGTCATGTTCAGTTGTTGAGCTTTCCACAATGCCACGCCCTCCTTTCTAGCAAAATGCAAACCCTTGCAGACAAAAAATTGAACTTTCAGCCTAAAATTTGCAAAGTGCAACAACAAAAACACAAAAAGTAATGCCACAAAAGTGCGCCCCTAGGGCACAAAAAAAAAATAAAGGCAAAACAAAAGTACAAATTACACACGAGTCGAATGGAATGAATAGACGAAGGAAATGAAGAGGTTGTAAAGAAGCTTCAATTCAGGCCTCTCTCTCATTCTCATATTCTATCTCTTCTCTCTGTCAATCCGTGCAATTTACTGGTTCAATTAACTGTGGAAACGATGACTGGCCCATAGCTACAGGCTGGCGATATACCGATTTTCGCAGCACATTCAGGAAACAAAAGGAATCAATGTACCGCAAAAAAAGAAAAAATCCTAAAGCATAAACGGATCGTGGGGCAAATTTCACATAATTCGCTTAGTTTATATGCAAGTTGAGCGGCTAAAATAGCCTGAAACTCAAGAACAGAAACGAAAGAGAGCAAAACAGAAACCTGTTCCTAAGTTAACATGTTTATTTCGACTTGAGTTCGATTCGAGAATGGTTCATAATTCAACTTTGCAATAGCCACAAATAACTAACTTTACTAATCGAAGCTCAGAAGATTCTTCGTTCTTGGGGTTTCTGTTTTGACATGCTAACTGAGACACTTTCCGACCCGGAAATTAACGAGCTCTGATAGAGGTCTCCTCAAGAGGCAGGCTTTTAAGATATTTTCCCCTCGTCTAGTTTCACGTTTATAGATCGTGCTTTAGCATATTATTTATGCCCTGAGCTTTTGAGCACTTGTTGACGCATACATCGATGAGATTGTATGGTTTTTTTCTTTCATGATGTTTAATGTCTTTATCAGCAGACAGACAGAGAAAAGGAAGGGACTTTGACTTTTATATCATTTTCAAGTGACGCATTCAAAAAAAACCAAAGTGTTAATTATTTAAAAGTAGTTAGCAAAAGTTTACAGCTGCCAATTAAGGTTAAGCAATTTAGAAATTTTAGCGCTTCGCTGAGATATATAAAAGACTTTGCAGTCGGCATTCTTTATTGTATACAGATAAGCATGTGATATGCAAGTCATACTTGCAACAAGCAGGGCAATGAAGTGCACTGGAAGAACAATGCTGTTGTGCTCAGTTCAAATGGCGAATGAAAATTCTTAAATCAAGTGCAATATTATGTATTTCGATTTAAACTATTTTATATATATTTGAAAAGCAATAACTATTATTATTTTGAGTGTAGTTTCATTTAGTAGTTACTTTGCCTTTATACAAATTTTCATTATAAAATCCCCTTCTTGCTCAAGCCTCTGCTTAAGATATGTTCATCTATGATGTAGTAGTATGTGTAAGGTAATTTACAACAGCTGTGAGATAGCACTTTGAGCCAGGGAGAGAAATCGAGAGCGTAAGAATGAGAGATTAAGAGATTTAGAAACACAAACAAAGCCTCAGAACGAATGCAACGCTTTTGTCATACGGTAACATCAATTAGAATGCACATAGAATAGATAAAAGCTATTCCAAATATAACAGCACTAGTCAAGCGGAACACAACGAAATTAGCGTTATTTATTCGACTGTTTAGAGAGTGGAGAAATATATACAAATGCTACTGTGAAATTGAATGCATACTAGGTGGAGAGAAAATAGTTGTCAGTCTACTCTGAACAGTCTCGTCGGGTTAGTCATGTCACTGTGGTGGTTGAGTGTCGGACTTTTGTTTGTCATTCTATTGCTGCTCTATATCTACTTGGAGCATACGTATAGCTACTGGTTGCGTCGCGGAGTGTTGCACGATGAGCCCATTTGGTTCTATGGCAATTTAAAAAGTGTGGGGAGGACAACAACGGTGTTGGAACCCTTTCGCAGGTTCTATGAGAAGTACAAGGGTCAAGCGCCATTTGGTGGCTTCTACTTTGCATTGCGTGGTGCTGCTGTGCTGTTGGATTTGGAGCTGGTGAAGTCGGTGATGGTCAAGGATTTTCATAACTTTGCACATCGTGGCAATTACTATAATCAGGAAGATGATCCCATATCGGCGCATCTTTTCAATTTGGATGGACGTGATTGGAGAGAGATGCGTAGTAAATTGACGCCAACATTCACCTCACTCAAGATGCATCAAATGTTGCCAACTGTGGTGGAAATAGCTGAACGCTTTGTGCAGGTGATAGAGAAAAAGATTGAGGCATTCCAACATGCAGAGGAATCTCCTGTGGAGGTCAAGGAACTGTTATCACGCTTTACCATGGACATCATTGGTAGCTGTGCTTTTGGTTTAGATTGCAATAGTCTCAATGATCCCACGGTCGAGTTTTGTAGACTGGGTCAAAAGACCTTTAGGGAACGTAGACATGGTCGTCTAGCCTTTGCATTTATTCAGGCCTATCCCAAGTTGGCCAAGCGACTGCACGTTAAGATGGTGCAGGATGATGTCAGTGAGTTCTTTATGCGTGTGGTACGGGAAACTGTGGACTATCGGGATAAGCATCAAGTGCATCGGAATGATTTTCTTAACCTGTTGATGGAGTTGCGCAATGAAGCGAGTGGTGGACTGACCTTTAATCAGATTGCTGCCCAGGCGTTTGTCTTCTTTTTGGGTGGATTTGAGACAAGTTCAAGCACAATGGGTTTTGCTTTGCATTTGCTTGCCCTGCATCCGGAGGTGCAACAACGTGGCAGACAGGAGGTGCAACAAGTACTTGCCAAGCATAAGGAACTCAATTATGCAGCCCTAAAGGAACTCAAGTATATCAAACAAATTGTTTATGGTAAGGATAACATTGCTTAAACTTTCTTGAATCTGTTAGCTAGTTCTTTTTTTTTTTGTGATTTCCAGAAACCCTTCGAAAATATTCCATTGCATCGATACTCATACGCAAAACCATTGAGGATTATGAAGTACCGGGTACACACCATGTATTGCAAGCGGGTACGCCCATTGTAATACCCATCGATGCTATACACCACGATCCGGATATATATCCGGAACCAGAGAAATTCGATCCAGATCGTTTTACACCCGAGGCCATTGAGGAACGACATTCTGCTGCCTGGCTAGGTTTTGGTGCCGGTCCTCGTAATTGCATTGGCCTTCGATTTGGAGAAATGCAGACTCTAATCGGTCTGGCCGTACTTCTAACACATTTCAAATTCTCGGCTGCAAAGGCAACCGAAATACCCTTGCAAATTAACAAGACAAGCTTCTTTTTGCAATCGCAGGGTGGCATTGTGCTCAACGTTGAGAAGATTTAAGAAGGGAGCGAAGAATGAGAGATGAAATGTATCAATTTTCTCAGTATTCATGTCTTTAAAATATAACTATTATTTAATTAAGTAAACTGGAATCTTTTTCTTATCATTATTTCCTCTTGTCAAATAGCATTTCCTCTAGTATTCGTTTTCTAAGTCGCTTATCAGCTACGGTTTGCTATAGTATAAAAAATATTTCTATTCATTTGCTTTGTGCTCATAATGTCAATCATTCCATTGTGTTGAAATAAGTTTCATAAGTTGTGTTTGAAATAAAGCTCAAAGTTAATACACCATTTGTACTTGATAGCTGTATCAACTTAATATATGTCACAACTCGAGCAGTTGTTGAAACATAGTACAACTTTTTGATGGCTAAGCATTAATAGTTAAACACTTTCGCCCCGCCCCAAAACAAACTGAGTAGAACTGTCGTTTGGTGATAAATAAGTAAACAAAAACACTACAACAAGGCATAAAGGTGAAGATTATCATGCATGTAACTTAATTAGCTATGCAACTTGTCATTGATACAGAAAAAGCTAGTGAGACAAAGACAGCTGCTGTTGATGATTTGACACACAATAAATTATGCAATTTCACATCACATGGGATAGAAATGAAGACACTTGAATGTTGATGTCGCTATTGTTGCGTGTCTTTGTTCAATCATCATCATCAACAACATCCAGCCATCTATCCACAGCAACTCCAACAAGAATCGTCATCATTGTGGGCTTTTGCATGCCAAATTGTCGACATCTCACTTCAGTTCTATCTCTCTCTCTCTCTCTCGGTGTGTATCTATCTCTTTCATGCTTTGCATATTAATAAGTAAATAGTTTGGTGCACACAACATTGACTTTTATGTGCGTGTGTTTGTTGTTGCTTTTGTTGTTTTCCGTCCTTATATGGACTGTAATGTTGATGAACCTGAATTATCACATACCATTTGATGGACTGCAAACACGCACAAAACTTTGGACCTGAGCTTCAGTCTCAACTCGGAACTTGTACTATACTCTGTAATAATGCCTTAAATATTCGTACGTTCATGTGGGTACATAGTAGTATACATTTACACGGAAAAACACACTGAAAAACAGTGTCCAAGAAACTGGTTTAGTCAATCAAATTCGGTTCGATTTTATCCATACCTAAGATACTTTTTCGATATTTAATTGCATAAATGCTAAAATTTATGCAAGTTGCCAATTAATCAAAGCTATAAGTTTTTCATATTTAAATACACGATAGGCTATTTTTCTAAGTGTATGTATGATTTTCCTGTGTTGGCGTCTGTCAAGCTGATAATCTTTCTCGAAACTTTGATGAAATGCTCTCGTGCTCTTTTTGCTTTATGCCAGCTGCCTGGCATTGATAAATTGCCACAAGTGACAAACAACAAAAGCGCCCGAAGCATTTGCTGCCGCTGTCCGATAGATGTCGCCACTTTCAGCGCTTGTCTAATCAAAGTAGGCTTCGAATATTATATTGTTGAGTTCTGTTTGTATTTTGTGTGTCTCTATTTCGTTTGTTTGTGTCGCTGCATGTAAACGCCTCGGACATTGATTAATTTCATAGTTAATTTGTCAGCATTAATCAGTATTAACTTAAATGGACATCAACACGACTTCTCGTTCCACAAATCCTCCAACAAACAATTGAGTTCTTTTGACTGCATTAGTCTATTAATCCAGAAGTATTACGCTGACAGTATTGTGTTTCTTTTAATTAATTTTTGCATAATACTAAGCTTAGTTTGGTATTTTTTTATATTTTAGCAAGTAAAGCGTGTTTTTTTTTCAATTAATTGCGTGGGATTTCTTTTGTAAGCCCTGGATAATGAAGCAATTAACTGAATGGTTGTCAGGTGGATAAAATAGGATAGGAACAATTTAAGTGTTGTAGTGTTGTGAAATGATTTGTTTTAGACTGCGAAAGTAACTTTACTTCAATGATTTTAATAATTTACTTGCTTATTGGTGCCTGACAATTTGTTATCTTTATTTTTGCGTAGGCAAAAAATAACTTTTGACATTTCGTCCGTTCGTCCAGAGTTGCCTCCTCTTGCGTGACTTTTAGGCAACATAAATGTTTGCACACACGAACAGTTGGGGCAAAAACAAGACCTTTAAGCACGTTTATGGGTTAAACAGAGCAAACATGAACGAAGTGTGGACTTTTTCTTAACAGCTAGCTCCCTGCGAGAGTATTTTCTTTGTCGCAATTGGGAATATGTGTGTGTGTGCCTTCTTTGTACATTCTTACAAAATGGCGGCCAGAGCGCACCTGTCTGCACTTAAGCGTGAGTAATGGGAGTGAAACAGAATGGGTTGGCAAGGGACGGCGAAACTAATGCAACACGGCGAATTCAAGTGCCGAACATAACGGTAAACATGCTAAGCGGTTTTAGCACGCAGAGAGAAACAGTCGGAGAGAGAGAGATCGACGGAGACAAGAGTCAAAACGGTAAATGTTTGCCCAAGCCAAAGCCGACAATAAAGGCAGCAACAGCAAAAGGAACAGGAAGTTAAGGAGAAGTGTTTGTTGGGAGGGGGCGAGGGGGGTTTCTGATAAAAATGCAAACACTTTTAGCTTTAGCTAACTGCAGTTAAAGTGTTGATGGGAGGCAGATTCGAGGGGTATCGTCGGGAGGTCATGGTGGCGTGTGACCTTTTTGTCTGCCCAATTGTGGTTTACGAACTTTGCTGCTTTCCTCTCATGCCCCATGCCTCATGTCCTGTCTTGTCCTGCTTCAGTGCTGCCAATTGACAGCTACTTGACATTTGCGCTGCTTCCACTGTTGACACACTGTGCACACACTGTGCGCTCCAATTCAAACACTCAACACTCAACTGCAAAACCCAATGGAGCAATGTGTTAAAATTCCCATCTCTCTCTTTCCTCGTGGACAGTGAAAATATTATTTCAGCTTGTGAAAAGTGTAAAGTGCTATAATGTTTGAAAAATATTTTATAACAGTTTATTTCTTTTGTATACACACACACACACAAACATACATATAGCCAAAGAAGGCGACAACACTTAAAACACTTTACGTTCAACGGCCCAACTTGACTTGACGTTTCTTGACTTGTCTTGGAACTAGAATTGAGATTATGAATGGAGTAACGTTAACTTTGCCATTTTCAGCAAAAGCTCTACAAATGTTATTCTTCATTGTGTTTGACTTAAGCTGATCAAGTGTTGCAACCATTTTAATGTAGTACTATGTTGTTATGTTAGATGTTTCCGTTTTATTTACTTCCTTTAAATTCCTTTCAAGTTGAGGAGGTGAAGTTAGTGCAGTTTTTCAATCGAACATTATACTATACAATTTATTGAATCAATATTAGCTTTAAAATTATTATGCTTGAAATATGTAATTAGAAAAGTTAATGATGTTTAGGGTTGTGAATATGGTGAAAGAGGATTAACCGATCTATTAGTAACTGTATTTTACACATTTTATTAGATGTTCAAGTTGAAGGAAAATTACGATCGAAATGAACTTTAATACTTGATTTAATTTGTACTAATTTTCTCAGTGTGAAGATTTTGTCTGTTAACACATCCGATTTTATTGTTCTTTTAATGTTCTTCTTAACCATAATAAAAACTTTCAATTTAATTTCTTTAGCATATTTTCTATACATTTCTAACTGATTTTCTCTTTATGATTTCCCTTTGCTTGGATAGACCACAAAACTTCTACTCCTTAGAGAAATAGGCGTGTGAACTAGTCAACTCCAAATAAAAAATCTTTTACAATATAAATTTTACGATCAAGCGGAAACAAAAATCATGTCATAAAGCACCGGTATTAAAAATTATGCACGAAACATGGAAATGCAAACTAGTAAAAACTTCATTTAAGGCAGCCGCACTAAATATGAACATTAGAAACCATAAATATTAAAACATAAAAATAGCCCATAAAAACAACATCGGGGGGAGAAAAGGCAAACACAAAAGTGCTCAGTGCATGGAAAATTAATTTCTAAACAATGAAAACAGCTGGAGTTCGAGGAAGTTCAAATGGTATAAATGACCACCCAAAAACGACGAGATTCGAGGGATTCACTCAATTAGTCACAATAGAAAGACTGCTGCTGCTGCAGAGAAATCAATTTTTATCGAAAATGCATTAACATTTACAAGAACTAAAGAACTGAAAGAAGACCTCCCTCTCTCTCTCTCTCTCTATCTATGTCTGTCTGGCTAGTGTATTAAAAATCAATGAATAAATAAACAATGAAATCGGTTGTGCAGCATTTTCATTGTACTATTGTTGTTGTTGTTATTGGGTTCTGGTTGATTTATATTTATTTTGGGTGCGTGTTGTGTGAATTCCGTCGGCATCGGCGACAAGCTAAAAGCTTTGGCGGCACGCGTCTGCCCTGCAAAACAAATCAGGTGCCCGGAAAAATGGTCTAGAGTCTAGACCTCGAGTGAGGGGGAAAACTCGATTGATGAGTCTGTGATCGAAACGATTTTAGTATTTTTACTACATTAACCAGAAACGAAAACGGCCTTTATTGACTCAAGGTGGAAAAAACAACACATTAACTATACTTAGTTAATCATACAATTCTATCCTAAAGAAAAACCTAGTTTAATTCTTGTTTTGCATAAAAGGAAATAAATTTCAATTTGAGTTCAAGCAATGATTAGATAAAAATGCTTTCAAGCATGCTTGTTTACAATCATAAAAACAATTTTATTTTTAGCATAGTTAAGTGACCTTTTGTTGTTACATTCACATTTTTGTTGTGCTAGAATTCTGCCAAGCGAAAGAGAATTTATAAATAGATTTGACTTAAATTAGCATTTAGCAACGGATCATAGCAAGTGACTCCGTGGCGCAACGGTAGCGCGTCTGACTCCAGATCAGAAGGTTGCGTGTTCAAATCACGTCGGGGTCAATTGAGCAAATCTATTTTTTTCTTTTTTTAAACCTGTTTTACAAATTGTTCAGTTAGTAAAATCATATTTCGAGTACCCTAAAACCATGAAATTCGAAAATGTCCGCCTCTCTGAATGTATGAACATGTTAATCTAAGAGACAATAAAGACTTAAGAATCTTAAGTTAAGGCTCTAGACTTGGAACATGAGCTTATCTAAGCCAAAGGCGGTACAAGTTTGCTTCAAACTATCGATAACTCTTCCCGTTTTCGATGCACACATAGAATCGATAACAAAAGAATTTAGAATTTGGCAAACATAGAGCTTGTTTTGGAATCTATAGTTATAGCAATAGACTTTTGTGAAATTTTCATTGTAAATGTTTGAAAATTAACGCAGATATCGAAGATTGAAGTTAAGTGAAGCATGCAGGGTAACTCCTAGTCGAGCTTTTTAACTTGTTTCTTCCTCAAATACATTATAAATATAACTTTATGCATATGTTTGATGACAAACAAACATTTAAATGTTAACATACATGTTTCAACATCAAAGTTTTCAACCCAATTGAACTCACAGATGAACATTTAATGATTGCTTAATTAGCTACGTTTTTGTTTCATTACACAAAAAAGAAAAAAAAAAACAATTATAATGTCAACAGTTGTCGCTTTTGTCACATTCATAATTACAACAACAAAACAACTGTTTCAATAATGTTATGTGGGTATTTTATCAGATTCCATCCCTCCGCATCCCTCTAAAAACGCCATGTTGTGACACTTCATAAAAGTGTTAATTGGCCGGAAAACTAAATTTTTTGAGGTTCTCTAACTGCGAAATGTGAAAATCCATTGTCAAAATAACAACATTTCACTTTATGGATTTTGCAGCAACATTTTGATGAATATTAAATTGAGAAAAATTTGGAAATATTTGGCAAGGAGCTCAACTTTCATCAATCTATGGCCATATATTTTATTTAATAAATGACATTTTTGTATGGAAATCTTTTCGATTTCCTTCTTTTTTTCCGGTTCAATCTGACTGCAATTAAAAATATCTGGAATGGGGGAGTATTTATTATTTGGGGGGGTGAAAAATGTATTTGAGGAATAAGGGAAAATCGTATGTTGGTATGTTTCTTCTTTGACGTTTGAGATTGTTGTCAATAAATATTTAATTGATATCAGATTGTGACATATGTACATATGTATGCGATTCGATTCGAGACATTGATTGATGGCATCAATTACAAATATCAGTGCTGAAAAATCTGAGCGAAAGATTTGTTCGTCATAAATATAAAATTGCAATGAATGAATGTTGCAAGAAAATTAAAGAAAAATATATTAAATTTAAATTTGAAAATATTTAAATCAAATTTATTATTTTTACGCAAGCCTTTAACCAACTGAAAAACCAAAACGAGTAGCTGTACTATTAAAAATGTGAACATCAAAAATTCAAAGCTGCCTCGGCCAAAGAACACGCCCAATTAAATACACACACACACACACACGCACAAGTTATGAAATTTAATCACATAGGAACAAAAGCAAAGTCAAAAAACGTCAACTAAGCTGGCCCCCCTCACTAAGAGACGCCCCTGAAACACACACATACGAAGAGCACTTGTCAATGAAAAACAGTTGTTAATATTCCCATGAGCAAAACGCAAATGGTCAATAGAATGGGAATGGACCGGCTTCGAAAAGGAAAGAGCACGAGAGGCAGGGGGACATCCCTCATGTACAATGTACATGTGTAGACTGCAAGCGCATCATATTTTCTAGACGCTCATATAAACAAATAAAAACCCATTAACGAAAACCAACAACAACAACTTCTCCCTCTCTCCTTTATCCGCACTCTGCTGTGATTAACGGCACACTGTGAAGGGTGCAAGAAAGTAGCGATGAGCAATTAACAACTACAACAAGCAAACAAAACAAGAGACAGCATGAAGGAGTGTGAGAGACCGCGGCAGAGGCTATTCCACTCAGCATACATACATGTATGTCGGTACATACATACATATGTATGCATGTGCGGGCAGACTAAAAGAAACAAAACCAACAACAATGGAAATAGCGATAAGCAGCACCAGCAGCAGCCCATTAGATAAGCAAAAGCAACTCGCAGTCGGTGGCCTACAACTCTCTATACTCGCACTGTGGTGAATAGGCAGCGAAAGGGATCCAGCTGTGTTTGCTCTTGCGAGCGCGCAGAGTGCAGTGATTGTAAAAATAGCGCAAAACTGCAGCCACTCACACACACACACACACAAACACTCGCATTCCCATATAAGTTTTTCGTGTGAAATATTTTAATATTTACTTACAAAACAAAATGCAAAGAGACATATATACATAGAATATAATGTAGTACAACAAGAACAACAACCGGAATGCCAAGTGCTACGCAAATCTATATATTCGCTTTCTTTCTTTATCTCTTTTTCCGAATTTTGTATTTCTTGGACAAATATTCAATCAAAGCAGTCAGCAGCAACCGCACTTAACATTTGTACGTATTTATGTATGTGGGCAACGTCTTGTCAACTTGACGAACAAAGAGTGGCAGAGGCGGTGTGTATAGATAAGGGTCAAAGGGGTATCAAGTTTGCATGAAAATGTTATATTCCCCATAATACTACTTCTATGCAGTAAGAATTTTGCGTCAGACTAATCAGAGCACTCACACACACACACACTTTAAACATACAGTTATATTTGTGCATTTGTTTCATTTCAGGGCTGCAGCAACAACAAACAGATTCGCAGAATCCCAATCGTTTTAGCTGCTTGTCACACGCTCGTTAAAAACAAACAAAATGCAGGCGACTGTTGTGACACTTGGCGTGACAACAACAACAACAACAACAACACCAAAAAACAATGAAAACAGCGACACTAAGTTGCAGTCGGCAAAATGTTTAATGAGTGACAGGCAAAAAAGCAGAAAAATGTCATCTGCGGTAGGTTAAAACCAGGCTGCGATTTGTCCAAAGGAATGGTAGAATAAACATAGAGTAAGGGGGGTGTCGGGGGTTTGAGGGGGTGTGGGGCTCGGTATTGCATTTGATGAGCAACCCTCCTTTGGGCCACCCACTCAAAATGCGTCGGCTTTTTGCATATTGTGTCAGCTGTCAAAGCCCAAACTGAAGTTTGCCTTTGTATTCCTTTTTATGTGTGGCCCTGGCTAAGTCTACGGGAGGAGTTGGTGGATGGCAGGGATATTGCTGCCGGGCAAAGTGTCCATTATGTTGATTTGAAAAATAAAAGCAACGGATGTAATGCCTCAAACAGCCAAAGAGCGAAAAGCGTGGGAGGGGGGTTGGGGGAGGGTGATGAAATTTAGTTGATTGAAAGACAGTTACACAAGTATAACGGTACTTTGTGTCTATTGAGAGTGCGAGATTTGTCATAGTGCTTAGATTATGTTTGCAACGGATTGGTGAGAGAGAATAGGAAATGAGAACAATGATTTGGATAACTGTCAATCAGATAACAAAGCTACTTTTCAGGGTTGAATAGCTACTAAAATATGCACAAGGAGCAAAAATCAATCGAAAAATCCATCTGAGGAGATTTTACTAAAAGGAAATATATCTCTTTTTTAGATTTTCAACTGTTAAGTTTTCTTCATAAATTCTTCATTATAATTTTAATTTTTTTGTATTATTCATATCATCTGAGTAGCATTTGTTTGTTCTATCTATTGTTTATAGTTCATTGGATTTGTGATATTAAAATCAAGCTTGCTCGAAATTCCAAATTGCTTCTATCCTTGGACTTGGACAAAATGTCATCGTTTCAAAAGCACGGACACTTAAGTTTTTTAACCCAGAATTCTTCCATTGACTATTGCATTAACTCGTCGCATAATGGCAATTGCGATTCTTCAAAATCAACAACCAAAATCGAAAGTAACGAAGATCAAATGCTAAATTTGGATGAGATAATAGCACGTTTAAAAGAACAGGAAAAATTATTGTCTAGTAGCAGTCTTCTATTGGAGGAGCATGAAATAGCAGAAATTTGTAGCAGAGCTCGGGAAGTTTTACTCAATGAACCAACACTATTGGAACTTAAAGCTCCCATTAACATAATTGGCGATATTCATGGACAGTTTGACAATTTGTTGGAGTACTTCAAGATGACAGGCTATCCACCCCAAACGAATTATTTATTCCTCGGAGATTACGTGGACCGTGGCAAGCATTCAGTGGAGACGCTAACTCTTCTTCTAACCTACAAGTTGCGTTATCCGGAGAATATTTTCTTGCTGCGCGGCAATCACGAATGTGCCACTCTAAATCGCATCTATGGATTCTACGATGAGTGCAAACGAAGATATTCCATCAAGTTATGGCGTTCCTTTGTCGACTGTTACAATTGTCTGCCAGTTGCGGCCGTAATCGAGGATAATATCTTTTGCTGTCACGGTGGATTGAGTCCCAGTTTGTTCAATTTGGATCAAATACGTTTGATAGAACGACCCTGTGACATACCGGATCATGGCCTCATGTGTGATCTTCTCTGGTCCGACCCAAAGCCCGGTACGGTTGGCTGGTCTCTCAGCGATCGTGGCGTTAGCTACACCTTTGGATCGGACATTGTTGGGATGTTTCTCAAGCGACATCACTTCAGTCTCGTCTGCCGTGCTCATCAGGTAGTCGAGGATGGCTACGAATTCTTTGCGAATCGAAAACTTGTCACCATCTTCTCGGCACCCAACTATTGTGGAGAGTTTGATAATGCCGGTGCCATGTTGTGTGTGGATAAGAATCTTCTATGCTCATTTCGCATACAGAAACCCCAAGCGATTAAACCTTTTAAAAGCGTATCAATGACAAACTTTTACAAGACATCAAATTCATATATGTAAGACTCTGAATAGTTTCGGTATTGTGTTAAAGGATGCTAAATTTTGTAAGAGTTGTATTTTTAATGAAATAAATCGGGTGCGCTTGTATATTACATGAGAAAATTGTGGTACATTAAAGGTTTTGCTAGCTGAAATTCAACTTGAACACTTTTCTGCAATTAGTTTGCCCAACTTTGCACTTTAAGTAAAATATTTTAATTATGAAAACAATTATTAAATGCCTGGCATCAAATCAAAATATTCACTTTATGCCTTTGTTATTACAAATTTACACATTTTATGCATGCTACAAAATTAATTAAATTATTTTTTGATATTTTTAAATTAGCAACACAAAAAAACAACCAACCATTAATCGAATTATTCATTAATGTTTAATGCAAACTTTTTCGCTTTGAAGCGTTAACGAAATATTCGAAAATCTCATCTGTTTAACAAAAATGCATGCATTAAATATTAATTTGCTAACTTACATATATGCATTAATTCAGCATAGTCGTTTAATAAATGAATTTATAGCAAGCCTAAATGGGTTTCGAATTTCATATGCGATAATTTACGGGTTAATTGCAACGTTGCTGAGAGGTCAAAATAAAAAAAAAATGTTAATGACTAACAACAATTACAACAAAAAAGGCCATGTGAAAAGTGAGTGCAGCTAAAATAATTACTAAAATGCATTTACAACACGCAATGAATGAGTAAAAAAACACGTCAGAAGGCTCCAGACCAGAGAACTCAACTAGGCAATACCCTGCTTGCCTAACTAAACTTTGTTCTCTGATATCTTCGATGTTTCTCAATCGATTTCAATGAAATTTTCAGCATTTTTTTATTGTGTTATCTCATTTTTATAAAACGATTTTCGAGCTTTTCAATTTAAATATTTTGATGTTATCTATTATGATTCATATCGAAAATGTTATGATTTATCGATAGTTTGATTTAATATCAGTTCAAAAATATATGTGCACAAGCCATCTTACCCATTTTATCCAGGGTATATAGAATATCGAAGTGGGTAATATAAAATGACATTGCAAATTGCAAGGGGAATTATTTAATGACAGTCCATTTGGTAAAATATGCTAATTTGTGAGAGTGGATGAGCACATAATAATCAGGATAGATTAAACAAAAACTAAACATAAAACAATAAGCCTTGAACCAAATGTTGAAAACTGGCACAAATGCTGTGGGAACAATTAGTATATATACACATGTACAATCAGTAATCAAGCAAATAAAAACAAATCATCACTTTAATGAATGTCCTTTCAACTCTCCTTTTACCCTTTACACTCTGTCAATGACCAAATGCACCCCAAAAAATGTCAACTCACTAATCAAAGCAAAGCCAAAACGAAAACAAACTTGACAAACTTTTGGCTTAAGCAACCAGATGGCCAGTTAAAGTCGTTTCAGACAGACAACAAAAGCATATCGGTTGAAAGCAAAGAAAACAGATACACTAAAATCGACTCCAAAAAAAAGAAGATCCAAAAACAAAGTCAGTGCGCATATATTTTTGACCAGAGGAATGAAACTTAAAGGGGGAGAGAATTGTGATGTGTATAAGACGATAGATGCATAAGATAGACGACAGAGAGAGAGAGAGAGAGAGAGGGAAAGAGATGCAGCGATATGAAGACAGAAACATACATAAGCCGAAATATCTACAAAAAACTAATCTGCAGGCAGCCAGCAGACGAGGACATGAAGAGAAAAAAGAAAGTGCAGTCAAGGATTTACATATTAAGCCATTTTTAATTTACGACTTGCCAAAAAGAGCTGCTGCTGCCTTTCTACACATGGACACACACACACACACACGCACACTTTGGCCTGACAAAACAGTAGATAAGGAAGAGTACGAACTGAACACAGATGAATGATAAAGTCGAGCCAAAAGGATAACGAAAAACCTTAGCTCTCTCCCCCACTCCATGAGAAAAGTGGGGCAAAGTATACTACAGTAATGTTATTTGCCAAGCTTTTCCCTGTATCCCTTTACGCCCTTTCCAAAACTCACCACCGCCGCCGTCGCACAAAAGGTTGCAACGGAAGCTGCCCGCCAACAATGACAGTAATAAAATAAAAGTAAATCCATGCTTTGCTTAGCTAACTCTCTGTCTCTCTCTCACTTTCTGTCTCTCTCTCTCTCTCTCGCTTCTGTCAAAGTTGACATTGACGTACAAGTCCCGGAAGTAGAAACTGCGACACGTTGTTTAGGCAACTGTTTAGCTCAACGGTTTTCTCAACAGTTGTTGTTGGTTGTCTTGTACCAAAACTTGAGAAAGTGAAAACTTTTGAGAATTTTGTTTTTAGTTGGCAAATTTTAGGGCTTGTTGCACACCTGTCTATCAAGGAAATTATAAGCAGGTAAAGTAAAGTTATAAAGAAAGTGAAGCAAAACTTTATTGAAGCACTAGAATAAAACGTTGTGAATTAGTTTTAAATAATGAACAACACAAATATTGTAGTTGGCACAAAAACTGAATGACTTTCTATAAATAAAGCTAAGATTCTTCATAACAGGTGCAAAGATGCCTTAAAGCAGTGCTTATGAAATATCAGGCCGTAAAGAAGGATTCATCAATCTTGCGGATTTACAACATGAATGAACTTTACTTCAACACACACACACATAGCATATGCTAACGGTAGTTACACAGACAGCCACCCCTTTTTATGGTAAAGGCTAAAGCTCAAGGTTTTTTAATATACTCTGTAAGCATTCGGTTCTTTAAAAAGGGTTTCCTTAATCATAACAAAAATAAAATGCAATTTTTAAGATATTTGAGTTCCTAAAATATCTAATTCAGTCTTAAGTTAAGGTCAGCTTAAGTTAGTTAACTTCTCAGCCTGAAACTTCTCACTTCCCCTCTTAATACAGGGTATTTCCCTTGTCTACCACACTCTATTTTCCAACTAGCCTACTTGTTATTCCTTTGTGGTTTGTGTGGCGTCAAATGTGACGCTTTTTTTTGGGGAGCTGTTCAAGTTTTTACCACAAAACCGCTGCCCCTTAAGGAAAAGTTAAGGCCGTTACACAGCGGAGAGAAAAGTCGTCTATCTGATGATGATGATGATGATCATAATTGTAATGATGATTATGTTGTTCCTGCTGTTCTTGCTTCTGAATTGGAAATTATAGGATTCCCTTTTACTTTTTTTTTTTGGGTTTCCGACAATCCCCCACAAAATGTCAGTTTGTGGTTTTGTCACAATATACAAGAAAATCTTTTGTTTGGCTTTTGTCATGTGTGGCAAGAAAAAAATGGCGACTGACGCAACCCAAAATTGGCCAACCATTGCGGATTTGTCTCGTTAAGCAGTATTTAAATTCGTTTAGGGTCAATTAACTGCAGAATTTACCTTAATTTTTTTAAACGGGCATCGCTAAAAAATCATTCACCTGCAAAGAGATGGAAAAAATATGGAATTATGTTATTAATTAAAAGATTATATATAATATATATGTCATATATATTTTTTTGCAGCGTTTTAATTCTTTTTTTTCGGACATTGACCCTTTTCAAACTTGCCAACTTGCTGGCCTTTCATTTGAGCCAAAAACCCAGACCACAATCCACAGCAAGCGTGCCAAAAGGTTACAGACACAAAACAACAACAGGAATAACAAGAATAACAACAATGAGAAACACACAAGCAACAGCTCTATTAAAAATATGCCCAGCAAATGATTTATAGCCTTTTTTTTTGGCTTAACCAAAAGTGAAATTCATGCTGGTGAAAAAAGAAGGCAACAGAAAAATGTATTTGATAAAAAAAAGGATGAAGACATAAAATGAGAAGCCAAATTATAATGGTAGGGAATTATTGTGGCCACCTTTTTTATAGGCTTTATTTTTTAAAGGAAATGATAAAAAAGTGTTTAAAAATTTTGACAGGATAAGCGGGCGCTTCTCTCTAAATGACAGTGAAAAATGATTAGCTCACGGTTATAAACAAAGGATTGAGGGTGAGATTGGGTGGTTGGATTGCTAGTAATGATGACTTGTCGATTTGTTATGCAGGGAAATCGAACATATTTGAGGTAGGAAACAATAAAAAAAAAAATGAGCATACAATGACTCTAATGTTTCGGATAATATCATGATTATAAATAAGAAAATAAAATAATAAAAGTATTATATAAAAAATAAATAGAAATATACAAAATATATCACAAAATACATATGAAATAAACAAATTTAAAGGAAACGAATGAAGTTCAACATGATATAATAAATATTGAAGCTTTCTAATAAAATTGACCAATCATAAATAAAAACAAATATAATTATTCGTTAAAAAATACAATAAGTATGGTATCTGATTATATATATAAGATAAGATCAAACAGTTATTCGTTAACAAAGTACACAAATAAATGAACAACACTTTGGTATAATTATTCTTTAGGTCAAGTGTGAAAGTAAATACTGAAATATCTGAGATTTTCTCCATTTGAACCATAAACCTATAAACTTCCTTATCAAAACATGAGATACTTTCACAATTTTTCAAATAACAGCTGCACTAAAAACATGATTAATCAGTTAAATAAGCACAAAAAAAAGGAAAAAAACAAAATAAAAACGAAAATTAAAATGGATGAAGCCAAAGCCACAACAACTAAAACAACACAAATAATAAACAGACAACATTGCAGTTATGGCTCAATAAGCCAACAAAGGCGCGTCACTCTTTTCTATCCGCCTCAAAACCCAATGATAAAGCATTTTCCCGACCACAAACAACAATGGACAGCCGAGATGAGCAGCAATAGCAACGAAAAACAGAGCAAATTTAGTTAACGAGACGAGAAAAGAAAAAACCCTAAAGAAAATTGAAAAACATTTATTAGTAGGCTGTGGGAAAGGGGTAAGGATAGAAAAATGGAGGGCCATTCTGGCATGCTAATGAAAATGAGGAAACTTCCTTAACAAAAAAACAAACAACACAATATTACATAAGTCAGGCTCAGAGAGCGGGTGAGAGAGAGAGAGAGTTGCTTCGTCTCCAAGGCAAATTTATGAGGGTTAACAATCGAGGCGCGATTAACCAAAGACGATAAGCGTTCAGAAAGTCAACACAAGACAACAACAATCTACCTATTCTCCTCTCTCCTACACTCTCCACTCCATCTGTGTGTGTGTGAGTTATATGTTGACTCAGCACAAAATCATTCATCTCACTCCCTCTCTCTCGTTTCTACTCTGCAACAGCAGCCGTTGCTTATGCGGGCAGTGTATAAGGCAAAAAAGGGTGTGAGGTTTGGGCTTTTCAGTGTAACGGTATGCAAGAATATTTATAGATCATATTTATTGATTATTAAAATATGCAAGAATCTCTATTGCGCAACAAAATTAATTATTAGTCTAATCAATCATGTGAGTTTGGTTTTTTCATGAATAGAAACATTTTTGATATTAAAAAATGCACCCACAATGCGAAGGATAAAAGGAAACTAACAAAATAATATGATATGATACAACAGAATATTTAATGAAAAATATGTTTTTCAAATCTCTGCGTAGAAATGCCCTAAGAATGGTTATGTTTCTTTATAAATTATTGATTGATGAAGCATTCAACAAATAAGTCAAGGATGTGTAATAAAAACGAGGGTTATACTACAAAGATATTAAAGGCCATTGAAGTTTGTTGTCTTCGGAGTTACACTGATATGATAATCATCTTATCGAAAATTCCCAACCAAAACAAACTCTAGTAACAGACTAAAAGCACTTTAAACGTATAACTTAAAGCGAAACTTTTGTATTCACATTCCTTAGAACTGACCATATCCAATATAAAGAGATATAAACTCAACCACTCCAAGTCTTAAATATACGTTAGCCCTTAAAACTATTAACCATTTAACGCACCACAAACAATTCTCTGAATTGTCATAAAGAAAAAACGCATCTTACATCAAATTTAAAAGCTAAGCAAATAACCATTTCGACATTTTGCATGCAACGCACGTTGACCAATATATGACTATAAGGATCTATTTCGTATGCCTTTGCGGCTGCTTCGTGGCGCTACTCAAAGCGCAGCCAACGCAGTTAACAACAACAGGCAACAAATCAAAAATATTTAAAGTTTAAAGTCCAAAGTCGAAGTACGGATTGAATTACGTTACGTATGATAAAAGACTGAACTTTCAGGAAAAGAAAAGAAATAAAACACTATATAATCAGCATAAACGTTTTGGTAAGCCACAAAACAGAAACTGACCAAATGACAAACTGGCTAACTGGCAAACTGACAAGCCGACAAACATTTGCTAAATGCAGTTTTTGGGCTGCAGATTAGCGCGAGTTGATTATTTAGTGTTTGTGGTAGCAGGGAAAGGATTGAGAGGGGTGAGGCTCTGCCGCATTATTATGTTAATGGCAGCAAAATGCAGTTGCAGTTGCGCGTTACCAGTTGCAAGTTGCTGTTGTTGCTAAAGTCATTTTCTTGCATTCTTTTTTCATTTTTTTTTTTTTTTTTTAACGTGTGTTGTGAGTCCATGCGGGTCGTAAATCTGCAGACAAACAAACAGCAAAACAGCACAAAAATAACACAGAAAGAGAGAGAAAAAATAAATAAAGACTGACCTCCCCCCTCCTCCGGCTCTGCAATTGGTGGCCAGCGTTGCATGTTGATTATTTTATTGCAATTGACAAAATGTGCTGCCAGCACAAGAAAAAAAAATTCACAACTGCAGAATGTAATTGGTTGAGACGCACAGCTGCACAGCTCTCGAAAACGTAGCCAAGACTTAGTTAGTTAGCCCCATACTTCATGCCTCACCCACCCCCTTGCATGCCCTCTTTTAAAGCTGCCGCAAAATTAATGTCACACATTAAATTGGCGAATTACTTGGCATTAATCTGAACAAAAACAAAATAGATAGCTAAACATTTTTGGCCTGGCCAACGACATCAACATAACTGCAAACTGCAAAGCAAATATCTCTCTCTCTCTCTTAATCTTATTGTGTTAGCCAGGTTGAAATGCGCTGTTGTTGTTGTTGTTGTTGATAGATACTTTGTAGCTCTTTGTGTGTTTTTCTGTATCTTGCGAGTTATTTGAGGGCATTGGAAATGTAACTGCACTTGGTCAGCGCAAATGGAGATTGTAGATTACAAATTGATATAAAAAAGTGCTGCCACAATGTGGTCTAAATAGATCAGTTAAGAAATAGTTGACCATTTTATATAAGCTTTTAAGTTTGAAGCAAAAAATAATACTTAAATATATCAAAAAAGTTGCTAGATTCCTTAAAAGTTTTGTTTGTCAAATCCATATTTAACAATTCACAAAACTTCTATTGAAAACAGTTTAATAAACCCAATAAAAACTCAATTTTTTATTAGCTAATTTTCTATAGAATTTATTTTATTTTTAATTCGAATAGATACATAAATTTACCATCATCCACTGACTTAAGCAGCCTTAAAAAGTCTCTTCTCCATGCTAATCAGCCCATCTCTCAGCATTAACAAATTAACTCAGAAAGGAATAGTTCGAAATGAAAAAATATATAAGAAAAAAAAAAAATTCAAATCTTAATCTCAATTATGCAAATCAAAAGTCGCACTAATTTGTTAGTTGTCATCATCGGTTGTCTAGCTATTAATGATTCTACATGGCCATAAACATAAACAACAACAAGTTATATGTATCTACATATATATATATCTATGTATCTGGCCATATGTCATTGAGAGTGCTTTATCTTCGGACTGGGCTGGCTGTCTATTTGGGGCATAAATTAGACAGGCGACAGGTGTAGGCAGCTGTGTGAGAAGATTGAGATGAAAACCGTATAATGGTTGGCTGAATCTTCGACGATTGTGTAAGAGCTGATCCCAAGAAACTCAATAGGTTAACCTTGCAGTGGGTGGGGCAAGATGACAGCCGTCTGACACACTTTGTTCATATGTGAAACAACGTCAAGGTGTTTCTTTCTTGTTTTTTCCATGCTGATAAGTCACGTCTTGTGTATGGTTGACTAATTGAGCAGCTAGCTTTAAGCTGAAAGCTTATTAAATAGGTAACTAGACTTGAACTTGTTCAAAACTTTTATCTCTGCAACGTTTAAGACCGCAGCAAACTAAAAAAACCGCACAAACATGCCAGCCCCTCTGCCCACCACTCCCACAACATAATCAGATCGAACAAATCAACTTTCAAATTCAAACAAACCGCCAAAACCATTGCAACCAACTAGTGCCAAAAGCCAAAAAACCCAACCATTTGCAAACCATTGCAACCGCCAAAGCGACCGCTTCAACCACACTAAAAAAAATGCGAAATTTTCAATTCTTTCTCTCTCTGTGCAGCATTTGTCACATCGAATGCTAAGCGAAAAGTTGAGTGGGCGAGGAAGAGGAAGAAGCAAATGCAACAACCATAAAGCATGTATATAATTTGAATGTTTTGTGTGGATTATGAACCATGGCGTGAATAATTATTGTAATTATTTCATATCAAGATCAAAATATCAATCTATAAAACCGAACAAGATGAACGAGAACCAGATAAATTGTTTGTTTATTCAGTTTAGAGAATAGTTTAATATAATATAATATATATAATATAAAAAAGAAATACCAACCGACGAAAGGGTTGCTGATTAAGTCAAATATAAATTTTGTACACCATGTAACATTTAAATGAAATTGAAAGATCTTAAGAAATAAATTAAGTATGCCAAGTTCATACTAAAACCTTTGTTATCTAACATCTTCGATTGCACACAAATTCGAAAGTAGCAGCTGTTTATAGGTAAAGTGAAAATTCCTAAGAATTCCAACACCTCTTGACACTTTAGGATCTCGCAATAGCCCTTCTCACTCATTACGAACGGAAGTGCGTAAAACAAATGATATTGGAAAGAAAGAGCCCAGACACTTAACTAAAACTCCAACACTTTATTTACTTAATGCACCCCCATACTCTATTTTTGTTCGGGTGCATTTGTGAGTTGTGACAGTTAACACTTGGTGGGTGAAGAGAGAGCACACAATTGTCAGCTGTACAGTTCAACAGTTGGACAACCAATCAATTGTGAAATGTGTACTTTAAAATACATATAAATAGACATATATATAGACTAGACTATATCATAACAGAATGAGTTTTAGTTTTAGGTGATTTGATCCATTTGTAAAAGGAATGCAATGAAATCTAATGAAACTTTTACTCTGACACTTGTCTGTCATGTGAGTACCGTTAAGCACTCTCTCAACCCCTGCAAGGCAAGAAAGTAAAAGAAAGAGCAACTGAAAGACAACAAACAAAAACACACGTGGAGCATAATCTTTAAGTGGAAATCTGAAATCTGTTTTCCTCCCTGTTTTTTTTCAAGTACGCACGCCGCTGTTGAAAATATTAAAAAGCAATTTCAAATGTTACTTTTTTTTTGCCTTTCGGAATTTGATTTTAATTAACCTCCACTTGAGAAAAAATACTTTAAACTTAAGGCAAACCAAGGCGAATGTTTGCCATATTTTGTAAATATTTGTCTTAAATTTGTACCTCAGCTTTTGATACACCTGCAACTAATTACTTGCCACACACTTGAACTAGTTTCTGTTTCCTTTAGGCTCTGAAGTGGGCTTCCTTTTGAAATGCATTTGTATCTCACAGAAGCACACACGTTAATTATGAGGCAAAAAAAGAGATGGGTTTTTTCTTAAACCTTGTCTGAGTTACATTTCAATGGCATGTCGAGGTGAACTGCGTGGGAGGTCTCTCTCTCATTTTTGAGCTGTAGACAGATTCGACAGATTCTTAGACGCGTTTGTTTTGAGCTTGGATGCAAATTTGAATGGCAGAAGCTTGTTTTAAGAAAAAAGGTAAACTAAATTTTTTATTGCAGTGCAGTTGACAAGAATTGTTCAATTAACACAATACAATACTTCATCCATAAACTATAGACGAAATAGTTACAATGTAACAAAGTTGCATCGAAATCGGTTAAGAAACAACGGAGATATCGAAAATCAAAGCTTAGTCAAGCATTCTGTAAGGAACTGCAGTTAAATAAGTTGCAATAAGGACACTTTTTTTTAAACATTTTTGAGCATGTTACATATTCTTGTTGTTTTTTTCACTGTAACTTTTTAGTTTAGTCTTTGATCTATTTCTTATACCTTTTTTTCTTTTATGGCCCACACTTAACACAATTTGCCTTTTTTATCACAAAAATTCCACTTTCCCCTCTCATAAATTCTATTGTTTAAACAATTGCAACTGTTTTACCACTTGAAAAGTTTTAAATTTTTCTTGTTGTTGCATTTTTCGTTCCATTTTAAATAGACACACGTCAAACACTAACAACAACTGCAATAGCAACAACAACAATGCGTCGCACGTCAAATATTTGTACAATTGTTTGTACATGGATTGCATTTTCACGCCGCATAATTAGACAACAAAAGCAACAAAAACAAAGAGAACAACTACAAACAACAACACGAAAATTCAATTGAAATGCAACGCAGCACAGAAGCAGAAACAACAACCAACTGAATCTTACTTAAAAAACTACAAAATTAATTAAATGCCAAACGCAACTCGTGCAACAACAACAAAAACAACAACAACGACAACTGTTAACGGCGTCTGACAAGAGCGAGAGAGAGGCCTAAAAATGCTAATAACATGGTGGATTTGTGCATGCGGGAGGAAACAACAAACGAGCGGTGGGGGGTTGGGGAAGGAGGTGGGGTCGCTATTCAGTTATAGCATATGCATAAAATGGAATGAGAAAACATGCAATGCATATTTCTTATCGGTAATCAGCCTTCTATCTCTTTCCCTCACACTCTTTTTTGTAAAGCGTGGCCCATTTGAAATTGCCGATTATGTTGTGATGTGGTGGGGGTTGGTGCTGGCGTGAGGTATAAAATATGTAAGTAATCAAAAAGATCTGTTGAAAAAACTGAAGAATAAGTTGAGTTAAGAACTTTTTTTGAAAAGTTTGTAGATAATTTTGCGAAAACTATATTGAAAGCTAATATTTTGCAGTAAACAAATGAATAAAGGAACAATTTAATGACGTAAAGAAATTTATTTGGAATAAATGTTCAATCGACAAAGGGAAAAGAATATTTTAAAAATAAACATAGACACTTTGTTTTGTAAGAACTTTACTTTAAAAAAAAAAATTTAAAAAACAAGCTAACATAGTGCACACCCTAAATACAGAAACGAAAGTTACTGACGATTCATAAATTTATAAAGAAATAACTCTTATGCAACAAAATTATTATTTCATTTTAAAACAACAACTTTTTAAAAATATTGATGTATTTTTCCCTTTCCTATTTGAATAAAATAATAAAAAAAAAACTCACCTTATTAATGCAATATGCTGATTATTATCATCATTAATCGAAAAAGACGTAATTGTAATTGTAATATTTGTATTATTTTATTATTATTGTGTATTTTTTCATGCGAGGTTGCACAGCTTCAGTATATCCTGAATTAATTGTATATTTTGATTGGTCACATTATGCACGCACACACTTAAGCACACACACACGCACTCATACACATGTATTTATCTCGATGTGTGCGATAAAATTTTAATTAAAAATACCAGCAAAAATGATCATCAGCAATAATAAATAACATCAACAAGAACGAGATGAAACAACAAAAACAGTGAATCAAGAAAAACACTTTTTAAACGCAACGCACTTTTTGGTCAAACTTTGCAATTGAAATTCTTGTTTGCATACCGAGAACCGTTAGACTGCGACGTCAACGTCAGCGTCAGCGTTACTGCTTTTACAATCAATGCAATTTCCAATTAGACGCCAAAGCCTATCCTCACACGGACACACTCACACACACACACAAAAGCGCGTAGCGGTAAAAGTTCAAAGCAGCGAAAAGTTAGCAAAGGCTGCGGATGACTGCAGGATATTTATGTATTTTTTTTTTTTTTAATTTGACTTATATTTGGTCAACTTTCGGGCAGATGCTGGCTGCTGCTGCTGTCGTTTTATGACTAAGCAGATTTAATGTTAAATACTTTTAAAGCCTTAACACGCGCTTTTCACATTTCGCATCATTGCATGCGTCGCACTCGCAGTTTGAGAATTCACGTCAAAATGAACAGCTAAACGTAGAACGTTCAACGACGACGAACCGATAGAACGACGCTCCGTACCACAACCGTTCGCGACGAGTTTCGCTTTACAACTGGCGCCTTCCAATTGGAAGCGACAGCACCAGCAGCAGAACTCTGAACAATAAGCAGCGGCATGCGTGCGCGAGTGCGTTTGTGGGTGGCTTATGGATGCTTCGGTAGCACGAACTGCTTAACGTTCGTGTGTGCCCGTCGGTTTGTTGGGCCGTTCGGCTGCAAGCAAAGAAATCGCATGCGAGAAATCTATTTCTTAGGAGTTTTACAAAAATATATGCATAATTATGAATGTTTTGCTAAAAGCTTATAAGTATGATTTTCGTGTTTTTAACTTAAATTTATAAATATTTTTACAAATTAATAATTGAGCGAATTTCATTGAAAATTGTATCAAATTTAACTCATGCTACAAACGGACTTGCTATAAACTTTGCTTTTGCTCTCTCTGCCTCTCTTTTTATGGCAACGCTCTATGAATGCCGGCAGACAACAAAACTTGTTTCTCAGCTGCTATCCGCTCACTGGAATTTGGAAGTGCGAATGCAAACAGCTGTTTTTTGTTTATTTCAAACAAACTCTCTGTTGTTGTCTGTTTTCGTTGCTCAGTGTGTGTGTGTGTGTGTGTTTGTGTGTTTGTGATAAGCACGTGTTTTTATATTGTCGGCGAGTGTCAGTTTTGTGTGCGGGTGAGAATTGACGCCGTCGTCGTCAACGTTGACGTCGCTGTAGCAATAACATTTGCTGCCGCTGCTATTGATAGCGTTGCGTTTAACAGCCGCTGTTAACAGTTTAATACGAATTTACTATTTTAAATAGGGTATTTTTTTCGGTATGGTATTAATAATTGTGCAGCAACAAAAATGATAATTTTAAATATATTATTAAGTATACTTTGCATGCATCATTTGTCAAATTATAATGATGTCTGCAGATTTTCCCACATCTTTAAAATTTTTACCTGCTGCAACTTGGCAACTCTTAATTAGTTTAGAATTCAATTAGCTATGTTAATGCCTCAAGCAGAACACGCCTTAGGCGGAAGACTCCCGCCCCTAATTGCCACGCCCCGTTGACCAAGTGAAATGAGTCCCGAAATTGTTGAAATCAGCCGCACAATCAATTTAAAATTGAAACTGCACTTGGCAAAAACGCTATAGAGTTTGAGTGAGAGAGATAGAGAGAGAGAGAGAGAGAGAGAAAAATTGAGACATTAGAAATATTTGTAGGCGCCTTAATAATAACAAAAGTGAAACAGTACTAGAGTATACCCTGTAGCAGTTTAAGTAAAAGAAATTTAAGCGTTAAAAAGTTATATGTTTCGTTTCCATTGTTCCTCACATAATAAAAGGTCCACATTTTTTACAGGGTATTTTTCATTTTACATCATCCGATAGTTGTATCTGTTTCTATCAATCTCTCTCACCCTATTTCAACGAACTGTTTTTCATTTATGTTGTTGTTTTTGTTTTTGTTGTTGTTGTTGTTTTGTGCAAAATCAGCAAATGTGTCACAAGCTGCACGGGAATTCTGCTTCATGTAGAAAGAAACGCATTAATTTGGCTCGTTATGATTATTGCCACGCCCGCCTTAGAGAGTGTTCCCCCTGCCACTGCCACTGCCACTGCGACTGCTCCTGCCCCAAGACATGTCGCTTGGGTGTCGGAGTACAGATGGAAAATATGAGTTACATATATGCCACAAATGTCTGCGACGGCGCGACCCCAAGAAACAAGCGAGCAGTTGGTTGTTGCCCCCCTCCCCCGCCCGTTCTTGTTGCCCCTTACTGCACCCATCTTACACGACTAGGAAAAAGGGATAGGGTGACGGGGCTGTGCACAATGTTAAGCGAATCGTGCACACGCCCCATGACGATGATTAATTACCTTTTTGGTTTTGTTGCTGCTGCTTCGTTTCAGTTGCCGCTTACTGAATGTATCTGTGTATCTGTATGTGTGTGTGTGTGTACTGTATCAGTATCTGTATCTGTATTTCACTTATGCACGCTTCAAGGAAACCGAAGGCTGCCAAGACTAACAACAACAACATCGAGCCAGGGGCAAGTCTCAACCTCATCTGCCCAAAAAGCGCTCAACATCTTCGTTGCATGATGAAGTTGTATTATTATTCAACACAAATGATTTTCGCACTTAGCTGGCGAAAAAAAAAAACAAAATAAAGAAAATTGAAAGCTGAAACTGAAAACTGAAAACGGTTTGCGACACGTGAAAAACAGTTTGGAAATTGTTAGGAAAATGTAGGGAATTTGCGAGCTTGACAAAAAAATATAAAACGGATTTGAGAATTAACAAAAGAGAGAGATATATGGTAGGCGAGACAGAGAACGAGAGAGAGAGAGAGGAACAGTGAGACAGCCGAAAAAAGAGAGAGAAAAATACTGAAACAGAGAAAGACACGAAACAAACAATATATATTTATCCTGTCTTTTATACCTTTTAAAACAGGTTCGAAGTCGAAATCAAATCAAACTACACTTCAGTTGATCCCCTTTGCTGAGCTAAAAATAATGACAGGTTTCCATTGAAATGAATGAATGCATTTACTGCACCATCGACAACTCTATTTCCCATGTGTATTTAAAACATATCTGATTACCACATTTGAACTCCTTTACTTACAGAACTCCTTTTCTAGCAGGACTTCAAATCGATAAACTCGAAATATAGATGCGCATTCAATACTTCAGAGTTGTTGCAGGAGTAAAGGGAGAGAAAGGGGTTAAGGGGTGAAGTATTTCACAGAAATTCGAAACCACACAGTCAATGAACCAAAACAAAAGAAAACAAAGCGAAAGCAAGCCAACTCCAGACCAAACACACGCATAGAAAAATAAATAGAAATACCAAAATATACAAAAAAGGAAAAAAAATGTAAAGGAATGAAAAAATGTTCAACAATTTGACATCTGTTTCAACAATTCCGCTGTTCTCTCTCTCCGGTAGTCGATGAGGCATGCAACAAAAAAGGACGCCACAACACGTAGATTGACTTGTACACCCAACAACAACAGCAACAACAAGAACAACTTGAGAATAGGACTCAAAACTGGCAACTCCTTGGTTTTTTTTCTTTTCTTTTGCTGCCTTTGTATTGTATTTTGTGTGTGCTGGTGACAAATGTCAAGGGTTAATGAGATCCCTGTTTGTGCCGTTCAGAATGGAGTCGCGGAGTTGCGTTAATTATCTGCAACAATGAACGAGACTTTTAAAACGCTTCATTAGGCAAATGTAATGCACGAGAAAATAGTTAACAAATACTTTTTTATGCCCTGCTCTAACCAAGAACTGGGTTAAATAGGGTATGATGGCGTTGTAGAAGAAGGAAACATTCCAAACACATAAAGTTTATATGTTCTTGATCAACATTAAAAGCCGAGTCGATATAAATATTAGCAATATATGTACATCCGATTTGTAATGATTTAACAACTTGGAAGTTGCTTCAAAAACTAGAGAGAATATAATGAACAGTTGTGAAAATTTCAACAAAATCGGTTTAGAATCACCGTAGACATCGAAGGTAAAACTTTAAACAACATGCACAGGGTATCTCCTAGTCGAGTTTAATCGAATGCCTTCTCACTTGTTTCAGTTTACAGAGGGCGAAAGTGATACCAAATGTCGGCATCGCTTTATTTTCTCATTTTTTTTGGGGGTGTTAAGCATTTAGGAATGGAATTTGTAGCAAAGAAAGAAAAAAACAGAACAAAAATATCATATTACCATAGCGTCTAGGGTAAAAAGAGTTTTTTCATTGGGTACGTTTTAGCTGGAATTTCATTTTGGGGTAAATTGTACATGTAATTAGTCAGATTTAACTTGGTGGAAGAAAAAAATAATATAATATAGGCTTGAGCTGAACAGATGTAAGAAAAATGTAAATGGAAAAAAGATTTACTGAATAAATGATTAAAATTTTAATAATAATGAGTTTCCTTTATTTTTTATAAATTTGTTAAAGAATTTATTAGTATAATTCGTAGGAGTTATTTTAAGATCTGTTGGGGTTTAAGTATACAATATCTTAGCTCTATAAGAACTTTATTTTCTTAAAATGTATTATGTATTTTCTTCAATGTTTATATATTTTAATTACACAATTTGTAAACAACATTTTCAGTATCTCAAAAAATCATTAGCAACAATTTATTGGCTTATTTATCAAATATATGTATTTGAAAAATGATTCTTTCGCATGTTTTCAACAAAAACATAATCAATGATAATTGGCGCAATTTTCTACATAAAGTTACATTAGCCATTTATATTAATTAGTTGAAGGTTTCGTTTCATTCGAACGAAGACTGCCTGGTCTTGATCTTGGTCTTTGGGAATGGGTCAAATGATTGATGGATTCTTACTTGACATTGTTCTCGTTCGAATGGCGTGTGAGTCATCAAAGAGAGAATTAAAGAGTTTTTATTTTAAAGACTTCAAGTTTCTCGACTCTGAGTCATGTGTGTGGGACATAAAAACAAACTGAACAAATCAGAAGCTCATAAAAATGCAATTGACAGTTTTCAGCTGGACTCAAACGGAAGTTTATAGCAAAGCAATTTGACAGCTGTCAAACTTTAAAAGGGATGCAAAGAGAAGCTGAGAAGGAGAACAGCATAACATAAAGTTCGTCTCTCTTTGAACAAACAAAAATATTTGAAAATATGCAAGTAAACTGCCTTTGAAAAACACACTCACACACACACACATGCTGTCTGGTGGTGTTGGCCATATAAGTAGCGCCCATAAACCATAAAAACCCATAATGTATGACCACTTGACACGCATTAAAACTCAACAGCGGCGCCGTTTTTCAACGTTTTTGAGTATTTGTTTGTCGCGGCTTTTCAGTTTTTATGTTTTGCTTTTAGGCAAAGGGTATGATAACCGAACAAGTAAGGTTTTGTACAGCCATAAAAGATATACAAACAAAAAATGTGAAAATTATTATGCAAATAAATGCAACAATCATAAGTAAATAATTCAAAATCGGCGATAGATATCGACTTAAATATAAACATAGATGTATTATTTATAATAGTTTACTCAATGTTGTTTTAAGACGATTCTGTAAATATTTAAAAAAATATTAGTACGGAGCATTTTAAAAATAATTATTTAAACATTTTTACTATTCAAACCAAATCAGTTTTATATTTTTGTATTGAACAATTCTTTTATCCCTAAAGAGCATGCAAAAGTCACTGAATCCCTTAAATTCTCGTTATTTTTTATATTTTACGGTAGACTGCATTTTTCAAAACAAATTTTAAATGCTTAAAGACTGATAGACAAACTTTGTACAAACTGCAACCGAAATGCTCAACATTTATGTTTGGCAATTTATCAAGCGGGCAACCGAAACGAACTGCGATAGAGATATAGATCGAGCAAAGGAGGCCGAACACATACAACTTATTTGCCTCACTGTTTGAGCTCGAACAGAGACAGCTGTCACATGCGCAAATGTCAAGCGAAATTAAGTAGATCATCAGTATTCGTTTATGATTAGAGCTGATAGCAAGACACATGGCATACAACAGTATATAACTAAGTGTTTCGACAAAATGTTTTATAAGAAGAAAATGTCATATAAGGGTAGCATTTTTATGATGAGTTTTGATGAAAAACTTGATGTCAAACCAAACCATTCACGATAGAAGTTAATAATAAAAATCAGATAGGTTTTGATGAAAGTTTCGAGCCGATCACAAGTTACTTTTTGGGTTAGAACTAAGATTTTTCGGCTAAAATCGGGTTAACAGATTTAAATATATATTTTTTCTGCAAGTCCAACCAACCCATTACTCAAAAATACATCAATCTTCATTTAACAACTATTTTTAAAAAGAGCATTGTGAGCACTTAAAAACCCATTGCAGCAAAAAGCTTTACACTCCAAAAGAAGAAAAAACTATGCCGCAAGTGAAACCGAAATTGAGTTTTAACTCGAACCCTTGGATCCATCACATGTTCGTCACATCATAAAAGAAAACTTTACTTGTTTCGGTCAAGCGCAAAATGTCAAAAAAAGAGTACAAGAAATTCAAAGGGAAACAGGCAACAGGCAAAGGGAAAAAATAGCAAACATTGTGAAAATCACGTGCATGTCGGACTGTTTTTCGACTTGTAAATTTATTCGCCACATTCGCCCCCGTCCATTAGCGGCTTTAATTATTTTGTCACACAGTTTTCGCTGCAGTTCAAAACCCAAACAACAAAGTTGTTCATCACCATTTGGTCATAAGGTTGGTCCAGTCATCAGGGCGAATGTCAATTAAGAACTGTTCCTAAATTGCGTTAAATCATAATGATGCCAAATTAATTTGAAGTAGAGCAAATTAAAAACAAGATGCTTAAAGTGTAACGATATTTAATAATATTGAAAAATTTTCCAAAAAATATGTATTGGCTTTTAGGTTATAGGTTTCCTAAGTTTAAGATACTTTTTTTAAAGCATTAAATTTTACTAACTATATAATTATTAGATGGTGCTCCAAAGAAATTAGTAAGTATTAATGTTGGTGTTGTAAGATTAAATTTTATTTAAATGTTTTATTCTAGATGCCAAACCATGACTTTTAAGGCATTGCTTTTGAAAATCCGGTCAGTTTTGACGAAGTTATGGAAGTCGAAAGATTTTACCAATGCCCAAGTCGATTTTTTGGCATAAAATTTTAACATGCATTTTGACCAAAAATCGCTTTCTATCAAAGTCAGTTTTTTAAATGCAGTTTTATTCTAGGGGCCAAACCATGACTTTTAACATATTGCTTTTGCTAATTTAAAAATGGACGAACAAAGCTAATTTGATTGGTTGATATTATATTTCTATAATAATGCTAGCAAACATTTTAAAGATGCAGCAAAAATCAGGCTGTTTGGGTATTTATTATATTAAATTCTAATATTTTCCTGTTCTATTTGAAAGCAAAAGCTTCACGCTTTGCGTAATCGCTTGAATTTCATGTTCACGTTTACGTTCAAGTTAATTTTACGTTAAGCTAAGCTCGGGAAACTGAGCTTTGAGACGGTCGAGCAAAGCAGCTCTGCTGTAAATATGAGAATTGAAAGGAAAATTTTGAAAGCATAAATACTTGCAACTATACAAAGTTAATAATTTTAAGATGTTTACACACCTCCCGTGTGATCGGACTCACATTGGTATTTTTTTATTTACTCCTTAAACATTTTTTAAAAATTCAAAAATGTGCATATATTTTTGATAAAAAACTTGTGCCTAGGGCATTTAATGTAACCATATCTCAATTTTTTAAGAAACTTAACTTTTTTTATTGCCAACATAAAATCAATTATTTTTAGTGTATGTAATGAAAAACCATTGCGGTTTTTAGTTTTTTTTTTTTAAACCTTACCTAAGCTAGCATCCAAAAATTGTACCACATACATGATTTCTGTTCATGTCAATGTCCGTGTCCGTGTCCATGTCCATGGTCCATGTTCATGCTGATGATGTCCATGTTGATGTCGCAACTGGATGGTCATCCATTCATTTCACATTGGTTTATTTGCCTTGCACATACACACACACACACACACACACACAACAACACAACGAACACAACACAGTGAACAGAAAAGAACAGAAAACGCCACATGATTAAAGGATGCATATTAAATATTCATGTAAATGTCAATTTAAAGCTACTGTTGTTGCCATCGAACCCGAACTGAACTGATTGGCTGGCAACGTGCTTTGGGCTCAACGACGCCGACAACAACAACAACAAATCGAGTGGCGAGTGTCAAATGTTGGCGGCTTTTTCTCTTGTTGTTGCTTCTCGTTGGTATTATTGATATTGCGGGTGTATCCTATTTTTTTTTCCAGGGTTCCCTTTCCCTTTGAAGTTTGCCGCCAAACTGTGTGCGTGACATCGTGAAAGGGTGGAGCGGGGGAGGGGTTTGAAAAACCCCCCAAAAAAGGGTGCACACGAATAACAATAGATTTATTGCAAACAACACATAAAATGCATTCAAATGGAATGAAATGTGTTTGGTTCTATGAAGCTTAATTTTTTTGGAAATTTATTTACGCTTAAGTGTATTCAAAAAATAAATAGGGTATATATATTTTTTTTTTGTTAAATGAATCAACTTTTTATTTGTTTATTATTTTTTATTCAAGCAGATAAACTAAATAGTCTAAGAAATATTTTGTAGTTGTTATCAATCAACTTGAATATTTTTCAAAGCTTTAAGTAAAATAAAAATATTAACAAAAAATATTTATTTGTAAAGGGTATAACTTATTCTACATTTAAAATATACTTTTGAGTTTGCTTCCTGTTTCCTTTTGTAAAATTTTTTTGTATTTGTTCATATTGACATGTTTTGGGGGGGCGAGCGGCCAATGTTGTTGGGTCGTTAAAGTTCAATAGGACAGTTGGTTTGTCAAGAAAAAAAAGGAAACGGAACACGGTTGATATTATAGTTTTACATACATAGTATAAAAACATTAGGTTAAGTTGACGAGTAAACAAAAAAATCATAAATGGAAAGCTTTAAAAAAAAAAACCAATACAAAAAAATCACAGTTTATATTGTGTTCGATATGCGGCTTAATTTTTTTGATTAAAAACAGAATTCAACATATCGATTAATTATTTTATCGCTTTGGCTTTGCAGCACAAAACAATCGTTTACAGTTATTTGACAGCACAACATTTGTGATAATAAATAAATACAAGACTCATTTGCTCGGATTCAGTATGCAATAGATTTTCTACTTGAGAAGGTGTGCGTTTTATTTAAAAATTTAACAAACCGAAAAAACTAGAAAAACGAGAGAAACAAAAAAGTTTTTCATAAAATGTCACTGGATAAAGCTGAAAATTCTGTTGACAGCTACTATGGGGCATTCGTTAAACAGGAGCATGCTGTGGAAATTGGCGAAAAATCAATAATGGAAAATGATACAGAATTCATATCGGAGACGGAGTCAATTTCAGAGCTGGTAATCAATGAAACTTATAGCGAAAACGATGAGGACCCAAACTATCAAAAGTTTGTTCGGGAGCTGACGCCGGAGTCAAAACTGGAGCCACAAGAAATAGAGAACGACAGCACAGAATTAATTATGCAGCCCGAAAATAACCCAGAACAAACAACAACAGTCGCCAACGATTTCGAAGCTGCACCAACTTTTGATCCAAAATCATGGCTAAACTACAATTTCATACACAAGCTTCACTTTCTGGCGGGCAGTGAAGGTATCAAGTTTATCAATTGGTCTGCCAATGATAATGAATTGCTGCAATTGGACTATGTGGGCTTGCAGGATCATTTGTTGAGTGGTCAAAGCATGTTTCGGAGTCGCAGCATAGCCCAGTTTGTCAACCAGCTGCACGAGGTGGGCTTCGAACGCTTGCAACGCGATTCGGAGCTAAAAATGTACTTTGAGCATAAACACTTCAAGCCGAATAAGCCAAAATCCCTAACACGTATACCAACACCTTACTTCGAGAGCGTCGGAGAAGAGCAGAAGCGGGAAATTTTTGTCAAGGATCCTTGCACTATGTTTTATGACACCATCTCCAAGTTGCAACTGGCGCGTTCTCGTTTCCAGACACTGCTAAGCTATCATAATGGTCTGCGTCTGATGCAGGAACGGGAGCCGGAGGTGGAGGAGCAATCGTCACGACGTGGACGTTATGTTGCCAGCGCTAAGCGGGTGATTGCAAAGCCAAAGCTAACACCAGCACTGCAAGAACTATATGCGAGTCCACAGGACTCGGCGGACCTTATTGAGGTGGATCATGTGCCTGACTATGCCGGATTCTATGGCAATGTGAATCCGGCAATGATTCATGAGTTTTTTGGTGAATATTTGCCACGCTATACACCTAGGATCGGCAGCAATCAGACGGACATTGTTGTTGATGTCAGCAAATTGAATGCATTTCAACAGAACTTACCCATTGGCATTGTTCTATCGGAGGATGAAGATGAGCCCAACAAGGAGGAGGAGACAATTGATGCTACTTCAACTGCTACTACTGAGACAACCGATTTGCTGGGCAAGGAAGATGATACTCAATTGCCAATCGAGATATGTGAGCAACCAGCAACAGCAGCACTTCCAAATGACATAGAACTGGAGCAGATGATGAACGATTTGTGGAGTGATTCAGAAATGAAGCAAGACAATCCGGTTACCAAGAAGGCAAGAACTACTTTAGGAACTATTGAGCATTCGAATATCGAAACAAAGCCCGTTGACGAAAATCATTATTTCAATTCAGCTGCCGAGATTGCGGCTGTACTTCAAGCCGACCCAGGTTATATTGAACCAGCTGAAAAGCCTATTGAAAAAGTTAGTCAAAGGAAGAAGAAAAAGAATCGTGAGAGTCGTCAATCTGATGAGGGGAATGTGACCCCAAAGAAACGTCGCTACGATCTACGCAATTCCAAAAAGCGTCAAACGTACTAGAGATGCTAAAGATTTACTTGAAGAATACTTCGATAAAAACTTTATATAATAAAAAAAAAATACCAAAAACAAAAAACAAGAAAAACAGTATTTGAATTGCTCAGCGAAATGTTGAACATAAACATTTAAAGAAGATTTTTACGAAAAATATCTATTACAAAATTTAGAAAAATCGGGTGATAATTTATCTCGCCCATTCCAGCTGAAGTTGACTACTACAGCTACTACAAAAGCTTGCTGGACATTCTTTTTAGTTGTTTAACGCTCTTAAATGCGCTGACCCCATCAATAAAAAATAGTAGTTAATAACTAGAAACCCAACCTTAATCGCTTAAGAGCTTTAAAAAAAAATCTCTCACGCCTTCGCCTTATTACGACACATGCTAAGAGTGTGGCAATCAAAACTTTAACTTTAACTGAAACTTAAACCGTAACATTATCAGACCAAAAATATCTTTGCATTAAAACGCCCACAGCAACAAACAACAGCATCTCCCTCTCTCTATCTTTGGAAGGTGGAACGACAGGGGCACAATCAGTGCGATGTTTACAAGTTTTATGAGCCAACAAATGACAAGCCAAATGACACCAACAACAAGAACTACCGAAACGACCAAAACTCCAGACTCCAAAACCGAAAACGAAAATGTTTAAAAAAAAAGAGGCACTCAGGTTTGGGTTTTGATTTCGCAAAAAAACAAAAATGGAAATAAAAGAACGAAAATTTTGTTTGTGTTTTTGTTTTATTTAACTCACAGCATGGGGCGAGACACGATTTTTATCGTCTTTAATTTGCTTTTGATTTGATATCATATTTCACGGGCATGTTTTGTTGCTCATCTTAAAGCAAGTGGCATTGCCCTGCACTCCTCCCTCTTTCTCTCGCTTGGGTCTGAGTCGAGACGTCATAATGTCATAAAAATGTCACATACTTTTAATAACTTTATGACAGCTACAAAATCATAAACAAAATGCTTTGACAGCGACATACACACACACAACAACTGTTGGTGGGCACACATGCAAATGTGCCTTGCGGCCAAGAACAGGAGGCGGCTCCATCATTTTGAGAATCACATCATAATCATCATCATAATGAGATGTGTCATGTTTGCATTCCCGGAAAACATGTGAAGGTTAAAGTATTTTTAGTGAAATCATTGGGCATCCATTGGAGCGATACCACTTAGAGGAACATGACACCCATGATTATTGTATTTGATGTTAGACGTCTGGACGGGATTAAAAAAATAAATAGGGACAGTAAAACTGTATATCGAAAAGGCATCGATTTGATGATAAGTTAAAATAACTTAAGCTTTGGTATTTATTTTTGTAGTTCCATTAAAGTTCTTCATCCTCCCTCTCTCTCTTCTCGCTCTCTCTCACACCATACATATTTGCTAACCAAGCTCAGCTTTTATTTCAGCACATAAATATGGTTTGCAACAAAGCGTAAGCTTTGAAACCCCTTTCAACTTGAAATACATTGACTCTTCTCGCATAATAATGAACCAAGTGCAGAAAGAAAGGGAAACAGAGAGAGAGAGAGAGAGAGGTAGAGTTGAAAAAGTCAGACCCGTAGAGTTATTAAATGCCAAGTTATTTGTCGTTTAGCTGGAAATTCAAGCAGGCCGGCCGTACTTTAAGTTTAAGACAAGACTCTGCGACTGCTTTATGGCTTTGAGTAGGAAATCTTTATGAGCATGTGAGCTGTGCTGGCCCCACAAAACCAAAAAATAACAGCCAAAAAGAAACCAAAGCAGAAACCAAAAACAAAAACCAAAAAAAAATACGTGAGACAAATTTATTGGCAAAAATATAAATGCATTTCTTTACGGTTTTTGAATTTTTACAGTTTGTGTTTGTAGTTTTAATATGAAGTCGTAAACATTTTTAATGAACCAAAGCGATTGTAAAACTATTTGCATATTACTCTATATATATATTTGCATATATGACTAAGGCGTGTTTCTTATTCGTTTAAGGTCTGGCCAATTTGTCATATGTGGTTTGATGTGAAAGCTTTTTTCAGTTTTACTACATGTAAAACAAGGAAATCTGCGATATGTTGATCGTAAATGGATTATGGGAAAGATATATACCATCTAAGTAAAAGTAACTTTACTCTAATGGAAGAAAACTTGCTATTAGTTGACCTAAATTTATTGATAATCCACAATATTATTCATTTCAACCTTTCCAACTTTTATAATTTTAACTTACTCCCAAAATTACCAACCTTATCAAGCACAACTATCAAACATTGCTCTCCAAAGTTATGTTTATTGCACATCCCGTTGCAACTAAGAGAGAGAGAGAAAAAAGTACTCGCTTGCCACAAATATTATATCCAGCAATTTATTTAGAATGCAGAAAACTTGCTCCAGCAAGGATGTGCGTGTCCTTGCCTGTGGTTTGCCGAGAGTTTTTTTTTTATTCTTGTAGGTATTTTATGATTGCGCAAATTCGAAATGCATAACAGAACTCAATTGCACATAATATTTCGCATGCAGCGCGGCCGCAGTTAAAAAGCAACAAATTGGGATTTATTTCTATGAGAAAGAAGGACTTTGGCCTTGTCCTGCAAACAGATCCTGCGGCATATCCCTGGCCCCATTACATCAAACCAAAAAGTTGCATCCATACAATAAACCAAATATGCAGATGCAAATGGTAAGGAGCGAAAAGAGGATAAAGGAGTTTGCTAACCCACTTTGAAATTGCTTTTTTATTTGCCAATTGGATATGGTTACGGTTACAGTTATGGATATTTTAATGTAAGGAGTGCAAAAGCAAAACGAGTACTCTGTTGGGAATGAATGAATGGATTGCACACAAAGTAAGTCAAAGTAGTTTATGCAAAATTTACAAAATACACATTTATTATTCTCTCAAAGTTTGGACTGCCGCCGAAGGGAGCTTTGTAGTCAAAGTTTGACGAAGGCTTTGCTCGAAAGAGAACGTGGTGAACGTGCAACAAATGCAACAAACAGCAATTAGTTGAGCTAGCTAGTTTTAATCCTCCATGCAGTTGCAGGCATCCGATGTGTGTGTTTCAATCCAGCGTAGATATTGATTCACTCTTGTATAAACTCCCGGTGAATCGGGTCTGCCGCAACCCGTGCCCCATGAGACAATGCCAGCCAGCTGATACTGTTCCGATTGCTTCTCAGAGAGCACATGGAGGGGTCCTCCACTGTCTCCACTACAGGCATCCTTTACACCCACTCCAAGGTAGCCAGCACAAAGCATTGAGTTGGTTATCATATCGGGTCTATAGCTGGAGTTGCGACATTCGTTTTGACTGAGAATTCTTACATCAACTTCCTAAATGGAGTGTTGAGGAAGAAAATGGGCAGACTGAGTTAACATGAACGGATAAGGTGGAAAAGAAGAATATTCAAAAGAAAAACCAATCACCATTTAATTAGAATAAACTTAAAGATCGGCGCATTCCTCAAAAGTTCAAAAGAGAACGCCATAGAAATGGAGAAAGAACAACAAAAAGGCAGTGAGAAAGTAAGAAGTAATGATATATTCAAGCGAATAGATTTAAGACTCTGTAGAAAGAGAGATTTTGATAAGCGATTGAAATCAACTGAAAATTTGTCTAATATCTCACCTGTAATACATCCGTTGCATAGCCACCTTCACGTTTAGCACCCCAACCCGTTACAATGCCCAATTCACCCGCAAAACACGAATTGTAAGCAGGCAGACAGATGGGTCGTAGGATTCCTCTTAACTCCAACGGCTGATCAAGTCGAATAAGAGCAATATCATTCTCGAAACTGCGTGGATTATAGAACTCATGGATATTCACTCGAATGGCGCGACGTTGAAGAAGTTGAGGATCACTATGACTGCGATTATGTTCCAGGAAATTGACAGTTATAATCTCCGTTGGCACACCATGAAGACAATGAGCTGCTGTGAGCACATACAGATCGCTGATAAGGGATCCGGCGCAGTAGAAGTGTCCGAAGAGTAGAATGACAGCCATCCAAGGATATTGATGACGATGCGTCTCCTGACCACCAACAATTCTTCGCACAGTGTTAATCAAACCACAACGACAACGGCTGCACTTCATCTCAATTGAAGTTGGTTCCGTTGCTGGTGCTGAAGTCGTTTGAGGTTTCACTGTAGTTGGTCGTAATATCATTGCCAACCATTGAAAGAAACTGTTACGTTGAACTTCAACATTGACTGCCTCGTTTGGGGCACCTTTACACAAGAACAGAATCTGCAGTACCACAAAGCAGATGAGCTGCAATCTCATCGTGTCGACTGCAAAATTGTAACTGCTAACAGACAAACAGGAGACAACTGCTTGCCAGAGATAGCTGGACAAGATTCTTGTACTCATTTTTAAATCCAGTTTAGGTTTTGTGTATAATGATTAATTTCCTTTCTCATTATTGATTTTATTCACACACACACACCCGACCAGTTTTCATTAACTTGTGTCGTTCTAGGCCAAACACAATGCCAACTTTTTCTTCACTTAGCTAATAATTTTCCGCACGAATGCTCAAATGTATTCATGAAATGTTTGCACGATATACTTCTTGTGTAAACGTTCTCCTAAGACGCCTTGGGGACTTGTCGAGTATTTTTGATGTCGTATGAGTTGAAGAGGCTCATGGCTCATGACAAAGTGTTTATAATTTTCAATTTAAGACAAGTGTGAGAGTTTAGAAATGACTAAAAGATACCATGCTTTAAGCTAGTTACAGTATAGTTTAATTCATGTTTTCCATTATTTAATTACAGCCCTCTTTAAACGGGGGAAAATGGTTAAAACCTTTAACAGTCTTTCTTTGTATTCATTTAACTAAGTAATGTTTTAGTCAAAAGGTCAACTATACTAAATACTTAAACTTTATACTTACTCCAGCCAAATTGTTTTATTTTCAAATCGAAATCGTTTTCGTTTTCATTTAACTTATTTTTGGTGTCAAATATTATGCAAATGAAAACGCTTAATAAACGCCAGCTTGCCTTCAAATTCGACTCACCCCATTTTCACTCGCATCTACACGCCACCCCCGCCTCTTTGGCAAACAGTTTCCACTTGTCATTTGGGCCTTTGTAAGCTGGCACAATAATCTTTAATAGGCTTAGCATGAAATATTGGCGCTTAGCGGACGCTTAGTGTTGCCAAATAGAGCTCGGAAAATGTTGTTATGTTTATTTCGTGTTTGTCTGCCCTACTGTCTGTCTGTCGGTCTGTCAGTCTGTCTATCGTAATGAGCTAGCCTGTAAATTAGTGAAAGCAGTTTAATAATAATTTTCTTACTAAGCCTCTTAGTGAAGTTGGAATTTTTTCGTTGGGCTGGGCAAAGTCTAACAAACTTTCGTCCATAGCTATGAAGTTGGGGGCGTCGATTTTTGGTTGGAAGTCTAATTGAATATGTAGAGTGAATGATCCATAAATCCAGTGGGTAAAACCCATTGAACGTTGACGTTGCTTTAAAATTGTGTTGACACGCCCACAGACAGTTACGCATCAACACCCAAACTGTAACAACCCAAAAATGACCCGGAAAAGGTTTATTGTTAATAGATCTTGTAGCAGAAACATTTTGTATTTTTTATAGCCATTTAATGAGGGAGAATATCAGCTATGCAACGCAGTAGCAACTAAATTGTCCAATTATATATAAAAACGAACAGAACAGAAGTCAAACCAACGGAGACAACGATGATGATTTCAATGCGTAGGTTGCCCCACAGGTAGTAGTAGTAGTAGCTGCTGCATGTTTCTTGTCACTTTTGATATTTTGTTCCTTAATTGATATTTATGGAAATAAATGGTGTTGTCCGTATGTGTGTGTGCGTGTGTCAGTGGAGCAGACATCTGTAAGATTTACATGCTTGGACAGCAGCTCATTAAAGTTTATACTATAAACAAGAATGTCTACAGTTTCAGTCTAGATATAAATGCCTTGTGCGCTGCGGTCAGCCGAAACAACTACAAAACCTTCAACAACTTTTATACAGCAAAACAGCAAACAATACTGAAAAAAAAAACAATGCAAGTAACAGTGCAAAAGTAATTCTAAGCTCCTGTTGCTTCAACTAAAGACAGTGACCATCGGAGAGTTTTTGCACTTGACTAAGAAATATTGCTTAATTGCAGAAATGTAATAAACTTGCTAAGAGGGTGTTTCGAAAACACAGAGAAAGTTTATGCATCTCAAGTTTTGTGGTCTCATTTCGAGCATGTTCGTAAACTTTGATAAAAACATTCAAGTGGATAATAATTAAGATGTAAGACAAGAACTTTAAGAGCTGCAAATCAAAGATGACTTAAAGGAAGTTAATTCATGCAAGAATATTTACCTGTTCAAGCATTCTTAGGTTCATCTTAATCTGAAATTATATAAAAACAAATTTATTTAAAGTAAAATAATAAATCAATGAAGAAGGCAACAGCAAAATCATTTGGGTCAAAGTTAATTTTGTCATAAAAAAAGGTTTAAAAATATTTGATATAAAATATTGAAAAAAATAAAACTTTCAATTTGCTGGCAGTCTTCTATGTGAAATAAATAGCAATATTTATCCTCAAACCTAGATGAAAGGTTTAAATACGGTTTTCATCTGTTCCCCTAAGAAATTAACCAGGATATGAATGTCTAATGCACTTCCTTTATGCATATTTTAGCTAAATCATTTGACACGCAATAAATTGAATGAGTTTGTCGAATTGCCAAAGATATGCGTAGGATTGCCTTGTATGTAAGTATGTTAGGTTTTGCATTTGTGACGATGCCTTTTTAATCTACCAATTGCATACAATTCTCAAGTTGTTGTTAAACATGCGCTGGGACTGGCTGCCTGTTGGCTTCTTTATCTTGACAGCATCGGGCTTTAAATACATACTACGAAATGTACAAACATTCCGACACAAATGTCAGATTGCCTGCCGTAGGGGCTTGGGGGTGGGGAGTAGGTAGGGAAAAACGCACAATTGCAAAAGTCGGCAACAACTTTTAATTAAAAGCAACATTTTCGCAGGCCAACAACAAAAACGGACAACAACTTATTAACAGTTACTTTAATTTTTTGTATTTTTTGCTTTTCGCAAAACGTAAATCTTTGTACGTATCTCACTGTGTTGAAGTCTGTGTGTGTTGCTGCTATTTAGCCGCAGCAAAAGCTGTCAATTGATAAACAAGTCAACTGTCACTTAGGCTCGCATTGATAGCCTCCTTATCGAGTCCGAATGCAGCCAACGCTAATCAGGCAGAGACTGTGTCTCCCCCCCCGGGGCCGGAATGGTGTGTAATACTCGGACTATGTTTCGTACATGCGCCACAACTATAGTCCTTGCCTTGCCACTTGCCACTTGCTGCTGCGCTGGCGGCGATGGCGATAAGTCTCAGTCGACACATGTCACAAGTTGTTTTTATATACATTCGTGACTTTTTGCTTGTTTTTTTCTGCCAACAGTTTTATTTATTTTTTTTTTTTTTTAATCAAAAGTGGAAATTAAACGCGGCTAATGAAGATTTTAATTGCGTGCCACAAGCTGCACTGTGTCTCTGTGTGTGTGTGTGTGTGCGTTGCATGTGGGCAGCAGCATACTATTTTTGAATACAACATGTTCAACTTAGGAACAACATGAACAACATTTGTTTGTCCATTGCAAACACGCAATCTACGTTCAACTTTTACTCAATATGAGTTTGAATAGTTTTCATACCGCCTAACTGAGTGCAACTAGTGCATTCGTTGTGATAAAGTAAGCTGCTTAGGTTTTTGCAGGTATTTTTTGGCTGTTGCCTGATTGCCAAGCTAACATTTTGCATGCCGTTTGTGTATGACAAGTCTTTGATGGCTTAAAACATGTAACTATGTGTGGGCTATATAAAAAAATACTGCCTTTTTTTGGGTGCATTTACGCGGATTATTTTGGTTAAAAATGTGTAAAAATTTGGAAAGTAAACTTTAAACACTAATTGACAGGCATAAAAAAATAATGCCAAAAAGTTTTCTTATAAGATTATTTATTAGAACTAATTATTTAATATTTTTCTAGAATAAGTAAACGCTTTTTCTAAAAGGTCCAGCAGTTCTTATCCGTATTCCATTTAGCATATCAAGGGGACGAAATAGAGAAAAAAAAAAAAATGTAAAAAATGCCACGCTTCGTTTGTGTTAACCGTTCAAATGGACACCTGGCCCAAGCCGAGTGAAATGAACTGTCATCAGAGAGAGTCAAACGTGGAGGAAAACGAAACAGAAAAAAAAAAACATGGCACACAAATTCCATGATAGACAGTGAAACAAATAGAAACGGACAGATCGATTAGGCATACAAAATGTGCAATTAGCCAATAGAATGTTGTTAACTGGAATGCAATTCAGTTCACTTGACAGTCAGTCCTTAGCTCGAGAGATATGAGTGCTGTGACATATCTTTTGCTACCCTTTGCTCAATAGGCCGTAACAAATGAGAGGGAGCGACAAATGAGGGGTGAACACAGGAAGCATTACAAAGTAGCCAACGAGCCATATACAATAAGCGATACGGAAACATTAATACGACTGAGTTGAGTTTGCTTTTCATTGCGCTTTTTCTTTGGACTTTAATTGAATTTAATTTTGAGTTTCGTTAATTTGTCTGCCATTTGTTTGGCCAATGTCCACACCACATAATTTCAATAATTACGAGCAGTTTTTAATTACTTTGCAGTTGGATACTATTAATTATTATTTATGATTGTTTAGCATTTTTCATTAAATTGATTTATGTGGTTTTTGCGTGTAATAAAAGGTCAGTTTATTAATTTGTAAAATGTGGGCCTGTCATGTCGTTGGGCCATTACAATTACATATTAATTAATAACAATTTTCTCGTGGGGGCGGTGTTAATTAAACATTTTCATTGGCTGTTTATTAATATTTTTTTTTTTTTTGGATATTGATCAGTTTTAATGGTGTTTATTATTTGAGCGGATGCAGTAGAGATTTAATAATGAAGAATAGAAAGCTGTCTTGTGCATTAATCAATCAGGCCAAGTCTTTTGGCTTGTTCTCAATCAAAGCATTTCCTGCTTTCGACCATTCTTTCTACCCTGTGCACCCCTCTCTTTCGCTCTCTCCTCCTTGGTGTCCTTCAGCTTTTGAAGACAATGCAAACAACCAAGCGAATGTGCAACGCCTGCGTGAAAAATGCAAATCAATTCAATTAAAACAACAAGAGCAGAGCAACATGCAGCAACAGCAACAGCAAGACGCATGCCTCAATGGCAATAGCCGCAAGGTACAAGCAGGCATGTTGCAAAGAGGCAGCATTCAACAACAAAAGCCAGGCGCACCATAAAGATCCCGCGTTGTTGTTACTGACAACCAACAACAATGGCAACGGCAACAGCAAGAGCAACAGCAACACACATGCCACAAAAGTGTTGCAGTTACAAGAATTTTAATCAAGCGTTTAACACTAAACGCGCCACAGACTCAAAACGACGCAGACGCATAAACAATTTCGCAATTGTTGTTGTTGCTGTTGTTGTTCGTAGTTCGTTGTTCGTTGAGTCTTTATTGGGTCTTGGGTATGTTGTTGTTGCTGCTTGTGTTGCATAAATTAACTTGCCGCTTGTCTAGCCACAGCAACAAAACAGCAACAGCAACTGCGTCTGCGTGGCACGATTCTCAGCACAGCTCAGCATCTCTCGGCAAAGTTTCTTTGGTTTCGTTTTTTGCTCTTGGCTTGGACAAATTTAAATTTGCATGACAGTCGCACATTGATCATTGCTATGTTTGTTGTTCTATGTAGGTCTCTGCCCAGTCTTCAAAATAAGATACTCTCAGGTATATATCCAACTGTGCCAACTTGCAACGCATTTTCAATTAACCACAACATGCCACAGTCACTCGAATGAACATTTCAAATGTTTGCTTGAGTTTGTTGCTTGTTGCATTTGAATATTGTATGTTGAATTTGGGCCAGCAGCAGCTGACAGTCCACTTAAAGCGCCGCCATTAAATCCGCCCAAAAGCCCAATAAAAACCATTCAATAAATCACAACAAATTAACATAAATCTTGCCAGTCTGTCGACGCAGTCTGATCTGCGGCAGTGGCAATGGCAGGGGGGGGGGGGCAGAAGTAAAGTAAAAGCTGCTGCTGCTTCTCCATCTGTTGATGATGATGATGTCGATCGTAAATCCTAAAAATTTTGACAAATATACATAAGCTTACTTCTCCAAAATGGGCAGTAAAAAATTTAAAAAAAAAAAAAAAAAAAAAAAAAAAACAAACAAAAATCATAAAAATTGTAGCACACAGAACAGACAGAAACACAGAAAAGACCACAAAAATGTTTATTGCATATTTAAAAAGCACAGAAGAAGAAACAAAGTAGTCTGCGTTTGAGGAACATGAAATAACGAAGTGGAAATACTCTAAGAAAAAATATTTTTGATTTATTAAAATAAAACATATTTGAACAGCTCATCAAATTGTTTTTTGAATTATATTGTTATTATTATTTCCTTTATATTTTGTTTTCATATTTTACCCAGAAATTTTAAACAATTTTTTTTGATACATATTTCAACTTAATATTTTTGAGATCTTGACAAGTTGCTTGCTGAAAGACAATGACATATTCGATTAACTCTTCTTTCTACAGTATCATAAGACGATCCAGAAAAAAAAAAAAAATTGAACAAAACAGATGCGGAGCTCTATGCACATGACACAAATGGCGCACCAAATGTATCTTTTAGAAGGCAAAATGAGTGCCATAAATGTGAACAGCGGCGACACACTCAGACTTAGATCCTGTGTGTGTGTGCGAAGACGTAGTGGGTGAAGTGGTGGAAGGAGGAGTAGGGGGAAGTATGCGTGTGTGTGCTTGCCCCAAAGGGCCGCACACATAACGCACATGTCTGCAAAGTGTTAATGTGAATTTATGATGCATTACGCGCCAGCGCGTTTGGCATTGGACATAGTATATGTGTCTATATGTACTTATGTGTAGTATGAAGATGCTGCTGTTGGGCAGAAACGAAGAAGAGAGAAGAGGTGTAGCCTGATGAAGCTAGTAAGTCGGTGGCTGTCGTCGGGGCTTTGTGATTTCTCTAGCCTCGCGTAATGAAAAACAGATTTGGAAAGTTTTTATGATACACAATCTGATGTATAAAATGTGTAGTAGCTTGTTTTTTTTTTAATGGCAAAACTCTCAATGGGAAATTGAGTGCAAAAAATAGCGCCTGATTATGCATGGACTCTTGAATTAATTGGGAATAAAGATCAAAGGCGCTCATTCTACAGATTTTGAGAGCTTTGAAGAAACAGGTAAAAGATAATAAAGAGGATTTTATGTTTGCCAATAAGTTAATCCAGTTGAATGGCAATTATTTTTCTTACTTTAACTATCGAATCAATGATTCCGAATCGAATTTTCAGTTAGGTTTTATGGTCTATTGCTCTTATCAAAACCGAATAATCTTTTCATACCTATAGATATTTTTTATAGAGATCAAATCAAGATGGAATGTAAAAAAAATAGCCATAAAAAAGCTGCATCAAGCTAACAAGCTTGATTTAAATATTCATTTTTATTATATCTTGAGAGAAATAGTGCTTTCTCTTTAAGTTGCAAGAAATTAATATATATTTTAAAAACTGTGAAATTGGAAAAGACACAATTAAAATCCACTTTTAATTTGTTGAGTTTGTAGTTTATTTTAATACCCTAACTATTTATGTAACCAAGAGCTTTAATTACTTATTGTATTAATCTCTTTTCCATGGAACTCACGCACAAAAACCAAAAAAAAAACGGAAAGAAAAGGCGTTCACACTAATTACAACGCCTTTGACCACCCACAAAACAGATTGCCAACACACACTCAACAGCTGACACACGCCTTTCTGCCCCGGTTGACGCCCCCCATTTGACTTAACACGCCCATTGGCTTAATTGAAACCGCAACAGCGAAACTCGAATTCTACCCAAATATGCTTCGATAGTGAAAGTATTTATGGATGCTATTAGAAGTAACAAAAGTAGCAACCCCTTACCCCTACCCCCCATACGTACCACTCCCAGAAGCTGCAGTCACACTCGATGCCACACTGCCATGCATCATGCATTACAAGTAAATTAAATTATGGCCACGCCGACGCCTACGAAAATGCGCCTAATAAACTTTCAATTAAAGCAAAACCCAAAAATAAACGCAAGCACACACACGTGACAGATAAGTGCAAGGGGGAAAGGAAACTGCTGCTGCAAGGGGTGAGTTAGAGTAGGAAACCAAAATTAAAATTAAAGTCGCAAAAGTGTGGCAAGGTGTGGCATTTGGGAGTTGCGCTTAACTAAAAACAAATTTGTTGCACTTCACAATTTGAGGAGATATGAAATTGAAAGGTTGTTTAAGTATCATCTGGCGAGGGGTGGGGGCGGAGCGGGACGGCAATGCGTTGACAGTTTTGTGGTTGCATAATTTATGGAGTTTTCACTCAGTTTTTCTTCCCCCATATATGTGTATATTTTGTTTGTTGCACACGCAATGGGCATGACGAATTTTCTAGGCGATGCTTTGAAGTCAAACGAGTGCCAAAAGTCTCCCTTTCCTTTCGCTTCCATTGCTCTCCCGGTTCTGCAGCAATCTTAATTCGACTGTTTCTCTCTCGCTCTCTGTTTGTGTACAGCTCGTAAATAAAATCGTAAATTGTCATTTTGTTTTATTGTTTTACTTGCGACAGTTTTTATTGAGCTCGTTTTGTCGGCATTCGGTTTAAGTGCTTCAGCATTTCAGTTGCTTGGTTGGGGCAACTTAACTCATTCGAAGGATGCAAAAAAGTTGTCGTGGCACAAATGACATGTCCGTTAATGAGCCATAAAGGTGTGCAACAAACACCTCGAAACATGGCCCTTTTTTTGAATTAACTAAAGGAGCCTTTTTTTATTTAAAAATATTTAAATTACTTTTTTTTAGATACAATTTATAAGAATATACGAGTTTTATTTACATTTAATCAAGCTCATTTATAGGTTTGTGCTTTCATTTTATTGCTGTCCTGGTAAGAACTTTTCCTGTTAAAGACAGTTTGCAATTAAAAATATATATATTTATCAGCATATATAAATATTTTAACTAACGTATCAACTAGCTAAGGTCCTTGCCATGGATTCCTTTTTTTATTCTTTATTTGAAAGTTCTAAGTGATTTTCATAAGTTTCACATTGTCATTGTTACATTTCCTTCTCACCTTTCTCCTAAATTTCTTTTCTCATATCAGATTCCTTAACACTTAAATGACACTATTCCTAACCCACAATTACTACAAGTTTTTTCTCAGGTCAAACAAAATTCACCTAGACATAGTCGAAGATAATGGCATATTGTATATCAAAAAGTGCTAATGCGACCGATACAAATTGTGCTGGTCGTTGCTTTAAACAACATCCATAAAAGTGAACCACGCGAACTAATCACGCAATAAATGTACGCTCATCAATTCATAGACATTTAAGTTGGGCAAGAAAAGGGAGCTAGGTGGAGTGGTATATAGATTGGTCAACGATTTGCGCCGACTAAAGCAAAGCAACGAAAAAGCAAAAGCACAGCAAAGCAGCCCCAAATGAGCAACAGCAAAAGCAATAAAATTTATGTTAAGTAGCGCGGCCATAAATAGCCAAGAGCCAAATAGGATGCGATGCTATATAGAATGAGAATGGGAATGGGATGGGCTGTTGCTGCTGCTGTGATATGGAGAAACGATGACAAGAGTCCACTGGACCGGAGTCCAGTCTGGCCTTGACAAAAGGCAAAAACGTGAATCGTGGAATGATAAATGTCAAAGCAAATGACATAAATAATCGAATCGAGCGCAAAAGCAACTCAAGCATGAAAGCGACGAGGAAGGGGCAAAACACAACTCCCTCTTACTACTACTTCTACTACTACTACCAGTATTTATGGCTATCACCATCATCATCATCATTTTTGTTGGCTAGACCTATGATGGACCCGTAAAAAAAAATCCTTTAACCAACGCCAAGTGTGGTCCTCACAAATGCACAAGGCACAAGCACGAGCCGAGGCAACTTCAATTATTGATAGATTATTTACTGTCAGCCGCCAAGCAATGACATTGCCCAATGACCAATGCCCAATGCCCAATGATGTCCATTGTGCAATGGCAGTTCCTGGAAGACACAGTCATTGCCATCCTTCTCTCATCATCATCGTCTTCATCATAGCTGTCTTTGACTTTGCCTTGTACGCGACTTACATTAATCATCAACTAAAGAGCGAGTTTTATACTCCACCTTCTCACTCCAACTCTCTCTCTCTCTCTCTCTGTGTGTGTGTGTTTTTAAACGCAGTGTGTAATTTGTAATTCCTTTTGCGCATATTCCATTATAAAAGTCTCCTTTTCAATACATCTCACATACTTCTTAAACATCATGCACCATTGATACATACTAAAGCATTTCTATTGAATACTCTTACCCCCCTCTTCAAAGATCAAATTAATGTTTGAGTATTGAATATTTGTAGTGGAATAAAACTTAAATAGTTAAGAATGTTCAATGAATGTTTAAGAAATAGTTAGGATTGGATATCCAAGTTTATAAAAACCTCTTTGAATAAAAATTTTTTCTTCCGTTTAAGTTCCAGTTCCAGTTCAGGGTATGAACATAGCTTCAGGGCCGGATGGCCACCTATGAACAAAAATGTTGTTTAGTTTACATACACGCATTCTACATGTTTTTCATAGTTAATTGAAAATTATTTGCCAGCAATTTAGCCAGGGGCCAATGTTCATAATGACTGAACGAGCGAAAGAGATAGAAAGACAGAAAGAGTGAATGAGAGTGAGAGAGAGAAAGACTAGTGTTCTGACATGTGGGCAGTCAGACAGGCAGGTGAGCAAGCAGGTGATTGGACTCTTCTAGCCAAGTTAACAGCCATGATTCATGAGCATGGACTACACAAAAAAGAGGCTAAAAAG